>OZ037997.1:12428627-12586127 GCA_964035705.1 Porites rus | reverse complement strand
AGCGCGAGCGCAGCTCACTCGAGAGTTCTAGATCTCTTGCGTATCACGGACTCGCTCGCTGTGAAAAGCTTTCTTGCAGGCTTGTGCGATTAACAATTATTGTACACGAAACACTTTAAAAAGTGACTAAACAATACTGATCCAGAAACTCTATCCTACAAAAAAGCTTACCAAACCCAAAATACTCTGTTGCTGACCATTAGTATCGCAGCTCTCATCCTCGTCCTCAGAGCTTGTCTTTCTTGGTCACGTGGTCTTCGTTACAAATTGAGCCGAGTGGCTCTGGGGACGAGAATGCGCAGCTCTAGAAGAGCCTTTGCGCGCGCAAAAGAAACTGGTCAATTGTCTATGACATCACTAAAAAACTCACTTTTGGAAAAAGTAAAACGAAACTGAAACTTAACGAAGAGATTTTAAAGAGTCAGTGATTTTTGCCCAAAAAGGATTCTTTTGGTTCATTTAAAAGATTTTGTCGACTAAGGATGGCACAGATGTATGTCAGCAGCTACGAGCAGCTAGGAGCAATTGTAAAACAACAAAATGCTGCCATAGGCCAACAAGCTGCAGTGATTAATAACCTGCGATCAGAGCGACACTGGCTGGAAGAGGATAATCAGATCCAGAGAGAGGAGTTGGAAAAATCTCAAAAGACCCCCAAAGATCTCGAAACATCGAGAAAGTTAAAAGAAAATGAATTGAAAAAAGAGTTACAGCGGCTAAAGGTATGGCATAGAGACATCATGTGGAGGCATAAGAACCCCGTTTGGGAATTAAACGAATTAAACGAATTATCCCTGATGCTGCCATCTCATGGATTACCGACTGTTTCTCACCTCGCGCAAACAGCGTGTTAAACTCGGCCACGACTGCTTTTCAGAATGGGGTGCGGTCCCAGCGGGGGTTCCTCAAGGTACAAAACTAGGGCCGTGGCTGTTTATCATCATGATCAACGAGCTGGATGTTCCTGGTACTGATCTCTGAAAGTATGTCGATGTTACCACCATTTCGGAGACGATGAGCAAGAACCAAGACAGTCACATTCAAGCTGCTGTTGACACCCTAGCAAGCCGTGCGACCGAGGATAAGTTTCAACTAAACGAGACGAAATGCAAAGAACTGCTTATAAACTTTAACACTAACAACCCTACTTCTTTCGATCCAGTTGTTGTTAATGGCATGCCAACTGATTTAGTTACTAGTGCCAAAATACTAGGCCTTAACATCTCCAATGATTTGAAATGGAATTGTCACATTGACTCCATTATTAAGAAAGCTAAAAAGCGCTTGTATAGATTATCTCAGCTTAAACGCTCTGGTCTTGGTACCCGTGAGTTAGTCCAGTTTTTCTGCACTTGTATTCGTCCGATCACAGAGTGCGCGTGTCCTGTCCGCATGACGGCCTCCGCGTGTACCTCTCCAACGAACTTGAAGGAGTACAGAAGCAGGCTATGCGCATCATTTTTCCTCTTTGCTCATATAATGAGGCCTTGGTTGAATCACTGACTAACTAAACTTTCAGACCACCGCCAAGAACTAGTTGATAAACTGTTGAAGAATTTTTTACAGAACGAACAGAACAAGCTCCATGAACTTCTTCCTGCTCGCAACACATGTGCCTTTAACCTAAGAAATATGCGGAAGTTTAAGCCAGCTTTTAAGACGAACAGGTTTCGCAGTAGTTTTATTACCTTTAACGCCCTTAAGGCTTGAACGGTTTTAGTACATTTTTTAAACCTCTTCTATGTATATTTTTTAGAACACATATATAGTGTCCTTATTTGCTGTTTGAAATCACTTGTAGTCTTTTTAATGTAATTATCAATATTCAATTTTTTGTAAATAATCGTATAATTCAACTTTTAGTAGCAAATCGGTTATTAATAAACTATCTATCTATCTATCTATCTACCTACCTACCTACCTACCTACCTACCTACCTATCTATCTATCTATCTATCTATCTATCTATCTATCTATCTATCTATCTATCTATCTAAACGATGTGAAAGGAAAAAATCTCAAGCTGAAGGCTCACTGCACTTCACTGTTTAAGGAGCTTGATCAGAGAGCCCAGGAGCTTCACCAGACACAAAGAGAACTTGACCGAGCAAAACAGGAACTCCAGTTGGGCTACAGCTTAGGCGAATGTATGTATCAACACCTCGTAGATTATTACTGGGGTACTTTGAACTGCTAAAGTACTTCCAGCGGCCCGGGCTATCGTCTGAAGGAGCGACCATTACAGAGCTCGACACTAATGAAGTAACAACAATGAAGGGAAACACGATTGCAGTGCTAGGTGTCATCAAAACCATCTGGGTGGGCCAAAACGAACAAAAAATATCTGTTTTCAATCAAAATCGGATACGTGAACGGGGCCTTACTTAAAAACGGAGCTCCACGCGCGCGCCCTTACCTATTAAGAAATTGTCGTAATCCGACCCATCCGAGAAATTTTGGTAATCACGTGACCGTACGCCCGAAAGACGGTCAGTCCGCACCACAGCAGAACCAAAGTAGAATAACTCAATTAACAGGTATAACACCACAGGCAACTCGAGGTGTTTTTGGCGGGAAATCGCATGTTTGCAGGGACTCTTAGAGAGAAAAAACAACAACAAAGTCAAGTCTTTTCCAACGTAATTTTTCTCTGTTTGCACTCACGTGGATAACAGAGAAAGAGCTAGAGCGTGTGATTAAAAAAAGGTGACGAATTTTGTTGGAAAAAAAAACATGAAAATTTCATAGCGGCAGTAAGAAAATGAGAAATGCTCGCGGTCAGCAAGGAGAGGCCAGTAGGGTGAAAATGAGCGGTAGTGAAAAAAAATTACAAGCGACCGCGAACACAAGCAACAAAATTCTTGGTGAGCACATACGGCAATTCCTCCTCTAGTCGTGCAAAACGGCATTGCGGTCGTGCAAAACAACAGCAAAGAACTGTACAAAAAAGGGGGCTGCACGTGCATATTTGTTTTTTTGCTAATAGATCTATTAATTTTGTTGCCGTCCTCGTTACCGTCGCCGTTCAGCATTGCACGATTTTATTTTATTTTTTTGTTTATAATTAAGTATCTAGTTAACGAGAGCTTCGATTTTAGCCCTGGCTAAATCTATACATTGAGTCATAACTAACAACGAGTTAAATTTGGATCAAAATAAATAGCAAAAATGAGTGTGAAAATCACGTGACAAAGAAAATGAAGAAGATAAAGCCTTTCTTTGAACCAGACAACAACCCCTACAAATTTCACGAGACCTACTATTTAATTCACCCAAGATGATGCGATGTTTAGTTTCCCCTATGTTTTGTAAATGACTTACTAAGCTAACATTGAATCATGAAGATAACATTGAAAGTAGTACAAGTTATTTAACATTTAATACTGTAGGTTTCACCTTATAATTCCCTATAATTCTAGTTCCCAGTAACTTCCCATGCAGACGTTCATCTGTCTGGGTCGTCTCTCTGATTAAATTCGTCTCCATAGTTCACCAGTCTCCTTCGCAACCGTTCTTTAAAGAGGAGACTTGGGTGATGACACAAGAAAATGACTGCATCGGAGACTAATAGACTAATAGTTAACTGAATTGTACAAAGTGCTTCACTTTGGTAACATAGTCTGCAACTTCAATAATTTATTCCAAAGGTGAACATTCGAACGCACTTCCCTTATTACTGCTAGCTTTTAAAAATTTGCCAACACTACCCCACCCTTTACACAAGTACTTCAGTACCTCCTGAGATTCACTTTTAATATTCTTGCCTTCAATCTTTAGTAAATATTTCCAGCAAAGTGGAATTGTACAACTTACACCATTATGAAAAAAGTATAAATAGACTGAAAAAAAATAAACAACGACCTCACAAAACTTGGCTTTTAAGTCAAGATGTAAGAGAACAGAAAATAGTATGAAATTCTCCTTACTGGTCTCACTAATAACTACACTTTTGTTACTACCAGTGGTATTTTAGACTGAACAGGTTATCCATACATCAGCTGAAGGCACAGTTGGAATTTAGAAGCTGTTTCAACTTTTTTCATGACTTGTATGCATTAATTCTGGGTGAGAACTGCGACTTTTGATAAAAATATTTGGTCAATTCTCCCTGAGATGGACAACACTGACAGAGAGTTGTTCACCTTGTTCGGAAAGTGTCAACTCAACATTCCCAATTTAGAGAAGTGTCCATTACAAGATAGCTGGCTGCCTTTTTTTAGTTTGATCGTCTCTGCCTTTTTAAAGCTCGGTCATCTCAGAGAATTCCCAAGCAGGCACATTCTAGTCGCTACAGTATTTATCAAGTCAAATTAGTGGCTACTATAGAGATTTGAGAATAATGAAATAATAAAATGCTTTAGGTGTTCAATACAACTATGGTGGAGTTAACTCTTCCACTCCTAACAGTGGGTTAAGTGAAAGTTCACAAAAAAGCTACTTTCCTTTCAATTAGTAAAATCCACAGAAATAACAAAGATTTTCCAGGGACAGGGCTGTCACTAAGGTTTCAAGTTCTGGGGTATATGCTCTTATTTTTTTCAATAGGCAAAGGAATTGACTAACAGTTATGAAGTCTTTAGGTTCTGTTTTCCTTTTCTTTGCCATGAAAGTAGCCAAGATGTCATGCTCTGCCCTTAATGAAAGCCCTACAAAAAAGGTTTCATTTGAATAGTAACATGATAGGACTTTGTCCACACATGCAAAAGTTATCTTGACAAATCATCTCACAAATCACTCATGCAGTGATTGTGAAAGGGTCAATAAAAAATAATGATCTATGATGGATGATAAAATTTGTTGATTAATATTGTCTTGATTTGAGACTGTCCACTAACCTGAAAGAAAAATGAAACAAAACAAAAAATTAAAAGGCAAAATTTTAAATAAGCAGCGATAGTTAATTATATGACTTCTAGCAGACCCCTTGAGCCTGATTCTCACATAACTGTGACAAAGTAAAAGCAATAATATTTAAAAAAAAACTATCAAAGGTAGAGGGCAAGGAAGAAACATCGGTACAAAATAAGCAATAATTCCTAAGTTTTGACTCCAATAAACCAGAAAATTCCTCACTCCTTAAAATGTCTTCAATTAAGGTGGTACAAGCTTTCGAGTCTGCAGTGGATGAAATCCTAAAGCGTGACCATTCAAATGATTTAGCTTCTGAGCAATACTTTCCTGTGGTATTGTTTATTATACTGCACAAGGTTGTTCTAACTATTGAGTCTGTGGATGAAATCCTAAAGTGTGACCATTCAAATGAAAGCTACTGAGAAGTACTTTCCTGTGGTACTGTTTATTATGCTGTACAAGTTGGTTCTAACTATTGAGTCTGTGGGTGAAACCCTAAATTCTGACCATGCAAATGAAAGCTACTGAGCAGTACTTTCCTGTGGTACTGTTTATTATGCTGTACAAGGTGGTTCTAACTATTGCATCTGTGGATGAAATCCTAAAGTGTGACCATTCAAATGAAAGCTACTGAGCAGTACTTTCCTGTGGTACAGTTTATTATGTTATACAAGATGGTTCAAACTGTTGACTCTGTAGATGAAATCCTAAAGTGTGACCATTCAAATGAAATCTATTGACCAGTACTTTCAGAAGGTACTATTCATTTTTCAGCAACTTCCCACAAAAAATGGAGTTTTCGTTAAATTCTGACCCTGGCCACTTCTGGAAGTGAAAAGTTTAACTAGATTAGATGTACCTAAGGAAAGAAGCTCATAACAAACATTTTCACTTTTAGACTAAATAAGGCAACATGTTATTGGAAACCAACCTATTTGCTGTACATTCACATCTTCCCAAGCCTACAAATGAATTTAAAACTCACCATTCCATTGCTTCATCAAGACCTTCTCCCTTGGTTGCAGAGGTTTTAAATATGGACCACGTTCGGCTCTTCAGCGCAGAAAGACCTAGTGCATTAGATACTTCAGAAGCTGACATGGCACCTTCCATATCCTTGGTGATAAGAAAAAGAAATCTTACTAATGAAATCCTCAAACTTTCTCCGGCACACTAGTCTTAACATTCTCCATTTTGACCACAGTTTAAAATCAGTAGCTCTTACCTGCTTATTGGCAAAAACCACTAGAATTGCTTTTTTCAGTTCATCTTCCTGTGAAAGAAAAATGATGAAATAATGATCAATGTACCAACAATTTTTACATCTAACTTCACAAAATTAGGTGATGATTAATCTGATCAGTGACTTTAAGTGTTTACTATTTTACTGTCTAGTTGAACAAGCAACTTTAGGTAGTGTGGTCTGAAAATTTAGTCTCAGTGGATTCTTGTGGGGTTGCAAACAAAGACAGACTTCTTTGAGAAGCATGGTGGAACTTTAGGTTTTTTGGCATTATCAATACAACATTTATCATAAATGTTGAATCAACAGTACATTTTTGCTCTTAATCAGCCCTAGAGTATATGTGGTTCCTAAATGTTATTCACAATGTTCCATCAAATTGTTTGATATTTGTCTTTGTGGCAAATTCCAGTTGGCAGTAAGGATATACTCATGGTGACTACCTTCCGTTTTTCAAGCAGAAAGAGGCAGGGGGAGGGTGTAGAAAACAGCAGTACAAAAAGTTTTGGAGGCAGCCATTTTTCAGGGGTATAAACTCAAACTTAAGACTTAATCTGAAACCCCAACTGGAAAATTAATAGCTGTGTGTATCTCCTGGAAGAAAGAAAACCTTTAACACTGAGGTGGCTCATACCTCTAACATAGCAATTAATTCTTGTTTTGAAATGCCTATTCTGTCCTTGTCCACACTGTCAACCACATATATTATAGCATCTGTATTGGAATAGTAACATCTCCAGTAAGGTCTGCAAAGATTAAAATACAATGAAACTCAGAAAAATCTGGTTGCCCTAGACTTTTGTCATCCTTACTTTCAAATCTGTGGACAAAATTTTATGATGTTAACATTCAAATAAATTAAACCTCTTTGACAAATTTTGTATGGTGCTATTTATTTAGTAAAGTCTATATACTATATATAAAGTCTACATACTATATATATGTAGTTCTAACTTTAGATCCTATGATGTTGCCATTCAAATTAAACCTTTTTGACAGAATGTTTGCATGGCGCTATATATTTTCTAGGATTTTACAAAACAACCAGGGAATTTTCAATCAATCAATCAACAGACTTTATTTTAAGAGGAGAGCATGCGACAGAAGTGAAACTGACGTATAAATAACTAAATAGATAAATAAATAAATAAAGTAAACAGCTGATCTATTTCATTGACTTTCAAAATGT
Source organism: Porites rus (assembly GCA_964035705.1). Classification (NCBI taxonomy): domain Eukaryota; kingdom Metazoa; phylum Cnidaria; class Anthozoa; order Scleractinia; family Poritidae; genus Porites; species Porites rus. The sequence goes on along the minus strand of OZ037997.1, from coordinate 12,578,844 downwards.
TCAAAAAACAATTCTGTAATAAGACACTTGCCTTATGCTTGTTTGCCCTGACAAAAAAAAATTAAACATCAAAAAAAAATCAGTTAGCATATAAAATAACTTCAAAAAAAATTTGCACAAAATTAAATGACTGTTCATCAACATGATCGAGACTTCCTTACCTCCTAGATCCCAAACTGTACAGTTCACATGAAACAAAGGAAAAAATATATATGTGAGCTTTTTGTAAGGTCAGTGTTTTCTATAAAGGAAAATACCATCATTTGCAGTGCGTCAAAGATATAAATGGTTATAGGAAGAGTTACATCTGCATTATCTAAACTCTACAGCTTTAAGACATCTCATTCAGTAAAACATCATGTGTCAAAGAACAGTGTTGCATTCATTCATCTGCCCTGTTTGAACTTGTTGTGCATGATGCTGGCAAATGTACCCTCACTGGTGCGCAGAGGTTGATTTTCTTCTTACTACAGTATACACATTATAATGTGTTGGGACTATAAATAGATGGTGGTTTTGGTATAGCTTTTAGGGGTAAAATTAGTGGATACAAATTAGGGTATTAAAATCTAAAAGTGCCTCTGCTGGAGTTGTCCCATTGCAATTGCCTTTAAGAGAAAAGAGCTGAAAATTTCAGAAACTATTAGCCTGCAATGTAGGCACATTTTGTAGTTTAAACATTGATGCTATTTTTGGGACAAATGCTCTCCCGCCATCTTGGACATTGAAACTGACAGAGATCAGTTGGGGCGAGTAAAAAAAATAATTTCAAGGAAGAAGTTAGCAGCTGTGATAAACGTACCTCTGAGCTTTTGTTACTTAACTTAATTGTACATATACACAGGAAAAAATAACAGATTCCCATTTTTGGATATTTTAGGGTATTTAAAGAATACCCACAAAAATCCCAAATTTGGAAGAGTGAGACAAGTCCCAATCAGGGAACTTGGTTGGGAATTCTCTGGTTGGGACTTGTTTCACTTTGCCAAATTTGGGATTTTTATGGGTATTCTTTAAATACCCTAAAATATCAAAATATGGGAATCTGTTATTTTTTCCTGTGATATGATTAAAAAAATTATCTGTGCCAGCTAATGTAATACTGTCTGGAAATTGACACCCATAGGTGGTAAATATAACATTATTTTGTCCATGTCCATGAAATAAGATTCTGGGGTGTTGATGAAAAATTACCAGTGGATATGGACATCAGACTTTAGAGATGAGCGGTTCCTTCAGACATGTATTTTCCTCTCTAGTGTTGTTTTACCTGGCTTGCTAATTAAACATTACTTGTAACAGAGGAACACCAGCACCCTAGTTGATTAATCATGTGCTTGGAATGCTTTACTCACTGCCCCTGAGACTTACATGTAATCTACAGCCTCTCTATGGGTATGTATGGATGTTATTTTCATTGGGCATATTTTTATCAAGAATTGTTTTGCACTGGACACATGGTAACACTCCTCTAACCTGAGATCAGGCTCTTTTTTTCGTTTCGCTTTGAAAATTACATTCCGGCGGGCATGGCAAAATGAAATGAGCAGCCATGACAATGACAACACAAGCAATGAAATAAAAAAGCCATAGGTTTACTAAGCAAAACAAAAAATCTGAATGTGCACACTATTTGGTGGATTTCTTTGCCGCCACTGTATGACTATGCTGTCAAACATGATCGGAATGGCAACGCAATGGTCACTTTAATTTGTACAATAGTTGCTTCATCAATAGCAAACATTGCTACTTTGAATTTGTTCTTAACCTTGATTCACTTGCAGCTGCAGGTTCAGACATTAACTTTACATCACAGTTACATATTTTTTGTCATGTTCCCTCTTGTGTTTCAATCAAGTTTATAACCTGTGTTTGGCTTTTAAAATTTCTCTATATAAAGTTGAAGCATTTCCCCTTACCTTGAAATTTAAGATTCTTGTAGGTAACTGTCTCAACATTAAATCCTATTGCTGCAAAACAAAGAAAATAACACAATTAAGTCACACCAAATAGTACAAACTACTGAAATCTGTGACGTTTACTACATTTTTGCACCAAAACACATTGATCTTTATGACTTAACACAAGTCTTTGCTTATCAGTTACCACTAATCGACGCTAAAATTTGTTAGTTTTCATAATTTTCCTTGCACCTTTGTAGAATCGAAAACTAATTAAATTTAATCTATTGCAAGACTAGAAATTTTGAAAAAAGGTTGAACAACCCAACTTAAATTTGATATTCTTGAATAATACTGTTATATTTTATTCTTACTTGGTATCGTTGTAACTACTTCACCCACTTGCAATCTGAAAGGCACAAAAAAGATTTGAGTTTATTGATTGAACTTCAATCCACAAAATGCAAGAATTAGGCGATGCAACTCACCGGTATAGAATTGTAGTTTTTCCTGCTCCGTCAAGCCCTAAGATAAGGATTCGCAACTCTTTCTGACCAAACAGCGAAGAAAATAAACTAGAAAAGAAGCTCCCTGCGTAGATAACATAACAATCGCCTGAGAAATAAGTTAAAATTCTAGGATATTAGCACGCAGAAAACAGAAAACATACCCATTTTGAACTCTGCTCACACGGGTGATTGCGTGGCTCATTGTGACGAAACACATGTCATGTAATTTGTATTGGAAAATACCAGGGGAGTGGGGAAAGTGTTTAATAAGCTTGTTTTGAATCGTTACAAATACATTTAAGTAATAATAAACATAAAAGAAGAAAAATATTAAGAAAATAAACTCTCTTAATTTTGTTTTCGGAAATTTCGTTTATTTAACTTGGTCATTGGCCCCCTAAAAGGCTGACAGATATACATGCCCCCTCCCTGGAATGGAGATAATTGACCGAGGACATTTTATGACCTTTTTTACAACGTTATGAAAAGTCCGCAGATCAAGTATAAGCCAGAAGTGCGGAGACAAGTGCGGCTTTCAAAATGGCGGCGGGAAGGTGTATTTCACTTTGCTTGATTGCTTTGCGTTTTGTGGACGTTAGCTGAAACATTGCTAGTATCTATGAAATGGAGGGAGGACAAGATAAGGAAGAAAAGCCAAGCCAGAAGGAGTGGCCTTTGGAAAAGGCTGAGGTTGGTACTAAAGAGATTCTTGTTACTTTTTTTTCTGAAACTTGGTGGGATCTGTTCCTCAGATGACGGCAAAGAAAAGGAGTTTGTTATATGATTTAAGATTTCGCATTTTTGCAGCTCTCCACCTGATCATGAATTAGTGATCATGATTTTACTAAAAGGCTCTTTGGTTGAGTTAATATTTGCAGAGAGTAGAGAGTTTAATTTATAAATGTTGTAGTTAATTTTTTATCTCAGAAAATTTTTCTTTTTCTTTTGTTTTTGGGTGTGGTAAAGTGTGCTAATGAAGTTGAAACAAAAGAAAAATACAAAAATTTCCTGCGATAAAAAATTAACTATAACATATAATACATATATACAGGCTAGTCTAGTGGAGAGTTTAATTACAGTAAAATGACTGAAAATAGCCGTCCCCCTGTGCTCTTTCTAGGAGGGCATCGTCATAAGATCCTTTTCAGGGCTGTATATTAATTGTTTAAGTCTTTGAAATAATAGTGAGGTCATGTAGTATTCTCTAGAAGTTCCAGAGACCAAGGAAAATTGCCATCTAGTGGACGCATGGAAAATAATTTTTAAGTAGGACAACAAATCCATCATATTTCATTCTATTTTGGTCCTCAATGGGAGGTAGAGGGGTAGGGAGGGTTACTCTAGCTTTCAAGTGATGGGGGTGATGGAATGGGGGTAAAAATCAAAATCCAAAAAAAACCCCTGGCTTCGAACGGAACCCAAAAAAATCCCTGGACCAAAAATTAAGTGCCAAAAAATCCCATGTCAAATTTCTGAGACTTAAAAATTTCCAGATGTGACATGATGCGTCAAATTTTCCTACCCAAAAAATCCTTGATCATCTCCACCACTTGAAATCCTAACCCCCCCTGTAGGTTATGGTTCCCAACACTTAAGTTCCTTTGATGCACTTGTGGGTAAAAAAGGGTGTCATCCTCATGGCTAAATTTCTTTCCCTGGTTACTCAAAGTGCACTGAAGTACACTTTTCAGGAACTCCCAAATAAACATTTTCCCCAGTGGAGGCCCTCAGATTCTACCAGTGAAAGGTGGGTAGCCCCGGCCCTTGCCATCCCCAACTCTACACACAGTTCTGCCACATGAAAGATGTACTTTTCAATCTCATCAGTTGCTGGCTATCTTATGTTTTTCTCCTTCATTGTGTATCAATAGTTTCTGTCTTGTAGTTTGAAAAAAAATGAAAGCCAACAAGAAGGGAAGATTTACATTTTTGAGGATGAACTATGATGGTGCATCCAATAACTTGGTAGTAATGCCAGCAGTTGATACTTGTCTTTTGATAAGATTGTTTTCATGCACTTATGCATTAAATTTTAGGTTGCAGTACAGCAACTCTATGAATTTAGAGATCATTACTTTGAACACAATTCCACTGACAAAGCTTTGTTAAAAAATCAAGAAACTGAGGAAAAGTTAAAGGAGACTCTAAATATTCTGGATTATGTGCAAGGTAAGGAGAACATTGATATTTTTATTCTACAGCATCAAATCTTAGCAACCTCATTCCCAGGTTCTCCCTCCTTTTTCTCTTGCTCAGTAGGGACGGGTAGGAGAGAACCCTGGGAGTGAGGCTGCAAATCATTATCTTAGGTGATTTTCACAAACTGGACAGGAGTCAATTATGTCAGTGAATTAAAATTCCTTGTGTTCATGTCCCCATGAAAATTGTAAAGAGGTAGATAAATTAAAAAAGGTATGTTGATGGCATATGAGAAGTGGAAGAAAATCTGAATTTCAAGGTCAGTAAAAATTGTTCAGAGCTCAGAGAAACGTTTGGGAATTACAGCCAAACCAGGTGAAGTATGCCCCATGGATTTTATTAATGAATGCATCAATTGAAAATTCAATTCATTAGTCTACCAAACCAAGTCTGTTAACATGATATAAATCTACATTCATGCATGCATAAAAAAATAAGTGACTGATTTTATACTACAACTTCTCTGTATTTCATCAAATTGAGAAATCTTTCACACTTTGAATGAATAAAGCTCCTGAAGAAGATCAAAAAGAAAGTTGAGCTTACAGAAATTTTAACTGCCTCGTGCATGAATTTACTGCTTATTACATATTCAAAAAGAATGAAATGAACCTGATATCAGCAACTGACAGATTCAATTTTCAAATAATGAATTTATCAATAGATTATTAATAGGGGTATTCATTGCCTAACTTGACTGTAATGAGTGGCACGCTGAATAGATACTAATCTCCAAACTTAAATAAAAAGGGTGAAGTATATATGATATATATTAAGTACATTTTAAAATTAATATAACTTGTAGAAACTTTTAAGTAAACATATTCAAAGGTTTCATTTAGTTGGCATGGCAGCGGCTAAATCATATGACAAATCATTTCAGCCTGTAGTGAAGAAACAGCAAAGTGTTTGTTTTTGAGAGGAAAAGCTCTGAATGTAATGCCTCACTATGATCCTATGGCTCAAGATGCTCTTTCTAAAGCTGTCAAGATGAATCCTAAACTGGTTGAGGCCTGGAACTGTCTTGGAGAGTGTTACTGGAAGAATGGACAAGTTGAAGCAGCAAGAAACTGTTTTGTTGGAGCACTGAACCATGTAAGTTTAGCCTTCAACAAAAATTTGACTTTACTGAAGAAAAATACTAACCAAAATCACTGAACTGATAACACCTGGGAAAAAAAGGAAAAAAGCAATCATTTTGTAGTTTAATTTTCAAAAAGCTTGCGTGACCATCGGTGATTCAAGTGGCTCGCGCTTGAAAAGATAATGAATGCTCATGAAGAAATATCATGCATAGGAAATCAAAATTATTGGAAAAGATGCTTGGTCACTAATTATTAATGATAAGTTTGAAACAGTGTAGGCAGAGTTGTTTCAAAAGAACACTATCTTTGCAGTTTCAGAGTATTTAAACCACAAACCATCTTTTTTGCATTTCTAAAATGAGGTAAAGTCAAAAGACCAAACTGGTTGCTTGATGTGGTCCTCAAGCTATTCAAAATTGCAAAAGCAAACAATCATTTTTTTTTGAGGTCCTACTAGGTTAGTGATTTTGGTAGTACACAATGTACATGTATTAGGGCTAGAATTTGAGTTACTGGACCTTTTATAATCATTTGATCACACTTGGTTTCCACTTGTACAGATTAACCCTTTGAGAGTGAATCAGTTAATTTTTTACCTGTAAAACATTAGTTTCGCTTGAATCTACTGTATGAAAGTTATGAAGGTGAATGGTTTTTTGTTTGATATAATTTACATTATAATGAACTCAGTAATCTTACTCTTTGAAAGGAACATCTATCTCTTCCTTCAGGAAAAGAATAAAGTGTCTTTAAGGAATTTATCAATGGTCTTGCGGCAGATCGGGAAAGGTAATAAATTATCTTAATTTCCAGATGTATATTATTTTGAAACCCATACTGCATAATGACACAGATTTTATTGAATTTTTGTAGTTTGATCCTGTAATTTCTTGCAAATATGTGTGTATGTGTTTATTCATTTTTCAGATCAAAGTGAAAAAGTTGAGAATATTAAAGTAAGCGTTGAAAAAGCAAAGGAAGCTGTACAGTGTGATGTTAAAGATGGAATGTCTTGGTGTAGGTCACTTTAATTTTTTTCATCTATGTGTTGATATCAGAACGCTTTATTAATAACATTATCAACCTGTGATAAATCTAGCAAAACATTTTTTCCCTCCTCTCCCCTTTTTTGTCCAAAGCAAGGCCCCCCAAAAATGGAAAAACCATCCATTCATATCCTGGGACTGCTGAGGGACTCATTTCTATTGGCAGATGTTTTGACAAAACTATCTTTGAAATAATTATTTTGACAGCCTTTGGCATACTAGGCAGGTAACATTTTCAATCTGCTTATTAAGAAAATATTCGTTACCCCATCAATCTTGATTGTATTAAAGGGGCTGTCATGGATGTCTAGTTCATTGTGTTTATAGTGCCAGCTACGCATCCTTTGTCATTATAAAACTTGACAAATTACCTGAGAATAACAAAATTACAGCTTTTTGTCAAAAAATTCTCTTCCTAGCATTACATCAATCAATTTGCAAATAACAAAAGTGAACTCTCAAAAACTGTTAGGCTAATACAAGTTTTCAAAATCCCAACTACAGTCCACTTCAATCATCTTCAAGTTTTCAGGGATGTCACTAAGATTTCAAGTTGTCGGGTAAACACAAAAAGTAGACGGGGAATAAAACAACCAGGGATATTTTTTGGTTCTATTTTTCTTCTATTTTCCTATGAAGTTAAAGTAGCCGCAGCTGTAGCCGGGGAAAATCACCAACCCCTACCTCTTAATGACAGCCCTAAGTTTGTCCGTCCTTACTTCCTTTTGTATTAATGCTTAGTCTCTATGTCTAAGTTTTTGAGCTGTTATTTCACTCAATTTGGTGGCTGTTACCTCTGTTACCTCTACAGCTTCTTTAAGTCCAGTTGGACTCATAAGTAGAGCATTACAAAATGAAGTTCATTTGACCTCTTCCAATTTTTAAGGCTCTAATACTTCCAAGTTTTAAAACAATCTATCATAAACATTTCACCTTTCCATCTTATTATTACCTTAGATGTGCTTGGCAATGCATACTTGTCATTCTTCTTTTGTGGATCACAGTCCCCCCAACTCATCAAACAGTGTATGACGGCCTATTCACAAGCTGTAAGTATACCATCATTGAGAAGAATTTAGAATAACTGACATAAAGTGCAGTTTCTGTGTAATTGGGCTCACTGGCCATGTTATTAAGGGGTGCCTGGAGGAAGGTCCAAGGTGACTTCTGATCATGATATACTATGAGATTTTCCCTCTAACTTGCCTTGTACACGCTTGTAAATAAAAGGGACAATTTGACAAAGATCAATCAATGACAATAATAATAATTTATTACATGATAAGTGAAGAGTGATGGTAATGTGGTAATATTACAATAAAATTCAATTAAAGCCATTATATGTATAATGTACAATGTATTTTCTTTGAATTGGAGTCTTTTGATGTGTTTGGTTTCATTTTCATGAAAGTTCAAGGATCCTGTGGCAAGAAATAACCCAGATCTTCACTTCAACAGAGCAATGGTAAGATTCCCCATTTACTGGGGATGGTTAAATTGGTTAAATCATTGAATTATTCAGATATTTACATCTAATAATTAGATTTATGTCTAATACTTAAATTAAATTTCCTGCTCAATGTCCAGCAGGCATGGGAATATGGTAGAAAATATTAGATAATTATTTTTTATGAATCTTTTATACTGTAATGTTGATGAACGATGTACTCCTAAATCAGTTTCACTATGAAACTACAATCAGTGCCAAAATTAGTTGAGACACTTAACCTTAAAGGGCCTATGAGGTTTTGCTGACTTCAACCAGTGTGCAAAGAAAGTAGTGTCCGATAGCTGGGGTCTAGTTAATTTTGCTATCAGGCTAGTGAATTCCGTTCTTAACTTGCACGACGGGGAAGTGAAGTTTTTAGTGGAATTCAAGAAAAAAGAATTGCGAAATCAATTCTGCTCATCAAAACGTTTTTGGGGCTAGTTGAAATGATGTTTGGGCTAGTAAATGCTAGCTTCAGCTTGCCCAAATGGCAAGCTGTAAAAATGACTTTCTTTGCACCATGCATTGACGGAGATAATGAAGCTTTTCTTCTCATGTCCCCTCTGCGCAATGTTGTGCCGTAGGACGTGCTACCTGCAATAGAACCCCTAACTTTGAATAGAGGGGAGGGGAGATGGGTGCCGATTGTTTTGTTCTCAGAATTACCACTTTTTGAGTATGGTATTTTTGCTGCTTTTAGGTGACTTTGCTAGCTAAAGCAGTTAATAATAAAAGACTGACCATCCACACTGCTGGGGTTTATGTCCTCCATAATTTTCTACCAGTTGGCCATTGCATTTTAATGGAATATTATCATCAAACATTTATCTGAAAAAGTATTTCAAAAGTAATTTTCTTCACATTTTTACAGTTTGCAGTGTGGAGAATATGAAAGTAATTAAATGCAAGGGTCCATTTTGCAGACTGGAACAAGCATAGATACCCTTTGTTATTAATTTATAGGCATACAAGTTTCAGGAGGAATACAAGTTAGCAGTTTGTGACTTCAAGCGAGCTGAAGCACTTGACCCAGCCTGGACTGAACCTAATGATGAAAAGAGCAAACTTCTTAACATTCTCACAAAGACACTTGACTTATTGGAGGGAAAGGTGATATGATCTGATCACTCAGTAGAACAATGGAACTGTTTGTGTTTATTGCAGAAATTATTTGGCATGCCCGATTTAAATATTCTGTGTTAAAACCTGATCACTACCATTCATCAGCTAACCGCCTGAGAAAAGAGCCAAAATTTTGAGAAGTTTCTTGATACTACCCAGATCTCAATAGTTTCTGTGTCATCAAGAGTATGGAATTTCTGTATGCATTTCTCAGACTTCATTTTGTTGAGGAACCAGCGGTGGTCATGAAATGTTGGCAGTTTTTTCAGGCTATTCATCAGCAAGTTAATTTAATTATTTTGTTCTACATTGTCTCTTTTGCTCAGTTGTTTAAAATTATGGGTCCTAAAATACAGCCAGAACTATGGATCAACACCTTGTGATCAGTCAAACGACTATGGCCAGTTTTAGAGAGTTCATTGTAAAAACTTTGCACATTATCCCTCTCTCAGCTCTTTGATATGGGGAATTAGTTGTTTCCCTTTGATGTCCTTAATTAGCCTGGATTATTGAAACCATCTTAAGTTAAGATACTGTAAATCTCATGTACCAGTATTGAGATAGAAACAGTCATCTATCAAGAATAAAAGTTAGGATAATTACAGTCAACTATTTGGGAATGTCTTTTTTTAAAATCAGGAATGTCTTGCATTTATGAGTCAAAATTCCACTTTATTCCTGAATAGTGAGTGGAATGTGCTGAGTATTTTGACTCAGGAGCCAATAGGAGGTCATCATAAGTCTTGCCTTTTTTTAAAAAAATGGTTGAGAGGTATTCATTTGCATTATTGTGTTTTGTTCTAATTTAAGGGTAAATTAAAAGCAAAGAGGCTCCATTCCATGGTGCAGTCCCTAAGCCCCTCTGATTTAGGTCCATATGGTGGCGGTACCTACACCAGCCCATCCAGTCAGACTGTTCAGCTTGATCTTGTTCCTGTTTCCAAACTGGTTCCTGGTGTAAACCCTAACAAAGTGACAATGGGAAAAGTTGTTGGTTTTGTGCCAATGGAAGATCCTGTACCATAGTAAGATTTTCAGAATAGTTTATAATTTATTGTGAACCCAGGAGTTTATACTTTATAAGTAAGTGGAATATGGTTGTCCAGTTGAGTGTAGTCCTGAATAGGACTGTTGTTGTCAGTGACTGACAGTTAGACAACCTGTGTGATAGTCATCTTCAGAGTCAAAGTAAGTTGTATCACGTCAGTTGATGGTACATTATTGGTCGTCTGTCACTTAAGCAGTGATGTTGTTGGCTGTAAAGACTGGAAATATGATTGGTGCATTTCAGTCTCTCTTTTGTTGCAATTTGATGGTTGGTTATTGTTAAGTCAAATTGTCGGTTGTCTTGTTGTTCCGTCATTGTCAGTTTTGCTTGAATTTTTCACTAGTAGTTTGTACAGTGCAAACAATAAAATGAATAGGATAAAATTAATATAAAAAATAAAATAATAAATAAAATATAAAATTCAAGGATTTGTGACTGATGTGAGTTATGTGCCATACTTCTCACAACACACCAGTTTAAATAAAATTATGGCCCGTCTAAAGCAATTTTCTAATACGTATACGTACATCTGTATGTACTCAATATGTATATATCCATTTTTTTTCTTATTTTTTTTTTTAACCATCTTACATTTTTTAATCTAGTTTTTAGTCTTTACAGAGTTTTCTTTTGAGGACCTAACTGTAAAACACTTCTTGTGACGTTGGCGTTCCTCATTAAGATTGCTTTACTAAAATGTAGTAAAATAATCATACAACAAATAACAGTTGTCTGTCTGGCTAAAATAGATGTTATGCATTTCAGCATCTTTGCCATGGTGGACAGTGAGAATCATTGTGTACCAGTCACTATTTATAACATGGCCTTAGGGAGTGGTTTTGCTGTTGGAGACTCTGTGGCAATTCCTGAACCCTTCTGTCAGGAGACTGATTTCACTGAAAATGAACAGGTATTTGCCAGTTAAATTTGTATAATAAATTATTGTAATACTTCAAGTCTCTATGAAGCTAGCTAAGATCTGATCTAGCAGTCTGTCTTCATCATAAAATTAATGTATATGCTGTAGGCATTACACTTAGTTAAGAATATTTACATGTATTCATTACAAGCTCTCTTAGCTTTGAATTTTTTTTTGTGGTGAGCGAGGTATTTTCATGTAAATTTTCATTCCAAAACAGAGGTTTCAAATTGACTTCTACCTTAAATCTGCACAAATATGTATTGCAATTAAAATTCAGGCAGCAAAAACAAATGGTTTGGTTTTGCTCTGCTCTCTAGGTGCAGTTGATCAAGAGGGATTTGCTTGCAGGCAGTACCACTCTAATCTTGGTCCTTTACAATATAGTGGGCCGGTTTGCTAACACTGCACTTTCGTCAACTAAGTGAGTTATGTTATCTTTTCTCTTGCAGACATTCAAGTTTATGTCCATTCGTGTTGACAATCCAGTTGTTTTGGTTGTAAACAAGAAAAAACTTGGTGCGAACAAACTTGCTCCATCAACACTTTTGGTTACTACAAAGAGTGAGTGAAGTCCAGGTGTAGTTGTGGGTGGAAACACACCACAGAGATCAGACAGGCTCACTGATTTGCTGGCAGGTTTAAATCCAGTGTGTTTTTGTGGCTGGGACCATGAGCATCGACATCTGATGACAGTTTAAAAAATCTCTGTGTACCTCTGGTACCTCTGGTACCTCTGGTTTGGTTTTGCTGTGTGTTTGCTTTGAAATACTCTCTGCTTCTGAAGATTCACTGTGTGTCTGCTGTATTTCATAAGGGAGATGTCTGGTTGTGGGAGGTTATGCACTGTTTGAATATGGCAGGGATCATGACTGTCTGTTAATGAGTGGTTAGAATTGGAGCATTTGTGTGTGTGGCTAGGACTGTAACTAATTGTCTGCCTAGAACAGCTATCGACTTATAAAGGCAGCATTTCCTGACCTTCTAAGGATATAACCCAGGATATTATTCCATACAGATGAAATGACAGGTTCACATGACTTTTTACCATAGGTTTTTGAAACAAATGTATGAGTTACATGTATTTGTCTGATTTCCTGACCTCTCATTGCCAGGAGGGTAAGGGAGTGGTCAGTGATAGGCAAACCCTCAGAGGCATTCAAGGATGAAAGCCACTGGTAAATGAATAACTGCTAGGAAACAGGAGGTAAAAATAAATAACCTTAGAATTTGATAAAACTAAGTTCTGGACATGACATTTAAAGTCAAGTCAGCACAAGTTAAGAAAGGTTATTTATGGCTGGGTATTAAACGGGAGGATCCAAAAGCATTATGTATATTTGTAGGTGTGATCAATCTGGCTGACAGTCGCTTAAACTGTTTTATACAAGGTGAGAGAATCGCTAGCGACTTACGAAGAAAGAAGTGTCTTATAAATTTATTCATGAAGGTGCTGCCGCGCTACTTCCATCACTGGCTATTTGCTTTGTGACATTGAGTTAATACATGTGTAGTGCGCGTGTAAAAACTTGTAGCCACTGTGCTTCACATTTGTCGCGCAGAACGAAATTCCATATCCCTTGTTTCGTTTAATTTTTCGTGTAATTAGTTCAATGAAACGAAATATCAGGAAAAAAAATGATCTTAAGAAGAGAATGTCGAACCTTTACTGTGAGAAAAGCATTTCAATTGTCTTTTTTTTTCTCACGGATATCGAGAATCTTCCGATCGCCCCATAGCACGGTGTTCGGTTTGGAACAAAATACACATTACATCGCAATTTATATTTATCATACTTTCCACGTTTTCGCTCGGAACATTGTTTTCATTGTCTGATAAATTGATATTCTTCTTGGACACAAATTAGCATCTGTAACATCTGGAACCGAATTGAAGCGCTGCCGTGGAAACAGTTTTTAAACTGTGTATTGAAAAACCTTGAAAATGTTGATGTATCCTTACGAAATTAAATCTGGTACTTTTTTTACTCGTTGGTGTTGTTCAATAAGTATTGCATCGACTGTCTTCATTCACAGCGTTATACACATGTTCCGCGCTTTCTGAGAATTTTCATGTGTTGTACGTGCTCGCGTGATGTGTGCTTAAAATAACATATGACAGACTTAAAAGTGAAAATTACCGCCGAGGGAAAAATCCCGGGAAATTCCCTGCTGAAGTGATTTCGTTGAGGGGATTCCCGGAATTCGATCCCCGATAACTGATTGGCTGAGAAAACGAGGGGACGCGTTACACCTATCACGTGATAAGCTGTGACGTGTATCCGGTCAAGAGGAGCGAATCAGAAACGACGAATAAGCGCGGGTTTCCTAGAAATGGGGGTTTTCACCGAAAAAAACAAATTGCAAAGACCTATCAGAGTTTGTTTATGAGATCCGTAACAAATTCTGCGAATGGGACTGTCTGGGCGGATAAGACAAGAGGAAAGCAACAGTGCGAAGTATTTTGTAGCGGTCATCTTCAGCGATTAAAGGTAAGGTTTTGCCATTCTTTGCTCGAACAATTCAACTAGCTTAACGCTTCTTTTTCCCAGAATCAATTTAGCGTGACATTTCCTTGCACAAGCTTGCGAATGTTTCTTTTTTTTTTTAACGTTGAATGAAATTCGGGTTCAATCGAGCGTGTATGACTTTTGACGATGTTCTTGTAAATTTGCTCACAGCGGCGTGATTTTAACAGAAGTTTGATTTCAGCTGTAGTGTTGTACATTACACGTGCAAAGTACAACTTTGTGTTGTTCCAAACTCGTGTGTTAAATTAAGCGCCCCACGTTAGACGGCGAGCAACTTCGAACTAAAACCTCGCTTGAATGATCGTGTGGTTTCTTGCAGGTTTGCAGACATGTCCGACGGCTGTTTATTCGACATGCCATTTACCCCGACGAGTCAAGTGGTAAGTGAAATCAGTTAATGTAATTTACAACTTGTGTAAAGGTGTTTCTCGCGTGCCCGTGGTTCGTGGTAGATTCATTTCAGACATTTTGATACTTGGGAGCGAAGTTTGTTTACACTTGACATGCATTGTAAATGCTTGCGATTTTTATCACACACCAAATATTCAATAATCGCTATGAAACTATTCTGTCCCTCGAGTATTCTATTCTGTTCAGTTTGTTGCAAATTTTCTTTTAACTGTTTAGGTTTTGCTCCCGTTCGAAACGACTGCTTTATTTTATAGCTGCTGTCGTGGTAATACTATACTCACATAAATGGACTACACCGTATCCACCCACACTGCAACGGATATCGCTGATTATTTAGGACAGTTATTTTATTAGATCTGCTGTTTTACTTGTATTGATAGTAAACTGTCTGTAGTTTTCCTGGTTCTTGATGATCAAAACAATAAAAGCCTTATCAAGATCTTACCGAGGAATTCAACATTGCTTTACAAAATTTAATTTTAGATCCTTAGAAGGATTATTAATTACCTTCCAAATAACCTTTCCAAACATTATTTCAGAAGTTCTGATCAGGCATATATAACCTTTGCGTTCAGGTTAAGTCCTTGATCTTAAATTTTATCAAAGGACTTTGCTTTAAAATTCAATGGATTTGACATGCAGAAGCACGTACATGCTGCCGTGGTAATATTGCTAGTAGCATTTAGTCTTGGATAGTGCTGAAAACAAAAAGCCTTGTTTTCTTTGCCAAGCTTGACGTCACAAAACAAGCTGGACTGTTCTAAGATGGGGTCACGTATGCCGTATTAGTCATTCATTTCAGTGACAATATCTGTTCTGAAGCAAACAAATGGTTGCTCAAAATGGAAGAAAAAGGCATGAAATGATTGTGCTTTATGAAAATGATAAATAAGTCATTTTTTTTTATATTATGTTATTATCAAGAAAGGGGAGCTGTCACATGGGTCCACTGGATTAACATAACTGAGTGAATAAAGCTTCACCTACTTAAATTCAAAATTCTATCGTCCTGCAAACTTAAAGAAAACTATCAAGCAGGACTGTCCAGCAACACCACAAACAAACTAAAATTTACATGGTTGCAAAGAAAGGTGTTTTGTGCCATAGACAAACAATACTATTAACACTCAAAACAAAATTACCATATTTCCTTGAAACTGATCGCTCTGAACTTATGTGGAATTTTATCCGTTTGCATAATTTTGATATCAATTTGCTGAATTGATTCTTGGAAAACATTTTTTGTCTTCTATCGGTAAAATAGGGAAAAAATGTGCTAATTTTTTTCCATATGGTTCCACAGAACTGATGGGATGGTTCAAAAGACAGCTCTCATCTGAGTCACTACAATAATCATCACTTTAGTTCTTTATTCTCTCGCCTACAAAGTTCATCAGACCTTTTCATGTCATTGGCTAAGGTCATAAAAATTAAGAAGCAATAAACAAATTTGACAAAATGCATTTAAAGTCTCCGTATTAATGTCATAAGAAATGTATAGTGCAAAATAGAGTAGAGGATATGTATGTTTAAGATAGCGCTGATCTAAGGTTATTAAAAAGTCAACAAAGTGTTATCAACAGTTGAAGTCCAAAATGACAAACGTTTTGTTATGATCTTCATACTAGTAAATTACTGATGGACAAATAGGTGCTGCAATAATAGCGAAGCTAGGTATTATTTTAATCGCTCTTTTTCTTGGAAATTTTCCATTGTTCTCAAAATATGCAATGATCAGTCATTCAAGCATAAACACCGTTCTACTGTAAGAAAAACATGCCCATATTTGGTATCAAACTTACCCAAATTGTATTACTGGTAGAATGATATTTGAGGTAGCCCACTCTGCGAACGTTTTGTTATGATTTGAACAAACTTGCAATGTTTGTCAACAAAATTAAATTTTTTTCTGCCCTGACAGGAAACAAATTATTTGTTTCCTGTCAGAAATGTTGTTCACTTATAAAGAGAGCAACTTCAACATCAGAATGAAAAACGTTATAATCTTACAAGCTATTAGTGGCATATGTTATGTTATTGCTAGGGGTGTAACTATTGAATGAAACCCCAGTACAATATTTTCATGGTTAAGTTAATCTTTTTACCAACTGTCCATCCCGATTTCATCGGGATTCTCCCAATTTTGCTTGAAAATCCTGAATCCCGACCAATATGTGATGAGGGTAGGAAAAAAATCTCTATTTTGACATTTCCAAATGAACTCTTATGATACTTATACAAGAACACATAACAGATTATACTTAACAGAAACTGATGTCCCAAAAACTTTAAAAATTGCACAAAATAATATAAAATAAAATCAAGTACTTGTACTCGAAACCAGGCAAATAAAAATAAGCATAAAATGACAATTGATTTAGTGAACATTTTAGACAAAAATTGTCCTCTCAGAACACCAGAAATGGCATTTCAGAAGATCAAGAGTTCAAAATTTTCTGGGGAGAATGCCCCCAGACCCTCCTAGCGGTTCGTCCCTTCAGCGCTGGCCTTATCAAAAAAATATCCTGATTTTACTCGCGACACTCAAAAGGTTGATCAGTATGCATTTAGTGCTTATAGACCAAATTTTTGGGGGGGTGGAAGAGATTATTTGGCCTAACCTCGAAATCTGTGGACGGATTCATATGTTGTGACTGTTTAAATAAATTTAGAAATTACTTTGGAATAACTTTTGCATACTACTAAGTATTTCTAAAGATTTTACACAAAGAATTGTGAATTTCTTTCCTTATTATTTTAACCTCTTTAACAGTATTCAACTTATGTTACCAGGGTTAGAACCCCAGCAAAAAGCTAATCCCAGGTTGAATACCGGTTAAACATAAGAACAGATTTTACTACAACAAAGCCACCATCATTAAATTTGCCAAAGGGAAAAGAAAGTAGTTTATCCATAACATTAGCAGTACTTGGAATGTTTAGTGATACTTCTGTATAGTACCATCATTATATGTGTTTTGCATATGAAATTTTAAATTATTCTTCTTTGGAAAGGGCAGGATTAATGTTGTGATTTCAATATTTCCTTTCATTTCTGCAGCCTCCCAATCAATTGTCTTTACCGATGTTGAAATCATGGCTGTCATCCTACAGTTATCCCTCTACCACTGCTGGTCCCCTTGTAGCAACCACAATCACCATAGAAGCCATCCAAGATCTCCTGCATGCAAATGGATACCCCATAGAAGGTATTTGGCTCATTTATTTTTTTAGAAAGTGTATATAAAACATATATGGATTGTTATAAGGGACATTGTAATTTTTTAAGTCCCTTCAGTGATCAATGCCTAACTCTTCCTTGTGATGAATAATTTTTGATCTATTCAGTTGGAGAGGACAGGGTTATGAAACTCTATAATTTGTTTGATGCTGTTTAGGTGAAACCTTTTCAGTAGCTATGTGGTACTGTAATAATTTGAAATATAATAATTATATTTCAAAAATAATTATTATTATATTTCAAATCATTAAAAAACGTATGTTAAAAATTTATTGTAATATTATTAAGTTCTCTTATCTTTGACATTCATTGCATTAAGGGGACACCTGGCTTTAATAGGAACAGCTTGAAAAAGTGCCCCTAAGGTGCTGGCTGTGCATACTTATAACAGGAAACACTTTTGTAAGCAGAGAGTTAAGACTTAGGATTTTGTCAATGCAGCCTTAAGTAGTCAAGTTGTCCACTTGCAAAAGTACTGTGCCCTTTAAGAGGGCTTAATGCAACTGCGTTATTAATATCATTATATTAAATATTAATTTTTATTACAGCTGTTTATTAGAAGAATGTTCTGTGTTACTGTAGCTTTAGCATCCATTGCAATCTTTTTTCTAAATTTTCTCTCAACAGCTCCATGCAATGTAGATATGTTTTCTGGGCCATTTGACGACACACAGTTTGACGCAGTTGTGGATGTTGAAACTTGTGATGATGGAATAGATGCTGGTACCTAATTATTTTGTTTCTGTAGATAATCACTTTTTTATGTGTTATGGCTACAAAACCCGTATAATTTTATTTAAACTCAGTAAACTCATTGCAAAGCCAGTTTAGAGAGATTGACCCTCTATGTTAAACTAGCATTTTTGTCTACGTCAATATTTGTTTAATAATGTGTATTCTTTTTTAAAGACCTTAAATTCACAGACCTAGATGCCTGTTCTGAATATGGTTACTGTGGGTCTGACTTCTCAGAAGATGACCTCAGTTTATTGCAAGGTAAAATTTAATAAATTTTTATCGCAGTCATAACTACTAGGTACCATTATGACTTTATTGGACATTGGTGTAAAGAAAGCATGTTGTTGATTATGAAATAATGTTGTCTTCCACAGATCTGCCACTGAGTCCAGACTCTCCATTGCTTTCTGACTCTGCTGATATTGACTTTGGATGTGACTCGGGAATTGAGGCTGAAATGGATGAACCTCATGGTAAGATGCATCTATTCTTCCTTCTTTATTTCATTCATGCCAACATTGACTTAATTTCCATTATCATCCCCCGATGCCTTGACACATTCCTTAGAAAGCTGGCATATGGCTGCATCTTCCACCTTTTGCCTGCACTTTAAGGCAAACTGCACACTAATCTGAGTGATTACAAGACACAACATGGATGGATTTCCATGTCTAATGCTTCCTCTTTGAAGATTCTGTTTTAAGCCAAGTTGTATAATGATAAAAAAAAACTGAACATTATCCATTCTGACTTATAACTTACACTACTACACTAGAAAACATTTTTGATTCTCTTCTTATAAGGTTGAAGATTCTAATCCTGCAAATGAGTGTGTTTTTCCTAAAAAACCTGTTTTATTTCAAGTAACTATTGTAAATGCATAATTCTTTTCCTTATAGTCTGTTAATTGGTTATTTTTATTTTAATCTAAGATGGTGCAGATAATGAGAAAGAGAAGAAAGAGAAGAACAAGGCCACTGATGATGACAAGAAATCTTCTGAAAAGTCAACCAAGGAGGGTACCACAAACAGCCAGCAACAAAATGGTTCAAAACCACAAACAGGTAGTTGTTGTAAGATTATTTTTTTTACTGTTAATATTAAATGGTGGATGGTTGACTCAGAATTACTGTCAAAATATATAATGTGATCTGCTCATTATATATAAGGGAGGGATTTTTATCAGTTTGAAATGGGTTGCATTATTTTTCTGGAACATTAATCTTGGGCATTTCCCAGATCAATTAAACAAATCATATCATTCTTTTTTTGTTACAAGGCAACCATTGGAATATGTGCACACGTAACATTATGACAATAAACATGATAAACATGGGAAATTTAATTGAATGTGGGTATCCCAAACACAATGAATACAAAACCCAGATCAGTTTACTGACCGTCTTGTTTATAGAGTTTTGAAAAACCAATTTTGAACCTTCTTTGTTAGAAAACAAAGAACCTCACGCCAAGACAAGAAGAACAAAAGAAGATGATGATGAAGTTGATGATGACGTTGATGATGATGGTGAAGATGACAAAGATGATGAGGACAATGATAATGGTGAGAATATTTTACCGATGATACATGTAACTTATTCCTAGATCATCCAGTATCATGTGAGTACTTGTGCAGGATCCTCTTTTTATTTGCCTGGGTTCTTCCAATAACATTATCTTTAAAAGCAAATGTAACACAAAATGCTCACCTTTAGTCCATGATGTAAAGTTATAAATCAGAATCATCAATCCTCTACAACGAAATGCAAAGACAGCATTTCCTAGCTAAGCCACCAACTAAAGTACTACATATTTTTGCTACAACAATGAGAGAAAACTTTACAATGCTCTTTTGGAGTTTTCTTTGCTGTTCCTGTGCACTTAAGTTGCAACGTTTGGATTAACAGTAAGTGCCATCCTATACATTAAGTTCGCTGCGCTTTCTTAAACGTCAGTGATACAAATATTAAAAACTAACAGACTCAGTCTTGATAAAAATCCAGGCTATATGGCCTGTAATAAGTGTTAACACTTAAAATGTTTTTCAAGTGGTATTTGCTGTTCATGTAATCATATTGTTGATTAATAAATATATATTTTTCCTTTAGATCTTCCTCCTGTCAAGTGTCAGTACTTATGGGAGTTTCTTCACCATATTTTGCTGCAAAAACAGAACAAGTACCTAGTGTGGAAAAATCAGGCCAAAGGAGTGTTCCGCCTCATTGACCACAATGGTTTGGCACGCCTATGGGGAAAGCAGAAAAACAGAAAAAACATGACATACGAAAAATTAAGCCGCGCACTCAGATACTACTACAGCAAGAACATCCTCCGTAAAGTTCCCGGCCAGAGACTGACATACAAGTTTGTTCACAATCTTAATGGAAAGAAGTATCCATTGTAAGCACAGGACCTAACACTTAATTTTGAATCAGTTGTATTAGAGTCAGATGAATTAATCTGACGAAAAGACAGTGAAGACTTTCCTTTGAGGTTGCAGAATTGTCAGTGTTGGAGATTTAAAGGACAATGATTCACAGCATCTGGCTCTTAACAAGGACTGCACCCTGGTGGACAATGAAATACGTGTTTGTTTCCACAATTACGTAGATAGCTGTGTGTGAAGGCTGCCCTGGGCCCCACCCTCCAAGGGAGTGATATTGGGATGCTCTCTATGTCACTTTGAGTACAAGAGACATGGGGCTCATTATACTGCTCGTCACCTATGGCACAACATCCAGCTTCGTTCTGATGGACCAGCATCCCATCAAGGGTGGAGAAATAACACTCCTAGTAGGTTCATAGAGTCCTGTGATGGACTAGTGTCTTACATTACCAGCGGGAGTGTTTCCTCTCATACCTCCTAGTGGTAATTAATTTTTAAGTTATAACTTAGTTATGGAGTAACATCCCATACAAAAAGAGCAGCGAAAATCCTCTAGACATGTTTCCATATACCAGGTCACCCCATGGTGGACTAAGGAATTCTGTTGGTCGCTTCATAGTAAACAAACCTGGTTACCCTGTGATCAGCTACATCCATGATGGACCTAACATCCCATCTAGAGAAAAAGTAAAGAGCTATACATTTAAGAGCCTGCAGTATGCCTGGGTGACTTAGTGTCCAGTGCCAACATCAGTCCAATTCAGGACTACAGACAATCTTGATGGAAAATCACATTTCACGTATTAGTCATGACTCCTGGGTCTGAACCCTTTACAAATATGTTAATCATATGCATGACTGTAAGTTTACCAGGCATTGGGGCACTAATCTATCTGAACTGAACTGGGTCTTGATTAACTGGTTTGTTTTAATAATTATAATAACATTTTTACTGCGTAAAGTGAAAAAGAAATCAATTTGCAAAATGAAAGGTCATTCCAGTGTAAATACATCTCTATTATTTTTCGGTGGAAAATATATTTCTACCTTTAGTTACCAGTATGCCCCTTAAATATCCTGACTATGCGTTTGTAAATAACTAAGAATAATAATAAGGAAAGACGTGCCATTAAATGGTTATTATACATACACTGTAAAGTTTGTTTACATTCATTTGGTTAATAAAGGATAAAATTAATAATTGACCCTAGCTTGGTTGATTAAAGAACGGTAATACAGTTAACTAGTCTAAAACTACTGTGCAGTAAAACTACAAAGCTGTAATCAGCCCCTGCTGCCAGTGGTGAGCCTGTTATCAGGTCCTTTCTGAAATCTCCAGGATTGCATTGGAAAATTCTTTTATGGGCTCCCACAAAAAAAAGTTACAGGTATGAGGAGCACTAGAGGATATTCTGATTTCCACTGGGCCATAAGGCCAGCAGATTGGAATAATAATTTGTGCCCTTGCCTTCCCCCAGGGGGCTTGTCCTCTAGGAACCCGTCTCTTATACAAGACTAAACCTAAGGAAAAAGCCCTGGGATTTACTATCCCAGACTAACTATGGAACAGAAAACCCAGTTCATGATCATTTGTAATAGGCTCCTGATTTCCCATAAATGATACCCTATTTAATTTATAGTTTTATGAGCTCTTGGTTAGCAGATTTCAGAGTGCTACAGTGTTTTTAACTTGGGGTAGGGGGAGGTAGTGTACTCCCAACCTTATTCCCAGGGCTTTTTCCTTATAAAATGTGAGGGGTGGGAAAAGCCCTGGGGATGAGGTTGGGGTACTCGAGAGTTGGCCCCCCATCTTAAGGTTCCAATGGGAGCCGATTGGTCAACAGGCCATTTCAGAGTTCCCCCGGGCCTCTGTATCAAAACGAGCTTACTGCGCTTTTCACAAAGATGCGAATTCTGAAGTTCAAAAGCCAACGGACGATTGCGTTTTTTGCTGCCGTCAATCATCTTAACGGAGCTCTTAGGAAACAAAACTTTACTTTAACAGGTTCAAAAGGTCAAAGTTTGTGATTTGTGATTGGTGGATTTCGATCCGTTTTGTGTGTTTCTGTGTTTCAAGGTTCGTTGCTTGTGATCGTAATTATGATTGACGGCAGCGAAAAACGCAATTGTGAAGGCGGCTTTTTAACTTTAGAGTTCGCATGTTTGTGAAAAGCGCAGTAAGTGCTCAGCCTTTGATATGGAAATGATCTTCATTCTTATGCAAATAAAACTCATTTTCACAAGAAAGATTGTGCATTTGGCCTCATTTTGAAAGTGAGAGTTTTTGGAACTTGGAAGCGGCCTATTGCTTACATGACGTCTGGTCTTCCTGTGGTTAGTCTGGTTAGATTGCAGGTTCACGGTTAATCGGTAATCCGTGCATCCTATACGCTAGTCTACAGAAACTTGTTCTTACACTGTAAATGGTTTAAAAAATACATGTATAATGCTTAACTGAATTGGGCTTCTTATGGTAAGCACACTTTTTCCAAAGGATAGGCCACTTGCACTAAGAGGTCATGTGACCAATGCTTCCTTTAAACAATGAGTGGGAATCTTGCTGATGCCAAAAATTGACAGAGCGCATAAAAATTATCTTAGACCCGAAATTTGAGAGGAAACTCATTTAAGGGAGATATTTTATGGCACTTCGATTTTTCAACAGGGTAGTATGATTCTCGCGAAGCGAGTTTATAATCTCGTCGCGCGCGAAGCTCGCGCGCATCACATGAGCCGCGCGTGGTCTTAGCCAGATGCAAAATTGGATGCCCCATCTTTCTTTCTTTGAATATATCTCTTAAGGCTGGTTTTCACTTGCGACGGAGTCTGAGTCGCAGTCGTAATCAGAAGCATAGAGCTTATGATCTAGTGAAAACAGCGTTCCGATTCCGTTTACAACTCCGTCGCTTAAGTTCCGATTGTCGTGGTCAGAAGCGGAAGCGGAAGAACTAAGCCAATCACAAAGTGTGACAACGTGTATTGTGATTGGTTTATCCTTCCGCTTCTTCTTCCGACTCCGACAATCTAGTCTTCACTAGATCATAAGCGGAACGTAAGCGACGGAGTCGTAAGCGGAGTCGGAAGAAATGGAAACGTTCTGATTCTTCTGACTCCGATTCCGTCGCGCTTATGACTCCGCTTACGACATCCAATTTTTGATTTTCACTAACCGACTCCGATTCCGTCGCCAGTGAAAACCAGCCTTTAGAAAAATCGCATTTTGGTCACGTGACCACCTAGGAACTTACTGATTTTTTTCCTGAGGGAGTGGGGACGTCTGTACACAGGCTAAGAAAATGGTGCAGGTTTGAAAAACCAAATCACTTTAAGCAGGAACCGGCTCCTGCTTTAAGATATGACTCACTAATCGTTTTCGAAGGCAAAATCATGTAAGTTTCATTTTCATAAAAACGATGTCACATGACCTCTTAGGGCAAATGGCCCACCGTAAAATTCCGAAAATGAGCCCCGGGGCTTATATTCGGAGGGGCTTATCTGTGGAGGGAAACTTGCGTTTCAAAATCGATTAGGCTAGCGTTATGGTTGGATGGAAATTTACCGTTTTTTGTTTTGTTTTACTTTGTATTTGAGGGCAATTTCCAAGTACAACCCCCTGGGAAGCTTATATTCGGAGGGGCGATTTAACGGAGGGTTTTTGCGTTTAAGAGTTTGGGGGGCTTACAGATGGAGGGGCTTATTTTCGGAATTTTACGAAATTTTACAAATTTTAGCACAATACTTTACTGGCCCAGGGTTTTTTCGGCCATTTTTTGTGAGGTGGACTGGGGTTGATTTTGACACTTGGGACGCATCTTTGTACTGGTACTACGTTATTTAACCGGTTTCACGAAAATATATAACTCCAAGTACTTGTCTACTTGTAAAACTGTATTGTTCCGGTTCATTTTTTGTTCATTATTCAGTAATGCAAAACAACGTAAGCAAAGAGGACTTCATTTGACAAGCTCAACTGGTGAAATGTTCTTTTTCGCTCTCGGTGTTTTCACCGCATCTTGGGCCAGAAAAAATGATGAGGACGACATTCCAAACAACCAAAATCTGTGGATTTTTGGCTATGGGTCATTAATATGGAAGGCGAACTTTCCTTTTGTGCGGAAAGTGGTTGGATTTATAGAAGGATACGAACGTCGGTTTTACCAAGGGAGTAGCGACCATCGAGGGATTCCCGAAAAGGTGAGCTTTAGCTTATCAAAGACAAATTAAGCTTATCTGGAACTGTGTCCAGAAATAATTGCAAGGAGAACTCCAACTTATACGTACGTTTCTCGAACTAGAACCTCACGAAACTTTAAGAAAGGGCCTACGGCGGGAAATAACATAAAAAGAGCCAAGAAAATAAAAAGAAGGGGGATCGCATTTCTACAGTTTCTTAATATTTTCAAAGCCGGTAAAAAGAGTCCCGTACAAATGCATGACAATATATCTTACCTTCTCGATCAAGCATTTTCAATAATTGATTCACGATTCGGTTTCACGAAAGTATAACTCCAAGACATCTGTAAACTGTGAGAAAAGTTCTCATTAAACATGATTAAAGCGCCAAGGATGAACTCAAGCTTACTGTTTTGTGCATTGGAGTAGGGTACTCCTGCGAATTCTTGGTGGGGGTATGCCGGCCGGTTATCCAAATTCTGTCCCTATTTGAGACCAAAAATGTCATTTTTCTACAACCATTTTCAGACCTGACCTCTAAGAAATTATTTTATTATTACTTTCTTTCCTATTCATTTGGAACTGAAACAACAAATACATTCATACATTACCAGGGCTGTCAAAAAGTTTCTAAGCAGGAGGCTGATAATGAATAGTAGGCGGCTTTGGAACTCGCACCAAAGGAACAAGTTCTTGAGGGCCAAGGCAGCTAGGGACATTTTGACATATAGAGTCACAGAAATAGCATTTCCAGGGGTTTTCAAGAGGCATTTTCCACCGCAGACACCATGTTGTTTCGTCAGAATACACACAGGACTAGGAACAATGCCATCGAAATGTCCCAGGCGTTCTAAGACATCGCACAGTTTACATGTTTCACAGATCTAAACTTTGAATGTGCATTCAGTGGCATTCAGCATTCAAAAGTGGGAAACGGTATTTTATTTGATGGTGGAGATGAAAGTAATCTGCTAAGGATGGCTAACTAGCCGCCAGTTTTGGCTGGCTACCAGCCCTTATTGACAACCCTGCACTACCCTAGTTCCCTCCAAAACAATTCCCGATTCTAGACCAAAATCGGCAAACTCTATACCCATTTTCAGACCATAACGGCACAAAAAGCATAGTCCCTTTGGGGCGGCACCTATATGGCTTATATTGTTATCCCTCAAGCCCGAATGGGCTATTGACTCAGGGGCCATGAGGGCGAGAGAAATAATTGTTTTAGTAAAATCCAACTAGCTGGTCAAAAATATCGAGACAAAACAACTTTAGCTGGTTAAAGTTAGACTTTAATCCTTTTTTTGCCCCCAAAAAGCCGGCACTTTCACTACTAGTGGGCTATAACATATAGCCTAGTAGTAGGTCAACCAATCAGAACGTAGCACTGATAATAGACCACTAGCTGGATTTTACTAAAAGGGAGTATCCACCATCTGGGATTCCATCCCATAATGGTCATCCCTCACCATTTAAGATTGGCAACATTTATGGCAAAATTTTGAACTTCCCTTTTCTTGGCTTGAATTGTGAATAAACAATTAATAAAATTCCTGAAAATAATTGTTTTGTCAACATGGTTATAATTATGGGGTTCCCTGCTAGCAGAGGTTTCTCACGAAGACGCAAAAAACTGCTAGCCGGGAAGATTTTGGGCCAATAATAATTTTAAAAAATAATGCATGCAGTGGCCTTTGTTTTGCCTTCTTTTTTGAAAGCCATTCATTTTGTATCTGTGGAAAAAAGTCTGCAGAAATCTGGTGAAATGAATGAAATCACACAATGATCCTTATATTTAACTCAACTGACAGACCCAATATTTTTCTCACTTCTCATCCCTGTACCAGTTCCTTTTTTTCATTTAACGTTTATCCATTTGCAATTTTCTTTTTCAGCCTGGAAGGGTAGTTACCCTCCTTGAAAATCCCAAGGTGAGTTTCTCTGTTCAAATAAGTAAAATGCATCAGCTGAAATTAAGTGGAAGTTATTTGAGTGGAAAAACAAACAAACAAACAAAATATAAGGGCATAGAAAAAATCGAGGGAGGGGACTAAACTAAGTTTTCAAGATTTAGTGTTGTTTTGTCAGGACTATGATGTAGTCACACAGTTTCAGGTGGTATTAGTTTTTAGGATTTAGATAATGAAATTCGAATTTTTTGTGAATTTTTTCTTTGGTAACCTCTAGAAGTGAAAGGATCAAGTTCTTTCTTATTTTCTCATAAAAAATCCAAGGCATACATCTGTTTCCAAAAAAAAAAAAATCTCTGCAGTAATTGCGCTTTCATCTCACCTATACAGACACTTGGCTTTCCTCTGGTAAATTATTAGATTTTCCTTTGGCAAGCGTTTTTTAGGCCATAAAGTTTTCACGTAGTCCTTTTTATTGTCAAGTTCAAAATCCAACATTAAGGCCGTGTTCACACTATATACAAGATAGCTTTTTGTGCTGACATAAAAAAACTGTGCGGTATAGTATAAACTCCTATCCGATATTTGAATCTCTGCTTAAGAGATTGGTGTGATGCAGCTTTGCTCCATTTAATACAGAAATAGCGCCAAAATCACCTTTCTTATGTCAGAACTGATGTGGTATAGTTTTCTTGCCAGTGCAAAAGCTATCTATCCTGTATGGTGTGATCATAAGCTAAATCTTTCTGCATACATTTTTGTGGTTTCAGGAGAAAGTTTGGGGAATTGCTTATGAAATCGCGTCAAAAGACATTCCTGAGGTACTTGAGTACCTTGACTTTCGCGAAAAGAATGGCTACAAAGCCTCATGGGTCAGATTCCATCCAAAGAATGCTGAGCATCAAGCTTTTCAATCAAAGCTGTACATTGCAACTCCTCAAAATGAATTTTACCTTGGCCCTGCACCACTGCCTGAGATTGCAGAACAAATTTTGACTTCAAAAGGACCTAGCGGAACAAATTATGAGTACCTGATGAATCTTGCTCAAGCAGTGCGCAATCTTAGTGCAGAGATTGAGGATGATCATCTCTTTCAGTTGGAAACTCTTGTCAAGAGTGGTTTATCAAAAACTGCCTAGTGTAGAGTAGGGTATATCATTATATAGGCAGTGATTTTGTTACAAATAGTTATGGTGAGTCCTGGGACTCATCTTGTGAAAAATCATGTGTCCCACTCCAGAAACATTGAGTCCAAGTTTAACAAAAAAACAGTCTGAAATTGAAAATGCCTGGGCCTTTATGTAACCAAACAGTTAATCTGAAGTCAGACTCCAAAACTCTGTATTACAGTATACTGAAATTAAAATATAAACCTTCTATTTAAAAGCACAACAAAGGCTAAAAGAAATTTACATTGTTGAACAACAGCCATAAACTGTCACAGAAACTACACAAACGGGATATTTCTACAAATAAACATTTTCAGATCGATCGCTCAATCTTTGCATCCTACGGGACGCATGCCATGAATAAAATAATTATCTTGTGTCTTTGGGGATTTTTATGCATCAGGGATGCAGGATACAGAGTTAACAAATCACTGTATGAGAGGTTAAACAGTGATATGAAGAAAAATAGTTTTTGCCTTTAGGAATTAGCAATATTAATTTTATTGTCAGGGCTGTCATTTAAGGCAGGATGGGGCTGGTGGCCAGGGATTTTCTTTGGCTACCATGATCATGACTCCAAGCTACATGGAAAATAGAACCATATGAACCTCCTTCAGCTGTTCATTTCCCCACCTACTAATTGCAGATACCTGACAACTTAAAAGCTACTTTCTTGTTTGGAATATAGCAGTTATTATTTTCTAATACCAGATTTTTAACAATTTGTGTATTTTTAAAACTGCTGGTCAAATCTGAGCAGTTTCCTGTTATTGTTTTTTTTGTAGAGTTATTTATAAAGACCAGGTCCATTTGTTTTAGAATATTATTAGGTATTTAAAAATGACATTGTACAACACCTCTAGCTTCAGTCAACTCCTGTTATTATGGAGCCCCCTTTGGGACAGCAGGTTAGTCCCTTAGCGATAAAGTAGCCTGTTGGAGGTATTCAGATAGTAGGAAGAGGCCTAAAGTAAAAAAAAATCGAGGAAAAATAGAGGGAATCATTTTTTTGCCCTTCCCGCCTTTTTACTTTAAGCGATGGCCCTACTATCTGAACGCCTGGAACAGGCTAGTTCATAATAATGGGGTATTGATTTTCCATTCAATGATATTAGACGGAAAAATTCTGTAAATTTATAAATATCACAGCCAAACTTGTAAGGATTTAAAAATTAAATACCAGTAGATCAACTGGTATAAAATTTAAATACCAGTAGATTAGTTTGTGCTTTGTACTGGATCCTTAATTTCTTTTTTAGGCTGATATGCCCGTGGAAGTGCCCTAAACTCTTATGTCACTTTACTACTCTCCCGAATCTTTTTAACTCAAAGATGGTGGCTACAAACTCAGAAAATCCTGAGTACTCACTTGCCAAAGCAGTATAGGTGGGTAATGGATTGGGGGTTTGGGGCTTGGAAGGGAAAAGAGAAGGAGAGACTAACTGGGCTTAGCTCCTGCACGTTTTTCTTCCAATCTCCTCCCTAGACTCGATTTCCGCTACTCCAGAGACTAGTTGTAACACAATTTTACATACACAACCAAATTATCGGGCAATTATTTAGGTTTCTGGGAAATTGTCCACCTACCCCTCCCCTAACTCAACCTTGACACTTCTCACTTAGGGCAAAATGTTGGCTTAGGGAAGGGGTAGGTGAGCAATGAGGGTGCAATGCCACCTGAAGTCCCTTTTTTTCCAGAGAGGGAGCTCAAGATTAAAGTTGGTGGACTATATTTCACCCCTTGATCCAAGGAAACTCTCCAATACTCCTGCTGGTATTCCAAGAAATGACTCTCATTTTTTAAAAACAATATTAAGGACTAAGACCCCACATTTTAAGGAAGGTAATAGGCTCAATTACCAGCTACTGTTCAGGAAAAATGAGCCCACTATTAACATTGACAAAGATACTTCTGGGTCCTTGAAAGTCCCAAACCTTTTGGGCCTGTTATCAAGTATCTAAATCAAAATATAGAGAATAAATGCACAGCTCCAGGTAGCTAACGTACCAGTCAATTTTGTTTTTTTTAACTGATAATTTTATCATACTATTGGGAAAACTATTGAAAAAGTCGGCACCAGGTAAACCTTTCTTAAAGTCCACAACCCCACAACCCCACAACCCCCCCCCCCCCCCGCTCCCCCCTACCAACTTGAAAAGAGGTGGATAACCTGAGATCAGGCGTTATTTTATTTTATTTTATTTTTTGCTTCTTTGTTTCTTTGGGATAATAGGGAGAGGGCATGATCTCAGGCTAAGAGGTGGATCGCCCCCCGCAGTTTGAAAACTGCTCCGCGGGCCCTGTAAATAAGACAATTAACTTGGGTGGTGTAGGAATTTTTGTGGCTGGGGAGAGGCACAGGTGAAACTTTCACTAACTTTCACACGTTGGTCGTCTTGTTCAAGAGGAAAAGACTGTAAAAAAGTGAAAAATGAAGTGAAAAAAAGGCACACTGAGTAGGCCATCACCCTGCTAATAGATTATGTTAGAGATGTAATACATTATTAAGTGGCAAATAAAAGATTCCCGATGAATTAAATTATAGGTTGACTTTCGGAGTTCGGACAGTATACTTAACATTTTTGACGATCAGCTGATATGATCTTATTTGGTCAGTCTCCCGATGGTCTTCCTACGAATTTCTGATTGGATAATTTGCGTACTTTGTAATTTGATTGGTGCAGAGTTCATTTCGAAACCCTTGATGCTGGTCACGAGACTTTGTCACGGGACTTCTGTCACGGGATTTTGCCGCTCACTCAATTGAAATTGTATATTTTTGGTGGTTTGCGGAGTCGAACGCTGAGAATTCGTGTGTTGTGGCCTGAAACATCTGGATTAGCTTGAGAAGAAGTCTCTGTTGGCTTTAAAAAGTTTTGCGATGAGTAAATACAAGTGTAAATGTTTAAATATCACTATACACGTCAAAGAAAAAGCTACTCGCGAGACGGACGGTAAAGCGTTTGTTTCATCTCCCGAGAAAACAGCTTTCTTCCTGCTAGATCTCTCCGAAGTCGAATTAGCAGTTGGTGGAATAACGAAGGTAACTTTTAATTCTTCAGTATTTGCTTTATAAGAGCAGTTCTTAGGGCCACGTCGACACTAAGTTGATACAGAAAGTCAATGGCGATGCGATCCTGTTATCGTATGGGCTGACAGAGGCAAAGCGCGCCAAATCTTGGCGGGTTTTTACTGAAGTTCTGATTCTTTAATTGTAATTATTGTTTTTGAATTCTTTGTTCTTTGTAATTTGATTTTTAAAAGTTCCCCAAACATTTCTCTGATTGCATCAGATTCGACATGTCCTATATCGTGGTTTACCTGACAAGGTGCCTCGTCGATGGAGCTTAGTGCTTATTTAACTTTTGACAGCTGCAAGCTAGCGAAAATTAAAGTAAGCTTAAATTTACCCTAGTTTTCCAGACTAAAGGTGCGAAGCTTACATTTTGTACAATGTAGCTCAAAGCGAGGAATAGTGTTAGAGAAAACAATGAGGAAAGTCCTTTCATCTCAGAATACAGATCCTGTTTCAATATTTTGTCGTTATTTATAGGCGACCTTTGACATCTTTGCCCATACCTTTTTCCTTTTTGACTGCTTTAGGAAGTCGGAAGTCTTGTTAAAGAAACCAGAATCGAAGACTGGGATATCTTCACTTGCATTAATTGTGGCATGGATACTCACGCTTTGCATGCAGTGAAAAAATATGATCGAGTTCTGATAAATAGAGGGTTGGAGGTAAGAATGCAATCAGATAAAATAATTATAGTGGGTTTAACACTGATGATCATCATTTTTTTCAATTAAGCTTGCATTTTTCAAACACGAATGAAAAATGTTTTTAAATTGACGCATATCCTCTTTTTTCTAAGACGGTATATTAAATAATAATTACCATTCCAAGCTAATCATCAGCTTATGGATGTGAAGTGTTTTTTTGTAAGGACTTCAGATGTCTTTCCTGGTTGAAATCTAGCTGACAGACAGACCTCTGACAGATTTGCAGTTAGTTTGCCAGCAAGCAATATTATACGACTTCCTGTTTGCCTCTGATTGTCTTTAAACCTGCAAGTTTTAAGGCAAGGGCAAGTTCGTTAGCGATAAGATTGCACATGGGCAAATTGACTGATTACATCAATATCGTTCCACCTGTTTTTGTCAATAAATAAACAGGTTTTTAACTGGTATTTTTTCTATACCTACACAGACTGTCAAGTGAAAATGATACTTGCTATCTTAATCCCAGTTCAGACGCTATGCTTCACACGAACCAAACCAAATTTCAATTTCAATTCAGACAGCTCATCTATCGAAACTAAAGAGGGAAAAACATGCATTTGAGTTACTACATTCATTATAACAATTTATGGATTTGGTTCGACTCTTGTGAAGTCCTGTGTCTGAACAGAAACTCATAAGGGGTTGAAACGTGTAACTCGCGTTCAATGCTCGTGAATATTCATTTTGACCATATTTGGAAACCTTAGTGACAGATATCCATTTTCAACAAAATGGCTGCTGCGCGATCACCATGCAGATGTTTTAAGACAAGAGTTCTGCATTTCAAGGTTAAAAATACACCATTAAAAGACAAAAAATGGAAAGAGAAAGTTCAAAAGACTGCTCAGCTTTCTTTTTGTGGAGAAAGGGAAGCTTTTTCTTCACGACGGAGCCCATGGTCTTTTTTGAAATGCAACCAAGTCAGCGAAGTTTTTGCAGAATTTTCAGGTACATTTTGCACTCTATGGCCAAGACAATTATGTTTTTGAAAGGGAATTTATTTATTTTTAAATGTTTCATAGACGTTTTATAAATTTTTCTCTTCGGCGCTAAAGAAAAATTACAAAATGTGCTCTGATTTGAGATGGATTTTGTGTTGAATTTTGCCATGTGCTTAGCCGATTTCACTTGCGTGAACGGATCCACGATCCAGATAGTGTTTTCCGAATTGCTTTAGAGAATTAACTTTTTGGACTTTGAATAAAAATTTTCATGAAATGGCTTCTCTGTCTATTGTCTTGAGTTTGTTCATTCATAAAATTAGCTCAAAAGACGATCGTGACTACAATATCTAAGTTTAATTTAAGCTTTTAAAATGCTTCTCACATTCATTACAAGCATCACTTTTTGTGAAGATGTCAGGTTCAGGTTTTGGACACTTTTTGACACCCAACTAATGAATTTTATTCGAAAATATTTTTCACTATTTTTTCTAGACTTTTAACATAAGAATTTTAAAAGCCTATTTGCAGTATAAGTTTACTGTGCAGAGGGTCAACGAGGCATCGTCTTTTGAAGTGACAACTTCAAGAAGTTTCGGGGCCGTCAATGGGTCTCATATATTACGTTTGGCCTGGGTGGTAAGGCAATAATATCCTGGTCAGTGTTTCGGTAATATTCCTGGTTTCAACCTTTGAAAGCTTTCTCGGCTTTCAGGAGTTTTTTCCCCGTTTGTCGGCCATTTTTTTAAGCGGGCGCGAGAACCTGAAGGAAAATTACGTCACGTTGTTTACGAAATTTGATTGGTCAGTTATCTCTTCTTCTCGTTTGAAATATGGTACTTTCGAAAATGAATAATCACGAGCATCGGATAAAGTAAACATATGAGAGTTACACGTTTCAACCCCTTACGGGTTTCTGGTCTGAATCAATGCCAGTCCACAGCCATTTATATTCCCGGCTGAGCCAGGCATAACATGTATAGAAAACTGAAGGCCAACGATAATAAGCTATTTTTTGACAAGTATGATATGGCTGCTTTTAATTTGCGTATGTTGCTTAACTGAATTTGTTTTATTGTAGAGTGATCCTGTTGTCTTCAGTGAAACTACTAGATCGCCTGAGTATTCATCTATATTTAAAATAGTTCTCACACCAGTCAGGAATAGTGAAGAATTTATCATTGACAATTCATGTAAGTTAGGCACATGGGAAAACAATCATATTTTATGAGGACAAAACTATAATTAAATTGATTTTTACAAGAACTTTATGTTTGGCAAAAAGTGGACATAATCTTTCAAAGGAGTTGTTATTGACTGTTTGTCTGATAATGTAGTCAGTTTGAATGTGGGAAGAGACTCTGCTTACTACAAGTCCAGTGTTCAATCTAGGCCACATTTTTGCATCATTGACACAGAATATTCTGTTGTGATGCAAAATGATTGCAAAATGAAATTATCGTGGAGTCATACTGCCCCAAAATAGTTACTTCAAATATAAGTACTTCCAAAGCAGTAAGCAATAATAAAAGTAAACATAAAATAGGTGTGCTTACTATTACTAGCCTGAAATGAGCGCACAGAATGACTGTCATTTCAGACTATGTGCTTACAGGAGGTAGGTCTTGTGCCAGGCATTCCATGCAATTTATAGAGAGACTGGAGTTTGCATTTCGGTGTTCTGCATAAGTCTCTTTGCTGATAGATTCATGCTTTGTTTATTGACTTTGCTCTTTATGAAACAGCGACAAAAGCTGTTCATTTTTTATGCAAAAAAGAATGGCAGTTGAACCTGAAAAGCATGAAGATGTCAGTTCAAAGTTTCAATATCATTGTTTGACCCTGACAATATTAATTTTGAAATGACCCGATTTAAAATGTCAGGTTGGACATATGACCCACTTTGACTAATTTCTAGATTGAGCACTGAAAGTCTCTATCACTGTGGTTTTAAGTGACTGGTAGTGTAGTATTGGGTTGATTACATAACAAGTTGTTCCTTTTGGTTAGTATCCTGCTAGATCTGAAGCTTTTCGGAAATAACTTTTATGGTAAACAGTGAGGGTCAACAGTAAATATACCTGGTCATTAACCAAATAAAGTCAATGATAAGAAGGACATTTAAATGTTACAGTACTTCATCATACTGTGACAAAGTAACAAAAACTGTAACCAATAATATTATTATAATAATTCTGTAGGTATCAATGTTTAGACAGAGAGGGAGGTACGGGCATAGGTGGGATATTTGGAATCTCTCTTTGTCCCCTTCTGGGGATTTTGACCACAAATTTTGCCCCAAACAGCAGTGTTGGTATCCTTAGAAAGAGATATTTTATCAAACTTGAACTATATTCCAGTACCAAGGGTCCAAAATTTGACCAAAAACTTGCAAAAAAAATTCAAATGCCACACCTAAGCCCCTACAAAACATTCATACTGGCATTATTAATAATATTGTTTGCACATTTAAGCTGCTTGAGTCACTTATAATATTTTGTAGTTCAGTGGTTTTTTTAACCGTGTCAGAAAGTAAAACCAACATCTACAAAGAATAACAGTGTCAAACTACTAACTAGCATATAATATAAAACTAACCTATTTGTTGACACATGTAAATTGTAAATGTAACAATTTGAATCATGTGAAGAATCATGTGATATTTTCAGTTTGAAGTTTCTTTAAATAGATTCCATTCATTTAGTAGTGGATATCATGATCGTAATGCTAAAACATGAAATCGTGCAATGTGGTTATTTTATTTTACTGAAGGGTTTAATATTTTGTTGCTCTTGGCTTCAAAATTTGAAACGAAATTTGAGTGTTAAAGGGTAACAATTTTTCATGACATTCATAAGATAAAGAAGTTACCCGCCAACTTTGATCAACAAGCAGTTTCTCTTCACATGTTTGCTTCATTTTGCATCATGCATACTTTGAGATTTGATTTTTGGTAGAAACTGATATTTTTCAGTACCTATGACATACCTGTGATCTGCTCACAGGATATCTTATGACATTCTATAAATTTTTTAATGAGTCATGACTGTCATATGTGTGACATTCACATGATATGAACAACTTCATTTTGTTAGCAAACGTAGTAGGTTGGTCTTAAATGGTGTAAGTAGATAGTAGAATTCCTGTGGAGATCAAAACACTACCACATCCTTTTATGTTAATTTCATGTTGAGTGTTCAGCTGTAGTGAAATTTCAGCAAGCTGTCCTGTGAAGCTCCCAAGCATAATATTTAGAACAAACTATTATATTGTGACCTTTCAACAACCAATCTGCCCAAGTCAAGCTAACAGTGACTAGTGCCATTTTTTTACTCCACGGGAAAAAGTATAATATTTGTAACTCTTGCTGATCAGTTACACTTAAGAATTTCATTCACAGACTCAAATGTTAGGATCATCTTGTACAGCGTAGTAAACAATATCACATGGAAATACTATGCCGCACTGCTCATTAGCTTTTATTTGAATAGTCTTATTTTGGAATTTCATTCATAGATTACTACCCTGTATCTCATAATAAAATAAACATCTGGAAAGTATTATTTTTAAGAGTAGTTTTTCATCTAATCAGCTCTCTTAAGGATCTCATTCACGGTGCCATTCTGCATTTTGGCTGCATGAGTGTGGTTTTAGCATAATTAATAAGGAAAATAGTTAAAATCTTATTTTTTATCCCAACATTACTTCTACTAAAAGTGAGCTTAAATTAATTCTATTATTGTAGATTTGATTAATTTTTATAAAATGTCATTTTACATGATGTTATTAAATGTTGTACTTTAAATATTTTTAGATTCTGAAGGAAGTGCTACATTACTTGGCCAGGACACTATTTCCCTTGCAATGGTCAGTGTACAAGAACAGGTCAAAAAATACCTCGAGGCTGAGGAAAATGCAATGAATGAAAGAATAAGGTATTTTTTATATTGTTATTTTCCTGATAAAGGGCTTAACCCATACATTTAGGGGTTGAGTGAGAAGATGAAACGCAGAGTACCAGAAGGCTAAGATGTACAGTACCGCCCAACAAAAGCACTTTAAGGACACCTGCTTCATGTGGACACCTTGTTATTACAGACAGTTTTCCTTGACCCTAGCTCTTACATTTTCTCTAAATTTAACCTGCTTAATTAATAACAAACACTTTTTATGTCCGCCTTAGGGTCTGTATTAATGGGGCTTGACTGTACATTACCAGCTTCTCGTGAGAAGCAAATGGCATCTTGCAGGTCTTGAAACAACAAATCTTAAAATAAGAGGATGACCAAATATATGATTTAAAATTTTGCAGAAAATTTGTTGAAGAACAGAAGGCAGGTTATTCTTCCCTGCAGTCACAAGTGTTCAAGGATAAACAAGCTGTCTACTGGTACGTATGCAATGCACACTTTTTTTACCCATTGTCCTCATAAAAACCCCTAGTTACAGTGTATTTCATTCTGAATGAACACTTTTTTTATCCCTTGTGTTTAGTTCAAGAAGACTAATTCCACTCTGAGCCTTGCTTTCTAAATGTGAACCCATAAAACTGTAGTAGTTTACTCTCAGACTTGAGGAGTAAGGATAACGTGATCTCACCCGTTGGAATCTTAATCACACCTTAGTAAATCTTTGATTATTGGCAGTTGTTATAATGTACAATCCATCAGGATTAAATTCCATTTCTGCTAATGAACTTTAGATCTGTGTATAATACAGTAGACAAAATCCCTCAGAATACAGTCAAACCCAGTTAATACAGAAACTGAGAGGCCGTAGAAAGTGTCCATATTAAGCTGGTTGAATTTAGAGAAGATGTGCATGTAAGGGCTTTCTTTCCTCAGAAACAAACCAAACAATCCGTAGTTATGAGGTGTCCTTATTAAGCAGGGGTCCATAAGGAGCGGTTTTGACTGAAAAACGCAATTCATCATCTAAGCCCCATTAAAATATACATGTAATTTTAGGTTACTCCTTTTGACACTACCACAACTTTGTCATTGATTATAACCTTTTCTTTTTGTGTTCTTTTGAACAGGACTATTAAAAGAGAAGAAGAGAAGTCCTTAGAGAATTCTCTTATTGAAGCAATAGCAGACAGCTCATTAGATAGCCCCATTGTATCAAAATCTGGTGAGGACTTCTCCACCCACACTCTGATTTTTAATGTTAACATGGGTTACATTACTTATTATGTATGGTGCCTTTAAGACAGTGGTAGTGCTTACTGACACAACAATAGGGAGGTTAAGATACCACAATGCTGGTGGGGGGGAAACGTCACTGAATATTAAAAAAGTGTACGTGAACTCACCGGGAGTAATATCCAAGTTGAAAAAGAGAAAGAGAATTTTGTCATCCTTTGTTTATGTTCTCAACAGAACATGAAATTAAAGCAATTTCACATTATAGTCGTGCAGTGACAGCAAAGAAATGTACCAAAAAAGTGTGCACATGTAAAGTTGTTGTTTTCCTAATCAAAACGTATTTCTTTTTGATATCTTTGTTGTTGTCACTGTCAAGACACCTTAAACTCTCTGATAACAGGGACATGCATATAAGTACTTAAGTACTACCACTATAGGATAAAAAGTATAATAAATTCCACCCCCTCCTGCACCAATCCCATCCCTCTTCTTATTTGTAGGTGTGTTGTATTTTCTTGAGTCATGGAAATGGAAAGACTGCTTGCCATTTTATCATTATGTTTTTCTTTTCACCATACAGGCCATCATTGGTTGACCAAACTGATGATGGCTGATCAATTCAGTCTATTATTCTTTTGATTTAACTTCACGAGTTTCCAGCGAAATCCTAAGTTGAATGTAGAATAAACAATTTTGCTTCTATCCAGGCCTTTCTTAGATAAGATACCATAATTTTCCGACATGCCTTGTACACTAACACCTGTATCATCTGTGCGCTCTCTTGTAAAGATGTGATGTTTGCTTCTTTCAGAACTTCCTACTGTTCCAAAGCTCACTGAAAGCCACCCTGTAAATCAAGTTCACATCGACACCCAAACTGTTTCTCACAAATTTCCAATACATTCTGCTTCTCATCCGTCTTCCAAAAGAATACCAAGAAAAGCAGCACATAAGCAAAAAGACTTCCCAACTGAATCTGATGTTGACCCTGTGTTTTCCCTGGATGATTTTACTGATGACTGTGAACCTTTCTTTGAGTCAGAAGAAGATGATCTTAGTGGTGAGACAAGTAAATTCATTCTTTGTGATGTAAATAGTCAAATAGGACATGATGGTAATTTTTGTCGTGGGAAAAGACATGTTTTTTTGTCTAGTAATCTCTTTTTGTGCTCAGTCAAGTTGAGTGATCCACGTCATGTATGACGTGGCTACAATACTTCACACTGTTGCCACTTTTTGTCAAGACTAAACAACAATCATTGAGGTCCTTGAAATTTTCAAATTAATAATAATTTTCCTTAAAAAATGCTTGAATGTTTGGTCAGAAAAGTTGTATGAACCCTAATCTTGGCAACTTTTATAAAAGATTGAGAGCTGGAGTGGGTTGTTCAAAGCTACAGGTTAAGATAACCCAGGGTTAATGACAAATATTCAATTCAGATATGATAGCTCAAAAAGCAAATTCAGTTTAATAAGTCTTTTCTATCACAATTTGTGAATGGATGGTCTAAGAATAATTGAGAAAAGAGTTTGTCAAAATGCTTTTAAACAAAATTAAAAAGGAGCCTAGGTTAACCCATTCGCTCCTGGAGATTTTGCCGAAAAACGCATTTTGAAGCTAGTTGAGTGGTTTTCTGGTCACTGTCATGCTATAAAGAGCTAAAACTTACCACAAACCGGTTTACAGGTCGTACACTTCGGGGCCTTCTGATCCAGATGCAAAACATCAGCTTGTGAAGTTCGGGCATGCGCAGAAAGCAAAATTTCGAGATAGTTTTTGGATTAAAAAGTGACACAGCAGTCTTGACTTTTACTTTTCGCTTTCTCTCCTCCTCTCTTTTTTCGCTTTTCTTGCCTCATTTTTTTTTCTCGTGCTGAGCATTTAGTAGGCTTCATTTTGGTGGGAAGAGTTTTTAGGAAAGCTTTTAGGATCTTAGGATTAGGTGAAAGGAAAGGTAGGTGAGCAATGGAACAAGATTTTCATGGAGATTTTCAGGTCAATGTCATGTTGTTTTTTGCTTCTTTCTCCGGTGTCCTTGACTGAATTGTGCTCATTCTGGTATGGTTTGAAAGATCTCTTCACTCTGCACAAGTTAGCAAAGACAGTTGTCCTTGACCGTTAAAACTGATGACGTCACAAAGGGTAGAAAGGACCTGGATCTGCACGGGCGGTTACGGGCAGTTCAGGGGCGAATGGGTTAAAGTTAAACTCTGGGTTAGTGCTAATCTGCCTTTGAACATCTGGGACCAGATGTGCAATGTAATAGTAACTATTTTAAGGGACTTTTCTTATGTTGCTTGTCTGTTGCAGATAACAGTTTTCAAGCCGAGGAACCAGCCTATAATCAAAGGTTTAAGGCATTCAGGAAATCTTCACAGTACTCTTCATCTGTCCCCATAACCATGCCAACTGGGAAAAATTCACCGCCAGAGGACAATGATGTATGTTACTATACTTTTTTTTGTTCAAATGGTCAATTGAAAGTTACTGCAGACTCACTAAGAGTTTGAAGCACTGGGACCCAGTTGTTCAAAAGTTTGATGGCACTATCCACTGGTTAAATGGCTATCCTGTGGATAAGTGTTAGCAAAAACCAGTTGCATCATCATGGATAGCACCATCCACCTTCTGAACAGTTGAGGCCATATTACAACTTTCAATTTTGGGAAAAACATCCATGTTATCGTCAGTACTCTATAGAGGTAGTCTTATCTTTAAGCCTCTTTCATGTTGTGTTCGTTAGGTCATGTACTTGTAACAACATTAAGTATTCATTGTATTAAGCAAGGCTGTTACTAAGATGCCAATTTGTGGGGTACATGCAGTTAGTAGCCAGGGTATTAACCCCCCGCCCAGGAAAATATGCCTCTGGCACATATGTTTTGGCTTACTGGCCATGACCTGTCCCTTACCTGCTGAGCTAAAATTTAGGGAGAACATTTAGCGCTACTTGAAAATCAAAATAAGTCTTAATATCAGTTGAAATATTCCAAATTCTGGCCTGTTCTTGCTTAGTCCATTAGCAGTCAGAAGCAAAACTGTTAACCATCTTCATTATTCAATGCTGACTGGTATTTTATTTTCTCTGCAGCTTGAAATCCCTGAACCAAGCAAGATTCGAGAATCTATGAAGGCATTAGCTCGCAGTGTCCACGATGAAACAATGTTTGGTGAACTTCCAAGACCCAGACGGAGTACCTACTCTTTCAGATAGTGAAGTGTGAACTGCTGTTGTTTGCTATAATTATTACTTTTGATATAAATTTTAAAGGAAGTTAAAATGTTTTCTAGGTAGAGAGTGACATTTGAGCTGACCTTTTCTGTGTG
The DNA here is from genome assembly GCA_964035705.1 of Porites rus. Lineage (NCBI taxonomy): Eukaryota > Metazoa > Cnidaria > Anthozoa > Scleractinia > Poritidae > Porites > Porites rus. The sequence goes on along the minus strand of OZ037997.1, from coordinate 12,537,771 downwards.
AGGTTTGACGAGCTCATTTTTTGACAGGGCTAAAAAATTTATGATATTATATTATAGAGCATTTTGGCAGGTTTATGGATTAGTGGGAATTCTTAAATCTTAACTTTAAGGCCAAATGTTTATCACTTTGACATTGGTGGGCTAGTGACTTGTGTATTAGGTACAGTATGGTGGTGTATCAGTTCCCTTACGTCTCCTACACTTGGAGCTTTTACCACTTCAAGTGATACAAAAGGGCTCAAAATCACTGTTGTTTAAATCTGTTTGGGCTGTGAATTGTTGTATACTAATTTGCAAGCTTCAGTTGAATATTTATGGCCGAAATAGATGTTGAAGAACATGCCGTGATGTTTGCCTGCTGGACTGACCTTCGGAAGGTCTGCCGTGGGATGATAAGGGACCTTGAACATCATTTTGAGGAGTAAGTTAAGAGGATTTGATATAAGATCAAAGCACTTTCCGTGTGGTGATCATATTATAAATTTTCATAACCGTTCCTCTTGATGATGTATCGATACTGTTTCGAGAAAATGATATTGTTCACAGCCTGGTAGACCTGTGGCTGTTTCCAGAGTAAACTATCCTTTCTACACATGTATGGAATTCTTCCAAACAAATGTATATTGATTTCTCAACAAGGAACGAGAAATTCGTAAAAAAAAGTAACAATATTTAAGGTCAGCAAGGTATAGTTTAATGCCGAAAGGAAATTAGGTTACAGTATATCAAAGAAGTAGATGTATTGTGTAAGTTGGTCGGTATTTTTAAATGTATTTATAAAGATTTTTAAGTTGCCCGTATGGTGCAATAAAGAAACGTTATTGAAAAAGGTTAGGTAACGCTTTGTTTGGTATCTTTTCAGTGTGTAACCCATTCAAATTAGCGATGTACTCTTTAGTCCGTGCGCACACGGTCTCCATTTCGCGAACGGCGCGGGACAAATCGCACGGGAGCGGGAAGCCTCACGCCATCTTCACTAAAAGATTCGTGTACTTAGCATGCCTCTAAGACCCTGTTTACATGGAGTGGGGGACCCCGGTCTAGTGGGGTAAGCTTCTTTTGTTTTCACGCTCTGGGGGACACAAAACAAAAGAAATTTACCCCACTAGACCGGGGTCCCCCACTCCATGTAAACGGGCCCTAAAACTCTTACTCTTTCTTAGACCAGAACATGTGATTTATAGACCTTAATCGCTGTTCTTGACAGGTAATATGTGAAAAAAATACTTATTACATTCCTAGTGTCGATCTTAAACCTGAGGTGTATTTCAGACCCGATTTTAGAAGGGAGCAGAAATCTTACCCTGAGTGCCAGATCATGCCCGGTCGACCCTGAACAAGAGAACATAAAGGTCTTGCCCTGATAGAAGTATTTCTGTTACGCCGAACGCAAAAAAATCTCCTGTTACCCGGGGGGAAGAAATCTTACTAAGATCACAGCGATAAACCGTTGAGTGCTGCCGGATCTCTCAGAAAAAACCTAGCGGCGTTCTTTTTGCTTCGTCACGCGTTTCTTCCCCACGTGGCGAAACCCTAAGAACGCCTGCTTGAAAGACTCGCAAAAAAAATGGAGAAGTAGATAAACGCCCCTTCTTTGAGTGACGATGTATCTAGCAGGAGAGTACTAATGGAGAACACTATTTTTACGTCTCTTACTGGAGAAAGGACCGCCATGTTACGTGTCCTTTCCATGCAACCACGCGAAAATCTATTCATTTGCAGGGTTTAGGTATTACGTGTATTTCTTAATTATTTTAAGACCCTGAGTATTGGTCGGGTCCCAGAAATCAAACCTGCGACCTTCCGCTATCAAGCGCTCTACCGACTGAGCTAGTCTTCTCACGGTATTAGGGATTAGCCCCTCCTCGAGGCCCTTTGACTACTCAGTGGATAACTTGAGATTCGGCTCTATTTTCGTTTCGCCTGGTAAATAACGTTCTGGCAGGCTTAAGCGTAGCCTGCGAACGCATACGTGTTTTCGGTCGTCGCTTAACTTTTCGGGTGGATAGGAGCGAAGACCGGAAATTCGTCTGTGTTGGTAGGTTAGCTTTAAATAGCGCGACTAGTAAGAAAGAATGTATGAGAGCTGCAAATGTTGGACCTGATCTCAGGTTGGATCTCAGGTTACTAAGTGAATCATGAATCAGTCACATGCTGTGTGTTTGAGAGCAAGAGGAATTCATGACATTGATAGGCAACAAAAGAGGAATTTCCTAGTTGATATAAATGAACGTGTAATCCAGCACTATTCATGTACGGGCTATCTGATTTATTATTTTATGAAGTGATACCGTAAAATTCCGAAAATAAACCCAGGGGCTTATATTTTTCAAAGGACCTTTTTTAAGAGGATTATATTCGGAGGGGCTTATCTACGGAGGGAAATTTGCGTTTCAAAATAGAGCAATATCCGTAATTAAGTCCTGAGTTCGACTCGGGCTCTGAGATGTGTTATGTTCAATCCCTTAATTATCCTTAGGTTATATCGGGGCGACAATAGAGGTTAAGCTTCACGTTTACGTTAATCGGCAAACGCAAATTTGTACCACGCGAGTTTCTCATTTACTTGTCGATTACTTTTATTATTTCTACATTTTACGCAATTTTTTATCCATAAGAATTGTTTTGAGCAGTTTTTATTTGCTCATTTCCTATTTTAAGAAATTCTCAACTTGAATCTGACGTTTGCCGTTTGCCTCATACGTGAAGCTTAAGTTCTCTACTGTAGGCTCGTAGACAGCTGGTTGGCCTCCTCTCGGTTTTTAATCAGTTTCAGGAGCCTAATTTGGACGATGCCGACAACAGCTGACGGGAGCTCCCCTGTCAGTGTTTCATTTGGGTTGATAGATATGTTTAGTGAAAGGTGTGTAAGGCTTATTCCAAAATGGTGAAAAAATTAGTTAGCTGCCCCCTTCCCCTCAATTAAAATTTTCTGAGGGGAGGGAGGCGTCTGTACACAGGCTTTCTTGAACAAAATAAATGGAAAAATTAGATCTCGGCCCCCCCCCCCCCCCCAAAAAAAAAATAAATCCAATGGTTCCTTTTATTCCAGTAACTACTTTAGAAACGAGAGTGAGACTGGGCCGAGTAACTTTCGCAAAAACTTCTGGGACTATTAGTGGTGGAAATTTGCCAATAGCTGGTATATACACCTTGTTAACTCCCATTTTTTTGCAAAAGTATTGTCTTCAATTTATTTTGGGACCACCGTAAACTCAGGATAAATTGAAAATAATGGTTCTGCAAAATTTTGGAGGCCAAACAAAGTGTAATATGGATAATGTGACAACGTTGAATTGGCCATCGCGAGGTTGCGCGGGCGAACTGTGTAAAGACTTGCTCCCTAGACCCTCCCCTCCCCCTTTCCGCCAATATACCCTCAGTGGACCCCTCAGTGCGGTTCGACACAAAAGAGACGTCTTGGGCACCTGACGTCACCAGAACGTCACCTGTGTCACCATATCTGAGTTAATGTATTAAGTGATTCTCTCTATTTTTTTTCTAACGTTTGCAATATCCGACATTAATACCGCAGAATTCCATGAAAATTGGTGGTCCGAATGCAAGACACCCAATTAAGTCGTCCTATAAAGCCTTCCTGGGCTTAAATTTGGAAATAGCCATGGAAAGTACAAAATAAACGAAGTTAGTTCTATGAACTTTGAGCTACCTCGGAAAGTGTAGTACAAACTACCAAATGAACTGTCGTGTGAACGGTAAATCAGAGTATGACTTTAATGTTATGTACGGTAAACCATTTCAATTAGTTAACAAATTCACCCCAATTTTCCATTGTCTGCTTCATAATAATGACTTCAACACTGGTCAACACTTTTCAACTCGCGGGGAATTTGCTCATATTCACTGTGGCTAGCCTGCGTATGGGAGACTAAGGGCGCAAAAAAAAAAAAAGTCATCTGTGCCCCGTTGTGTTGCTAGGAATGTACTTGACTACCAGAATTAAAAGGAACTAACTGCATGTCATTGAAAGGATCAACTGTGACCGCGCTGCATCCAAGGTCCATATGAAACCTTTGTCCACATGCTACCTTTAACAGCCGCTGCGTCAACCAAACTGCGTGGAAGGCGTAGTCTAATCAATGAATCAATGGGCCCGGCATTTGCACGATTAGTTTATTTTACTACTATAACTACTATTACTACTATACTACTACTACTACTACTACTACTACTACTACTACTACTACTACTACTACTACTACTACTACTACTACTACTACTACTACTACTACTACTACTACTACTACTACTACTACTACTACTACTACTACTACTACTACTCGACGACGTCATTTGGTACTTGCCACGAAGTTATAAATAACACAAGCCTTTATTTGCACACACAGGGAAATATTCTGATAAAATAAAAGTAGTCGTAGTCATGGTGCAAATGGTCTGTTATTCATGTCATTGATAAGTGACAGCTATGCTTCAAGTACGTGATGGGTCAAGTAATACTTGCAAACAGGCCTGTCACCTTTGATAGACATGGTCACAAAGTTGTACGGTGAACAAGACCATGTGCCTGCTACGATAGATTGCACGTGAAAGCTTGTGTTTCTCCCTGTCGTTTAAAATCGAAGGAAAAATCATTTGACACGTGTCCTTACACATGTGCAAAGTGGCTGAATTTATTCACCATGAGTGGCCTCTTGAGCTCAAAGGTAAAACCGAAGGCGTTTTTAGGAATCCCTTTAGTTTACTCGTGATACTTCAATGTAAAACTTCTCCTGTGTTAAAATTGTACCGTTCTAAGCCTAAATGTATACCATAAAGTGCACTGAATTACGTTCTATTAAAACGTGACTCTGCACAAATTATCGAGTACTCTGGCAGCGCGCAATGATTTCTCCCTTGCAAGTAAAACTTCACTTACTATTGCTGTTCAGCTTATTGTTCTTTGTTCAAAAAATAAGGAAAATAAGTTATTTTTATTTAGTTATTTTTGAACTTTAACTTAAAAAATAGTTCGATATTAGTGCCTGGGTTTAGCGGCTTTACCGATATTTGTCCCCAGTCACTTTTTGAATGGATTTCAGTGAGTCCCGTCGTTGTATATCAGTTAAATTTCAAATTCAAGAATTCAAGCATCACACAAGGGTGGGGGGATACAGGCTACATTCTGCTAGTTAGAATACGGTACCTTTTGAGAGAGAGCGTTGCGAGGCACCTAAACTATAGAAATGAGATAATACAGTCAAACCCCGTTAATACCGGGCGACACTGAAGGGGCCATACAGTGTCCGTATAAAAGGGTTGTCCGTATAAGTGGCTCATGATTTTGTAAGATTAAAAGACATCTTTTATTAGAACGAAATACTAAAGAAATGAGAGAGAACTGAGGCATCGTCAAACTGAATTAAACATATCTAACCTTCACAAATTATATGAGCCCTCATTTCGCGACCAAATCCATGGAAAAACTAAAAAAATCGATCATTTTCAAACTCATTTTAAACCGTTCTCGGCATAATTCTTTGATGCTCAAATAGCCTAAAATTGACGTCTACAATTCATCCTGATCAGATTAACTGAAGCTCTTGTAAGATGCATCGACATGCTGTCAACTGAAGGTATTTTTACCTTCTAAAAGAAAAGGTCTATTACAGCACACAGCGCTGATAATAATGTGTACGCAATAGTGAGTTGACTTTCTATGAGAATCTCTTGATTGGGCAAGAAACAACTGTCCGTATTAGGGGGGTTAAATTTATAGAAAATTTAAGGGCTTTCCCCCTGCAGGGAAAAAGAAAAGTGTCCGTAATAACAAGGTGTTGGTATTAAGCAGGTGTCCGTAAAGCGATGTTTAACTTTACTTTGCCCCTTCTGTCTGTCGTCCCCTATTGGGTGAATGAGTCCCTAGTTTTTGGTAAAATTAAACCCTCTATAAAGTAATAAGCATTCATTGAATATTCAAAGACTAAAAAGATACCTCTGAAGTGAGAAAATGATGAACATGCTTGCAAAGAACTATTTCTATACATTTTCACTATGTGCGATAAAGCAAAACGTATATAGTTACCGTGAATGGAAAAACCGTTAGGGATACGTGACACTGTAGTTAAATAGCTGACAGGATGATATTCCCTTAAAATATTAAAAGGTGCCAAATGTGTTTTAAGAAAGAGAAGTTTCGGGTGTATTACCCTTCTTCAGTTAAAAAAAACCGTTGCACAGGGCTAATACTTGGAAATTGCCCTCAAACACAAAATTAAACCACACAAAAACGGTAGAGTACATAGTGATTGCATGCAGTAAAAGTTTTCACAGTTTATTGCTGTTTGCCTTGTTCACTCTTCACTCTTGGTTTGGATTTCTTCGGTCCACATACAAAGTACTTTCAAGGAAGTTCTATTCCGTTGCGTTGTTTTTCTAGCCATCGAGGATAGAATGGATTGAATAATACAAGGAACAAGGACTTCTAATAATTCCGATTTAAAGCTTCACTTCTGACTCGTAGGCGAACTGACATATAAGACGTAGGCGAACAGACCGTGGGCGAAACGACCCGTAGGCGAAACGACCGGATACCCCGTCGCCTTGCACCCAAACTCCTTCTCTTGCATTGTGTTCGCAATAAAGTAATTTTTAATAATCCTCATAATTATCGTACTGAGTTTTACGAATAGTCTTTCACGCACAAGCCTTTATTTTAGCCTTAAGACAAGTTTCGTTTATTCAAACCTCTTCAGTTTGGCTAAAACTGAAGAGGTTTGAATAAACGAAACTTGTCTTAAGGCTAAAATAAAGGCTTGTGCGTGAAAGACTATTCGTAAAACTCAGTACGATAATTATGAGGATTATTTCCAAGTCTTTCGAGGTTTCAGCAAGAAAAGTTACCCAGAGAAAGTAATTTTTAGTTGTGTTTTAAGTTTTAGAAAACGTCCTTATGGCGAGTCTCAGTAAAAACTTCGTGCAAATTACAGACATAAATTTCCTCCCAACTAGAGGGCCAAAAGTAAGCCCCTCAAAAAGAGCCTTTGAAAAATATAAGCCCCAGGGCTTATTTACGGAATCTCCTAGGTCCAGTTGTCCCATTTGCTGTCGTTCATTGGTATCCTGTGCATTTTGTAAAAACACCTGATTTGATGGCCGAGGGGAATCTGGTTCGCAGTTTCACTCGAAACCGCATGTTGTGAAAACAAGTGAGGGAAGTTGAGGGGTTTTTCAGCTTTACTTCGTTTCCCGTTTTTGAGTGCCTTGGGGACTGATTTTTTCACGACATTACTCATTCAATTCTCCGTTGCAATACAGAGGAGGAATGTTTGGTAATCTCGTGAACAAAAACGCCAGGACAGCGCTCAAAGAATACGGAGACCTTAACGGCGCCGCCGTCGATTTCGAGATCAGTACAGTGGAAAGTTCTCCTCACAGTCCACAGTTTAAAGCCGTGGCAAGAGTCGGAGATCGTAATTTCCCTGCCGCTGTAGGTTCATCTATAAAGGACGCGAAGGAGTATGCGGCTGATCTTGCTCTTCAAGCCATTGCCCAAGGTAAGTTCAAAACAAGCAAAATCATAATAGCTACATCTACTGTTAATAGTTCGTGATTGTATCTTTTTGTCATGTTTTGTCCTTTCCCTGTTTTTTTTATTAAGTCACGTTTTCCTCACAAGTCCAAGATGTGATCGAGGCATATGTTCTCAATCGATAACGGGAATAACATCTTTGAAAAAGCTAAAATTGACAACGCGCCATGCAGTGCACACTCGATCCGCGCGCTCAAAAATGTCACTACTTTTAATCCGCGCAGGTGCAAAAACCTTTTGAAAATCACAAGAAATTCAGGACAAGCAAATCTCAGATCAACTGCACAGTTAATGCTGGAACCAAAAGTGGAAAATTCGTATGTTTAGGCATCTGTTCCTATCTACTGCCAAAAACATTTTGTAGGGTCTTCCACTTATTCATTAAATTTTTTGACCTGCAGCATTTATTCATCACCCCAGGTTAAGGGCAGACATATTCCCAATCTCTCTGTCAACAGAGGACAGAAATGGGTGTTGCTGTACATGTATTTAGCGAGTTAATGTGATAATTTTTTTAATAACGTGGTAAAAAAAATTGTAACTTGGTTAAATTTTATATGTGTTAGACCCTTTTCGCACAAAGCAAAATTTTGTTTGTTTTGCAAACAAATCTTTCAACAGGAAGTCATTTCGCTTACCGGACGTTTCGTACCCACGGACGTTTCGTCCCCAGACGATTCATACCCAAAGTTGAGATGATTCGTACCCAACGCTAAGATGATTTGTACCCAAAGCTTAGATGATTTGAACCCAAAGCTTAGGTGATTCGTACCCATGCAATAACCAAGTCTTTATGTTGTAAACAGTGTGTTTTCGTAGTTTAAGTTAAGGCTTTCACTAAAACAAAGGATCGAAACCGCAGAACTAACCACGAAACAAATGTGTTTGTTTACGTCCGAATTTGCTACATGTCTGAACGTCGACTAATTGAAGACTATTTGAAGAGCGATAGCATAAGAAGAATAATACATGGTTAGTGACACAAGCCCCGCCGAACACAAAATTAAAGAAAAAGTGATGTGAAAGAGTGACTTACAGAATTCGCATGTTTACGCAAAGAAAGTGAGCGGTGGTTATAATTTGATTTAACTCGCGCGTAGGTAACGAGTCCTTCTGATTTATATAAATGTTTATTTTAGATTGTTTTGATAGAGATATGATTAAAAATGTTTTATTATCAAAAAGGCAGTTGGGTACGAATCATCTAAGCTTTGGGTACGAATCATCTTAGCGTTGGGTACGAATCATGTCAACTTTGGGTACGAATCGTCTGGGTACGAAACGTCCGTGGGTACGAAACGTCCGGATTCCGTCATTTCTAGTGCAAAGGATTTTTTTCACGACCAAAATTTTCTCAACTGTCACCAAAGTTCAAAGATGCCGTCGAGAGAATTTGGAGGCCCACAATGTTTTGTCAGGTGACAATCTCCTTTTTTCCTTGACAGCTATCCTTTGTCAGGTCATCTTATTTTGCAGACGTGACCTTAGACAAAAAACTTTGCTTGTCTCAGATGCGAGCAAGGTTGCAAAAACAAAAAATTATTCTGAACCAAACTCTGTTTTTTGCCATAGAGCAAACAGGACCTTGGTACAGTTGTTAGTTTTCAGTGATGTAGCATGACCAAGAGTTTTATTAACCCATTCGCCTCAGGAAATTTTGCCAAAAAATGCATTTTCAACCTAGTCAAGCCGTTTTCTGGTCACTTTCGTGCTATAAAAAGCTAAAACTTACTATAAAGCCATTTACAGCTTGCGCATGCACACTTCACGGCCTTCTGATCCAGATGCAAAATATTAGCTTGCGGAGTTTGGGCATGCGCAGAAAGCAAAATTTCGACACAGCAGTCACAGTAAAAGTTTTCACAGTTTATTGCTGTTACACAGTGACACGGCAGTCTTGACTTTTGCTTTTCACTTTCTCTCCTCTCCTCTTTTTTCGCTTTTCTGGCCAGCTCAATTTTTTCTTTTGCTGGGCATTTAGTAGGCTTCATTTTGGTGGGAAAAGTTTTTAGGAAAGCTTTAGGATCTTAGAATTAGATGAAAGGAAAGGTACAGTACTGCTCAAAAGTAAGTTGACACGTGAAGCTCGAAACTCGAGACTCAACCCTCAGGTCTCGAAGCTCGAACACTTCGAGTTTCGAGGATCGAGTCTATAGATGTGAGGATCGAGTTTGATGATCAAAGATTGAGGATCGAGAAGCAAGGTTTTCACGTGAAATTATTTTTGTTTTCCCAAAGAATGATGTTGTACAGTCATGTAGCCGTTCAGATATTGCACCGTCGAACGGTGCTTGTGGTGCGGTGTAACTTTTTGAATTGCCAGCTTTGGCAAGCTTTCAATAAGTGTAAATCAATATTTTCGGTTTTGAAGATTTATCCTGCATGTGTAGTGTATGTAGCCTTTGTTCGCAATATTCCGAGATTTTCACAGATGAATGGTGCAGCTTGGTAATTCTGTGAATTAAATTTGTCCCGATTTTATGCAAATCGTGATGAAGATTACAACATTTGAGTTGTTAAATTTGCTATTAGTCAAGCTTCAACCTCTTTCTCATGTAAATGCGTATAAGAACATTCAGCCTTTCACTCGCTAAGTTCATTCAAAAACTTGGCGATTCTGTGGCATGTCACGCATTTGGTGTATGTTAAGATGTTGATAAAGTCACAAGAAACTATGTTTGTTCTAAAAAGCGAAATTTTCATGTGTGCTTTAGTCAATTCTGTGGCTTGTCACACTGTTACTGTATGTAAAATATGCAAATCCACATGTAGTCACACAATAATTTCATGGAAAATTTTATTTGTAACAAAAAGCGAGATTTTCACGAGGATTTGAGTTATTAAATTTGCCATTAGTCAATTTCACATATGTAATCTTTCATTCGCCACGTTCATTCGAAAGCACAACTCAGTGACTCCATGAATTGTAAAACTGGTTTTTATGCAAATCTAGCTGATGTCACTGGAAACTTTGTTTGCTAAAGCAACATTTCAACACAAGATCATTAGAGTATTAAAAAAAAGTTTTGTACTCGTTTTGTTCCAACGACAGAAAGTGACAAGGAATCGGAAAAGTAGTTGTCACATGATTCGAAGTTTGACAGACAGACAGACCTTGGGTATCGATTTGTGAGATAGATACATGTAAGATCTGGTTTTTGGATTGAAGCGTGTGAATCTGTGATCTTGTTTTCGAGTACGATTATCTACAGAGTGGTTTAATAGTTATTGTTCACTTTTAAACAGAGGCTGTTTTTTACCGCTAGTCTGACATACGAACAATGGAAACTAGTAAAAAAGAATTATGGCTGCACGCTGTGCACAAGTGATATTAATATCGTCATTTCTAGTATGAGTTGTTTCGTTGTTACTTTCAAATGAGGCTCAATTTCACCGCTATTACATATATGTATCTCGCCGTCACTTCTAAAGCAAGTTTCAAAAGGACTATCAACAGGAGACCAAAAGTGCAAATTTTCGCTTTCAAAGCGCAAGCTTTGTTTACATGAATTAAACTGAACGAGTCTCACCCAATGCACAGAACGGTAATTTTTGGAATGAAAGGTAAGTGTACACTTTTAAAGAGTGTTCTTTCACGACAAGTTCTCGACTCGAAATTTGAAACTTATCCTCAATCCTCGATCATCAAGACTCAAGACTCAAGACTCAAGACTCAATCCTTGAAAGTTTGGAGAATTGAGTCTTGAGTCTCGAGAATCGATACTCAAGTGACTGTAAACTTACTTTTGAGCAGTACTGGAGGTGGGTAGTGGAACAAGATTTTCATGGAAATTTTCAGGTCAATGTTACATGGTTTTCTCTGGTGTCCTTGACTGAATTATGCTCATTCTGGTATGGTCTGAAAGATCTCTTCACTTTGCACAAGTTCAGTTGGCACACACAGTTGACCATTAAAACTGATGACATCACAAGCGGTAGAAGGCATGTGGATCCCCATGGGCACTTATGGGTGGCTCACAGGAAAATCGGTTAAACAACAAGTTTTTTGAAGAAATGCACTTTTAAGTATAGATCTTTACATTCTGTTTCAAGATTATTCCTCTCCATCTACAAGGCCACAAACTGCATGTAGTCCCTGCCATCTGTGGGGTTGGAAGGTGCCATTGTGTCAACTGAGAGCTGACTTTATGTACTAACACCAAGGAGTTATTTTTGATTTCCCCACTCCCTGACCCTGGTACAAGATACAGTGGAACCCTAATTTTCAATCTTCCATGCAACAATATTCCTGATCAAGCAATCAACATAATTTCTGTGTCCAACAAAAGTTACAGTAAATTGTATAGAGCAGAATCCTGATTTAAGAATGTTTCATTCAACGGTATTCCTGGTAAAACAATAGAAATCTAGCGAACCAAGCATAAAGTTTTTCCTGTTAAAACTACATGTAAATAACTAATGTCATATCAGAAGTGTTTTTATCCATAGCACTTGGAAAAAATATTTTTTATATTTTAATTATTAACCATATCCCAATATAATGATATTTTAATAGATAATTTGCCACCAAATCATTAAATTGGGAGTTTGTTTACAATCTAAATTATGAAATACCCTGATTTAACTATACTGCCCCTTGCCATAATAATTATAATGGTAATTGAACTGATTGGAGTGAAATTTGGTCTGGAATCATACATGTACACATGATTTTATTTTGGACAAGCACGCAGTGCAAGTTTGCACGACAAGAAGTTCAGTTACCGGTTTATTACAGCCACTTTGAAATCGCAGAACTCAGTTGGTATCAACATTTTATTAATCTAGAGGCCAGTTTTTTGAAAAGTGGAAACAAAAAGACTTTTGCGTCTCATTTTGTATTGATGATGTGATATAGTCTGAGTAAAAGTGGTGCAATTGAAAACAGAGGTGATGCGATTTAGAACATCAATGACACAATTTAGAACAGATGTGATTTAGAGCAAAAATACCTTGATTCATGAATAAATCACATTGCTGAGAGCCAATCAGATTGCAGGAATCACTATAGTGATTTCAAAATGGATATTATAATAATAAATCGTAAAATGGGGTTCCACTGTAACTTCAACAATTCCCCATCCAATTGGGTGCCAAGGTAGGGGATGTTAACATGTAAAGTGAACTATGGATAAGAAATTATTACAAGTTTGATTTCAAAAATACCCTTTCTGGTTTCCCTTGCAGAACAATATGGTAACAGGTCACAGCAAGGTCCATATGAACCCTTCCAAGCTAGCCCAGGTATCCCCAAAAGGACACCATACAGAAGGCCTCCCAGAGTGAAAGCAAAAAAGTCCATGGCACTATCAGCTCCTCCTGACAAAGATCCTGTGATGCTGCTTAATGAATATGGTCAAAAACGGGGTCAGTTGGTAAGTACTAACAGTGGAACCTACACTTCGAGTAGAGCCTTCTTTTGTCTTGTTCTTAATCAAGGAGGAGAAAAGGAGGCTGTGCCTAAAAGCCGGTTTACAAGGAGAGGGTTACCCTTGTGCTAGGGTTACCCTAGCAAGTGGGCTAAAGATAGCTCTGGTTTATAAGCAACTTTCACAGGTAGGGTTACCCTATCACCTGGGTCAACTTTTTTGTACTTGTACTTGCCAACTTTTTCTGAGTCAAATGCCTGATATTTTCTGAATTTCATCTTTTCATGACCAGAATTTCCCGAAACATCCCAGCATCTTCTGAACATTTCCAACCATTTCTGAAGACTTTCAAATACCAAAAATGTGCTAAAATGTTCTGATGACCTTTGAGAACACCCTGAACCATTTCAAAGGCAACAATAATTTTAGCATGTTACAAGGCTGTGCTCTAAGGAAAATTTCAGGGAGCCCTTCGGGCTCCCAAGCATTTTAGCTAAGGCGTCCAGACCTCAAAGTTGGTCCCCCGAATAAAAATTTTGGGAAGCCCTTCGGGCTCCCAAACATTCCACCTGGGGAGCCCAGGGCTCCATGTTGGTCGCCCGAGTACATCTGACAAAGAAGTATTTTGTACGCACACTAATTTTACTGGCCTGCTGGTCACCAAACTCAGTAATTTTAGCTTTTGGGTGCGACAAAAACCCCCATGTTGTCCTATGAAGCCAATCAAAGTTTCCGTGCCATTCAGATTTAAAACGAGAAAAGAGCAATGCTGCCGAATTGTTCAGGTTTTTATAAAGAGGGAAAAGTAACGATTTCGGCAGGTTTATGTTATTTTCATCAAGATTTTCTGGTCAAACATAGGCAAACCGTGCTTAAAGGTGAAATCATTGCGGCATGAAAAAAGTGACGGCAAGTTTCCATGAAAACTTCCGTGAAACGGTGAAACCGCCGCGGCCCCAAGCCTACTATTTTAATTAAAAATAAGTCATCTTTAATTTTCTATTCTATATTATCAGTGAATCTTTTAGGATAATAAATTGAGCTTTTCATGGATTGGGGCGAAGTGTAAACCAGCTCTTCTTTCTGTTTTTTTTGCTTCTAAATTTAGTCTATGCATGCATGCGAATGTAGTTTTCGAGATACGTAAAATGCCAAGACAACGTGGGACTGCCCTGTCTCTAAAACAACAATAAAAATGATCATGATTATCTTTCTTTTTATACATGTATTTCATTATATTATGTACAGGGAATAAAACAGTATCGTAAGTTCTGTTTTAGCCTTGCAGACACAACAGCCAAAAACCATTGATTTGCATTTTTCAAGCCGTTTGTCAATTTTTTTGTGAATATTTAATTATCTTAGCGCAACGCGGCAAAAATAGATCAGGTGACTAATTATTTAAAAACCTAGAAGTTCGTTACGCAACTTACATTTCAAAAGTGTCACCACAGATCGCACTTCGAAGCTTACTAGCCGCATATGGAACACAAATTGTAAGTATAATATTTTCCCGTCGCTTCAACCGAAATCGACATGTGTAATAACCTTCTTTGTCATATTAATTTAATTTTTCAGTTGACTATACTACTACAAGTGCAAATAAATTCCATGTACGGTCATGTACGCGAAAATCAGTTAGTGGTGAAATCTTCAAAATAAAGTAGCCCTTCAATCACAGGAGCGAATCAACCGTAAAAATATTAATTTGCATACTGGGATACAGCGACTTCCCTTTTATACAAAAGTAAATTATCCCTCGTTGCCTGTCAGAAAAGTATTAACAGTTTCTCCTAAAAACTGTCCCTAATAAACCATTCTATCTGAAAGGAAAAATTTTAAAACTATTTTTGAAAAGCGAAATCGAAGTCTGTGCCATTTGTCTCGCTCAAAGTGATGGATTATGTTACAATGTGAAATCATGCAGAATGACCTTTGAACATTGATGCACACCCGTTTGTTTCGTACAAAAAATATTTTGCTTGAAGTTTGGTAAACTGTGACTCAACAAGCCAACACCAGAATGTTAAATTTTTCTGCCTGCTTGACTGAACACTGTACTAGAAGCTAGAGTGCCCGCCGGGTGACCGCGAATTTTTTTCAGTCACCCGAAGCAAAGTATTAGTCGCCTCAGGTGACCAGGCGTTGTTAGAGCACAGCCTTGTGTTGTGATACAGCTATAATGACACATTGTCAACATTTAGTGCCTTTTTGGAATTTTGTTGGGAATTGAATTGAATTTCATTACCAATCATGTGTTTAAGAACCATTCATCTGGGTTTGTGAGTCAAGCATAAGAAATTGTCCTTGATGCATGAGATCTACATCTTTAGTCTGCAGGTGATAGACTCACACACAATGTGTAAGAGGTGGCAAGAATATATTTACCAATGAGTATCAGGTTGTGGTCACTTTCATCCTTGACTGAAATTTTACTTTCCTTTGTTTGAAACTGATTACCATACATTAGCAAAATATAAGTTAAACCAAGGGGGAAATTGAACCAGTAAAGGTACTGTATGGATTAGTTTTGGCTGGTAATGCACGAGTCCTGCCTTTAGTTTTGCAATAAGCTTTGTATCAATGAAACAGCTGCATCTTTTTTTCAGCTGAATCACCAGCAAGTGTAGGTTGTTCCATGCTTTGTCTTTTTAACATAATACTTACCATCACCTCCCTCTCAAAGCAAACTTCAGAACCTTTCACTCTGTGAACTAATTTTCCATCCCTCTTATATAACTGTTCTTGTACTTTATTCTTCAGCAATTTTCTCTGGCAAAATTAGTTGTAAGGTCGGAATGGATACATCCAGGGCTGTTTGTGCATATAGTTTGTGGACAATATTTTGTAAGCACACTACTTTTTTTATTGCAGGTAAAGTTTGAAGATGTTCAGTGCATGTATCCAGGTTTATACAAAGCACAAGTTACCGTTGGAGATCAGACATTTGGTCCAAAGAAAAGCTCCACAAAGAAAATGGCCAGAAAATTTGTTGCTATTGTGGCTTTGAAAGCACTGATGAATTGGGAGCCTGCAGAAGGTATGTTGTTTTCATTAAATTACACTCAGAACCCTGTGTTGAAGATGTGTGCTGGCAGTGTCTTTTACGTTCTCTAGGTTCATGAAGAAGTACAATTCTTGTCAAGTTGGGACACCCCATGCAGTACCCATATACCAAAAAAACGTTAATACTGCTTCTCTCCCAGTGTGAATGTTTTTGCTTCTGACATGCCAACTGGCAAAAACCAACATTTCGGCGGCAGAAAATACTACTACTGTCCCAACTAATTTGACTGAGTTTTGTAGATATCCTCTGGATCACTAATCTTAGAATAACATGTGTACATGTGGGTTCTAGAGAGTATCCATACACGCACCATGTGTAGTCATTGGAACTTCAGAGGGGGAAGGGGTCTTAAATGCCAAAATTTTTAAAGGAAAGTATCAAGGTAACATAAACTTGGGACCTCTATTTGCCAGAGGGTGTGAATTACCCCCTCCCCCCTCCCCCCCAAAAAAAACTTTTTTTGCCAGTTGGGGAGGATTAAGAATATTTTCTGGAACACAATCTCCCAGTTTTTGTAAACATTTTTCTATTGTATGCTAAACCCTTCGATAACAAGTATTTTATTTATTTTGTAATAATTTTATGAATTTAACATGAAAGAATATTTGTTAATAATTCATGAAATTATGAAAGAAATGAGTGTCCTCAAATCTGATTGCATACACACACAGCTGACTGTTGAGCTCATGTTGTCTTGAGGAAATAACAAAAATCCCAGGATTGTTTAAAAATGTATAAATTTATAAGAAATGGTTTAAAAATGTAAAGCTGTTTGAGCCTAATGAGCCTGTGATGGTTCCATGGGTGAGGGGGTGGGGGAAGTTCATTTGCTTTGGAGCTTCAGTAAAACTTGCTTAAAAGTATGTTGCCTTTTAATGAATGGTTCTAAGTGACAAAATCTGGACAAAAACATTTTATAACTTTGAGTACTACTCGATAAATTTCACATTTACTGTGCGTGTCATGAAACACTACATCATAAAACATACTGCAGTTTAATAAGCTGTTAGTATAATTTTCATTTGAATTGTTTTAACTTATCCTGCAAGGTTTGTACGATTTGAGTGAAGGCAGCCCCCACTGGTCAATGGAAAACACCAGCAATCCCTCAAATCCTCAGCATGTCCAAGGAGATCCAGCTCAACCAAAAGCTGTTGTACTCCATAAAGATCCTATCATGTTATTGAATGAACACTGTCAAAGAAACCAGCTGAAGGTACGTATAATGCTCTGGGAGCTCAGATTTTTTTCTGTGCATTTCTTAGTTGTAAGCAATATCTATTTCTAATCTCATCACAGTTGGTTGGCTTCATAGTGTACACAACACTTTCTTAAGGTGCTTGCGTGATGCAAGTAAGTTAGTGTGTAGTGTGTTGTTTTGCTTTAGTCCAGCATACTTGTGAGATGCAAAGTCCTGTGGCTATTCCAAAACTTGCAACCTATTTGCCATGTGAGTTGGCCATGGTTCATTGGTTAGAGTGCCATACGGGTATCTGGAAGGTTGTGGGTTTGATTCCCACTGGGAGTTCAGACTTTTTTCTGAGCTTTTCTTAGTTGTATGTAATATCTATTTCTAATTTCAACACACTTGGGTGGTTGGTTGGCTTCAAAGTGTACACAACACTTTCTTAAGGTGCTTCCATGATGCAAATAAGTTAGTGTGTTGTTCTGCTTTAGTCTAGTGTACTCGCAAGATGCCAAGTCCTGTGGCTACCCCAAAACCTGTAATTCGCTCTCCATGTGAGGTGCCCATAGCTCAGTGGTTAGAGCATTTCATAAGTCATGCTCAAAAGAGCATTTTCTTAGATACTATGACAGGGCTGTACTCTAGCAGAGTCCAGTGGCCCCTGGTGCCTAACTTTTGCCCTCGGAGACTAGAAAAACTCAGATTTTTCATACAAATCATATGCTGGGCACCCTAGATTTTACAGGTTCAGAGCACTGGGCTCCCTTCAATTTTCCTTAGAGCACAGCCTTGTATGATCACATAAAAATGTAATTATGCAATTACAAAGCTAAATATAACATCTAATTAAATATATGGGACCTTTTTGTAAACTCCAATTTAATTTTTGGTAAATTTGTTTATTACAGTCAACTCCCGATAACTCGAACCTTCAAGGGAAATCGAAAAAAGGTTCGAGTTATCAGGAGTTCAAAGAAAATAGCCA
The DNA here is from genome assembly GCA_964035705.1 of Porites rus. NCBI lineage: Eukaryota > Metazoa > Cnidaria > Anthozoa > Scleractinia > Poritidae > Porites > Porites rus. The sequence goes on along the minus strand of OZ037997.1, from coordinate 12,519,615 downwards.
AAAGTAAGGTAACAGAAACAGTTTTTACTGCACAGTGAACATTGTAATCACATTTTAATTGTAGAAATGTCAAGTGAAAATAAAAAGATACTTTTAGATTATAAATCAGAACGTAACGTAACAAACATTGCCTAAACAGGGCATGTGTTTTACTGTTTTGAGAAGAAAAGCTGTTTCATGGTTAGCCTGACAATCAACATCAGCCTCCACTAGTAAACTATACTCCTACAACACGTCAATAGGAAATCCAAAATTCAATGTTTCGGACGCCAGTAGACGGCTTTTTTCCCGAATTTTTAAGGGCTCAAAACATGGTTCAAGTGATTGAGGGTAAAATTATATAGAAAATGACCTGAGGGGAAACGAAAATTGGTTCAAGTTAGCGGGAGTTCGAGTTACCGAGGGTAAAATTACAGTGAATGTATGACGGAAATCAAGGGGAAATCGATTTTGGTTCGAGTTAGCGCGAGATTCAAGTTAGCGAGGGTTCGAGTTATCGGGAGTCGACTGTACATTTTATTCTTCTTTTATCAGTTTTAGTACGGATTTAATTCTTATTATAATTAAAAATTTTATGAACAGATTTCATATGAAGATCTCCCTCATTTGGGCCCAGACCACAAGAAAACATTCTTGTGCAAAGTAATTGTGGGTGAAAGGTCTTTTGAGGAAGGTGTGGGAGCTAGCAAGATTATTGCAAAGAAGAATGCAGCTTTGAATGCTCTCAGAGGACTCTTTGATATGCCTGTTGAAATAGCATTGAAACCAGGAGCTGGAAGCAAAGATGGGATGGTTGTTGAAAGACACCCTGTGAGCGTGTTGAATGAGTATGGTCAAAAGAAAGAGATCAAGGTAATGTGAGTAATATAGACAATCAGCCATTCTGTCTTCTTTGGTTTGAAATTTTCTTAAAAGTGGATTTAGAGCTTGAGTTAATCGTGGTTCCCCTAGTAAACATTTTTACACACTGTAAAATCTCACACCTCCCCGGATATAAGCCCATCCATTTACTGAAGGAGATATTATTTCATGTGTACCCTCTTAATTTGTTTCTCTCAAGGACAGATTGTGAGGTAACCGGTGAATTCGCGCGAAAGTCATCTTGCCTGATGTTATGTCGCCTGAAACTAGAGTTTTGTCAACCAAAATTTTTAGTTCAGTTGCCTGACATGCTGAAATACTGACTGTTCTTTAACCGATAATTAGACAAAACAAGGGGGATAAATGTGAATATATCTCATTCTTTAAGTAATGATGTGGGTGATGCTTGATATTCTGTTGTGTGAAGTTTGTGTTTATTGAGTTTATTTTTGTTGAGCATAATAAAATTTAAGGTGACAAAGCTCAGCCGTTTGGACAACTAAACAAAAAATTTTGGGCAACTTAACTCTGGTTTTGGGTGGCATAACTTTGGGCGAGATGACTTTCAAGCACATTGACTGTAAAAAGAAAATCATAAGGGGTTTCTGCTGTAAACCAATTACATGTATGAAAGTGCATTTCTCATGCACCAAAAAGCATGCAGTGTTATACATGTATTTTTTACAAGTGTGTTGATCATAATTTGAGAAAGACATTGAGTGAACTCAGCAGAAACCATAAGAAAAAACTTAAAACCTCATGAAAAACTGGGACCTTCTATTCGATAATCACCTGAAATGAGGTTGTTTCAACCTTCATTTATTCTTCTCAATGGTAATCAATAAATTATTGGAAGTCTCATCAGATATGGACAAACTCACTCAATCTGCCCACCCTTGATATTGTAAGTATTTTATCATTTTTCTTCAAACTTCAGATTGAATTTGAAGATATGGGTCACACAGGTGCTGATCATTCAAGAATGTTTCATTTCCGGGCAGTTGTTGGTGATATGTCTTGTGAACAGGGAAGCGGCCGCACCAAGAAGGATGCCAAGAAAGCAGCAGCTGTCATTGCTCTTCAAAGCCTGGGATATCAAGTCAGTGAAGGTAAGAGCTGATAGGGCCTTGACCCTTGAAGCCCTATAATACAAACAAGCAAAATGTTTTGTGTTATTTTATTCTTGTGTCTTAGGCATGGACTAGATGTCTTGCAAAGGGTGTAATCTTGGTGGTACATGTGTGGTGTAATCTGTGTTCATGACTGAAAATGCTCATTGCAGGGCTATCACTAATATTTCAAGTTTCTGTATATGTTGTGGTTCAATATTTTATTCCTGGTTTCAATTTTATTTTCCTTTGTTTGGGGGTATGGTAATGTATGATACAATAAATGAAACAATGGGAAATAAAAATAATTTAAATCAAGGATAAAGTTGGACCAGAACATGTATATGCAATATTAGTAGGTGTGGAATTGAACATCTACAATGTTTTTTCAGCTCTATATTCCTTCGGTTTCCTTTATAAGTAGCTGGAAGTCATGCTCCTAGAAGCCAGGTGAAATCTTTACACCCAGCCCTTTGTGAAAGCCCTGTCATTGACTCCACATCAAAGGAGCTAAGATGTTGTTAAACAAAGTGCTGTATTTGGGCCACTTATAAATGGTCCCTTACCCTAAATGGGGTGGCAAAATAAATTGATGTCGTTTTAATCAGGGTTAGGGTATAACAGCTTTGGCAGCATACTCCCATGCAAACTTTACTATTTACAGCACCTCCCTGCACTTATACTTTTGACAAACGTGGCTAAAAGTGGACAGTCATTTCAAATTTGTTGGAAATTCAAAGGAAGTACAGTTGTAAACAAGTGAAAATAAAGGCAATCATTTCTCAAAGGAATGTTTGGATTTTGGATGAAAAGAACATTTTTGGAATTAGACTTAACACACGAGGTCTCTCAGGGCCTTCTTTTTTGTAAGGAGAATTGTTGACCATTCGATGTGTATTTTTTAGTTAACTTTTTTATCGTCAGTTTACACTGAACTGTATTACTTTGTTGATTAGTAAAAAGTAAAATGTACACATTGCAGAGTACGTAGTGATTTTAAAAGAAAATAATGTTATAGTAATTTTCTGTTATCTATTAATCAATGTTTTATCATAATTATGTGGCTCATTTACATAACCAAGTATAAGAAAAGCCACATTTCAGTCTATACATAAACTTGCTGGGACGAAAATTTGTGCTGTATTTATTGTATTGTTGTTGTCCTTGTAACAGAGTCAGCAAAGTTGCCTATGCAGCAACCAACGTTACCTGAATCTAAAGCTCTCCAGACACCTTTAATGAATGGTAAAAATAGCGTCAGTGCTTTGTATGAACTCTGCCAAGCTTATCACCTTCCACAGCCTATGGTAGTGGAAGACCGACCAGAAGAGAGCTTAGATCCGTCTCTACATTACTGTGCTTTTAAAGTGGGAGATGAGCAGTACAGTATCGGCGCAGGGAGATCAAAAAAAGCAGCAAAAGAAATAGCAGCCCAGCATGCCATGGCGTCTTTGTTGGAGCTTAGGGGAGTGCAACAGTTTCACCCAGGGGAATCGTCTGATGGGGACAGATTTGCGGCACTAAGTTGGAATCATCTCTCAGCCCTCAGTTGTGATGCACCTGAGGGATGGAGGTTCGCAGGATATAAGGTTATTGCGGCCTTTATCATGCAGGATGGTGAAGATGATCCTGGTAGGGTCGTCAGTCTTGGCACAGGAAATAAGTGAGTCCGTTACGTCAGTGTTTTTAGTTTCCTTTAACTAAAAGGTAGCCTCCCATGATCAGACGCTCTATGAGCTTCGTCACGTGTTCCTGCGGGGAAGGAAGTTGTGGTGAAGCCCTAAGAACTTCTGCGTGGGAAGCTTATTATATATGACTAACAGGTGGGCCAGTCAATTTACCTTATGTGTCAACTCGCGTACTGTGAACTCCATTCCTGTGCCACAGCATTGAAATAAAAGAAGTGGGTAACTTGAGACGTAGGCTAATTGATCATCGAATTCCGAGAGACACCATCCACCCAACAAAAAGTTTTCCCAAATTTCTTTGTATTAAGTGAAGTATTTTTTGTTGGTGTGTGTTGATAAGGTGTCGTGTACGGGGAGGCATACGGGGCTAAGAGAACAAGGCCTCGAAAACAAAACGTTCTGCCTTCATTTGTTGTACTTTTCTGAAACTCCCGAATTTTCAGTTAAATTCCACAATAAACAACATTCCATGTCATTCATTTTCGTTTTGGTTTTTCAGCAAATTTGCTGAATAGAGTGGGTCCATTGTAATACTGTTTCTCTTTTATCATTACCTTGATTAATTAGATGCATAAGCGGAGAGAACCTACGCCTTGACGGATCAACAGTCAACGATTCCCACGCTGAAGTTATAGCGCGCAGGAGTCTGGTTAGGTTCTTTCATTACCACTTGGCAATTTTGCTGAGTGGTAAAACGGATGTGAAGAGTATCTTTGTGCAGAAGGAACGCCAAGGCAAGATTCAGCTGAGAGATGGGGTGAAGTTTCATTTGTACATTAGCACAGCTCCTTGTGGCGATGCTGCTATCTTTGTTCACGAAACTGCTACCAGGTCAGTGTAGAGGGTCCAAAATCACAGTACTCAAGAAATAAAGTTTTGAAAAATAATGAATAGCATTAAGTGTGGTGTTCCAAGTTACTGTTAAGTAGCTTTCATGCGAATGATAAATGACCACATTTTAATTTCATAACTAGACTCAAAAGGCGAAATGTTTTAAAACATAGTCATCAGTATATCTAGAAAGAGGAAACGTTGAGGCCACGACAATAAATGGAGAAAACGTGTCCTGAGTAGAAGTGTTACCTGCCTACCCGAGCTACTCTGGGCGATCCAACTTTTCCCATATTTCTCCTTACAAAACTTGGCGAACCTTTTACTTGATGGTCATCCTCCTAGCAGGTCAACTTTTGGTTGTGACTAGAATGGATACCTTAAAATCAGGTTGGACACCTTATGTTTACTACACAACGTTATGCTCTATACCACGATATACTATATTTATGCGAATTTATTGGGCACATGTTTGAGAAAAGCTGGGAAATCAGAGTAAGAGACAGTTGTGCAAAGAAAAGAGTTGAATATAGGGTTTAGCACCGAAGTACAGTCATTAGGGTTAGGCACTGTTTTAAAAACGGTTAGCTTTCAATAACGCAATGATCAATGCCATGTAAAGTACGTTAAAATTAACCGGTGTCGGCAGTTAGCCCTTGATTGTGTAGTGGATACGCATATGGATTTTATATCAAATGACGCGGGTTCAAGTCTTACATACTACCTACTGTTTTCTTCTGTTTTCTTTCTTTTCTTATTCAGTTTACTACTTTACGTTATAAGACTTCTATCATGTATTTTGAGTGAAGATGACAATCTGACTCTGGGGTTTCATTCTAGTCACAACCGTCAACTTTTCTCCTTATAAACAGTTTGGCTCCCCCGGCGAGACGTGAGCACTTTTGTCAGCTACTTGGCGCGGGCAAAATTTTGACCTTCTTCTGATCAGGTAAAAAACGTGCACACATGTCCGTTCAAAATCTTGCTCGGTTTCCTGGGTTCCGCCTAAACGAAAGGTGGATCTGTGCAAGTTTTTGTCCGTTGAAATTTGTCCGGACCAGTGTGTGTAAACGGGGCCTACGTGTTAGTAGATTTTATTCGAACGGTTATATCCCAGGATTTCCGGCTTTATAAGACCTTACAATGTACGAAAAAAACATCTTCGTGGGTCTAGTCAATGAAAAGAACCTCAGGAAATCTCAAACCGCATAGAAACTTGGGTGACAGGACTAAGAGTCACATTGCCCTTTGCTGAATTAAAACAACAAAGTACATGTATCATTTCCCATTCAAATAAACCACCATTGTTTGTTTTGAATCATGTTTGTTTTTCAACAGCATCGAGAAAGCAAGTCAAAGTAAAGCAGTATTTGGCTCACGTCAGCAGGGACTTTTGAGAACTAAAGTAGAGAAAGGAGAGGGAACCATTCCATTGGATCTTCAGGATGGTATTTTGACCATCGATGGAATCCGCTCAGGACAAAGATTACGCACTGCTTCGTGTAGTGACAAAATCGCCAAATGGAATGTTCTTGGTTAGTTGTATTGACATTTTCTGTTAGTACACAAACTCTGCGTCGTTGAGCCAATCAGAGTGCGACCTTGATCTTTTTCCCGCCCCTGGCACCGGTCTGCTAACATTGAGCGCCTGGCAAAATATTTTCCCGCGTTACTCACCCCTTGCAGTATTTTCACTGTCTTGCACTGGCTTGACCATTGGCTTCACCTCCTCTCTACGGGTGAAACACGTTCCCCGCGCTCTCTGTTCTGCCAGGACTCACAATAACGGCCGGTCAATGTCCCGACAAACTTCTGGTTTCTCGGTCATTTTGACCAGATACGTAATTAAGTGATCAGAAAAAAAAACATTTTCGCACAATTACGTTTCAAGAAGACAAGCATCGTTTTTTATTTCATGTGTTTTTTGCTTGTTAGGCTAGTGCGTTCAAGTGATTATCGTTTTTGACTGGAGAGTAGAGAGACGTGATTGAGCTACAATTTCTCTGGCCGATCACTACAATCGGCAACAGTTCAGAGGCCCTGTTGTCATGATGACGGTGAACGATCGATTTATTTTAGATCAGTTGTGAAGACGATATGTAGTCCTTTCAAAGTCACGCGAAAAATCATAACAACAATCATATTAAGAGAGCCTAATTTTTCTGTGATGTTTCTCTACAGGCGTTCAAGGTGCTCTTTTGAGCATTCTAATCGAACCAGTGTATATCTCCTCTATTATTCTGGGAAAGCTCTTTCACCCAGGCCATCTCAGCCGTGCTGTTAGCATGAGGGTTGAACTGGATAATGACAACAGCTTTTCAAATCAACTCCCCAGCTCTTATCACGTCAATCATCCTAAACTAGAGCCAGGCCACCTCGTCCAGAAAGTACGTTTATGTTTTCCAATATGATCATGTAGTCACAGCCGTAACCGTAAAGCGTAGATCCTCATACAAGTAGCAGAAAACAGCCGTTTACACACTACATCCGTTGTCCTATGGCGAAATGAATTTCCATATAGTTATAGTTTATCAAAGTGCCTTTTGATTGCTTTGTGTGCTGTTTTGAGCATCGTTGTTGAGAACCACGTGATGTACACGTGTCGGTATGAAGGTCCATACAGCAGCCGAATGTTGGTGGTTAGAAACAGTAATCGAGTTATTAAACAATACGTTTGCGAGGCTGAACAAACTGCCCTAGAAATATGATTTTTTAGCTCTTTATTTCAGCAATTCAAAACTAACGTTTATTAAGAGCTTGTGAATGGTTTAAGAGGAGAAAAATAATGATCGTTACAGAACTTTAAAAAAAACAAACAAACTCAAATAAATAAATGAATAAATAATGTTATTTACTTCTTTCTTTTTCACAGGAAAGCCCTCGTGAAGTTGAAACCAAGTGCAAAACTAAGACGCTATCATTGAACTGGGCAGCATGTCAGGACACTTCGGTTGAGGTATATGACGGATGTTTGGGAATGGCAGCCAACAAAATGGCAAAACCCTCTCGCCTCAGTCGACAGGCTTTGTACGCGAGTTTGAAAGAGGTATTATGCAATTTATTTTGTCGAGCAAGGGTAATGCACATGCAAATTTGACTTGTTTGGCTAATCAGTATTTATTTACGTATCTTTCTATGGATGTAGTTTTCGCTTGCCTGGTCTTATCGTTTTTATCATTGAAGCTATGACCACACGAGTCCGGTTAGAGTTGGTAAAATAAAAATCAATGTCCGAATCCGTTTACTGACATATCCACTACGGAGACCGTTTAAGAAGTTGTTTACTGTTTTACTTTGTTCTTATGTGAAGTGGACAGAAGCCATTAGAAGCCATAAGTCGCTGTCAAGACTTTTTCTCTCCAGGCCGCAAAAAACTGTACTTGCTAACCGCATTCTCTTCGCATTGACTGTTTGAATTTGTTTACTGTTTTACTTTGTTCTTATGTGAAGTGGACAGAAGCCATTAGTGCCATAAGTCGCTGTCAAGACTTTTTCTCTCCAGGCCGCAAAAAACTGTACTTGCTAACCGCATTCTCTTCGCATTGACTGTTTGAATTAACAGGTTGTCAAGAATAGCCAAGACCTGGTTCATCGCCAGATTCTCGAGGCACAAATATATGGCAGAGCAAAGGAGCTGGCGACAGACTACCAAAAGACCAAGACTATGCTATACAAACGCCTGCTGGAGACTGGGTACGGACCCTGGGAATTGATGCAAAAGCCACCAGAAATGAGTCATTTTAGTTAGAGCCGAGCACTTTAGGTTTAGTCATCTTAAATCTTTTAACCTCGTGAGGGGTCTCTGCTGCTCAATTGAATGGCCCTGCTTAGTAGGTTTCATTTGATTGGACATAGTTTAGGATTTTATTCACAGACAACATATTTTTTATCATTTATGCCTTGTACACCATACTTACAGACAAGCACTGGCCAGTAGCTTTCATTTGAATGGTCACACTTAAGGATTTCATCCACGAACGAAAAAGTAAGAACCCACCTTGTGCAATACAAACAGAGCCACAGGAGTATTACAGTAGGCTACCTTTAATAATCTCTTACTGCAGCAGTAAGATGTTTGAATAATAACAGTTAAGGAATTTTTAGTGAGGCGTTTCCAGAAAAAAAAGAAGCGAAATAATTTAAGTTATTACAGATAGATAAACAAAACCATTCTGGTTAGAGTAGATATTGATGCAAAGAAAATATCGAGAGGTTATATTATTGATAGTTAGAAGAACAGGTTTTGAATTCCTTTTTATGAATAATCGTTTCAAATCCCATACGTTTTGGGATACCCGTTTACAAATAGTAACATGCGTTCCGACGGTGAGACACATAGTAAAATAAAGCCAAGTGTGGAGATTTTCTAAATCCGTATTGTTTGGGTCTCGGTCACGAGCGACTTTCGTTGCTTGTTTTTGCATCTTTGTCCAGCAAAACATCGACACGAGGGCAAATTTACCAAGTTGGCTGTATCAACTCCTTGTCGTCCGCTTAACTACATTCAGTTAGCAGAAATTTAAGTCCTGAGTGCTGGAAATGTCTTTTTTAGACTTTCCCATGCTAACTGGCCGAAAAATGGTTCAAAAAGAAGGATCTGGTCCAAAATGCGGTTTTTTCCCTAAAATTTGGCTGACGGCAAAGGGTTTCAGCTCGAGGGAATCATTAGCATAGTATTCATCAGTACTGTAATGTGATGAGAACTATGAAATAAATAGAAAATGGCTTCAAGTTTGAGTAATGGTTATTGAAACACAGAAAAGCTTTTTTTGTGTTTTCCAGTTGCTTCTTGTCATTGCTAACGCGATGAAGTTTTTATACGTTACGTTTACGTGCTTGGTTTGTAGCTTTGTCTTCCCCGTGGGTGTTCATTGTAGATGAAGAATATAAAACGGAAACCGAAAACAACGCAGCGTGGCTTTAAATTTGGTGTACAGTTCATTTGGTTTGCCGCACCAGCCTTTTTCTGGTACAGTGAAAACTTCTATTTGCGTAATACCAGAAACACGTAAAATTAGTGTGATTGACAGATCATCTATTTGACCAAAAAGGAGGGTCTTGTTAAGGGCCATGAACGTTCTTTACATGCCAATAGCCCGTGTTACAGTTACAGATGGAAACGAGGCTGGAGTTGACCTTGTTTTGATACAACCATTCCTGCTTTATTATGTAAATCATGGGTCGTTATGCTAGTTAGTATTTTTTAATAGTAGCTTTCATATGAAAAGGAAGGAGGTTTGTATCAAAACAAGATCAACCTCAGCCTCACGTTCACTCAAAGGCTAGGATGCTACGTCCGCAACTATAAAATGGTCTTCTTTGTTTTGTAACTTTCACCAGCATACTGTTTTTTGTTGTTGCTTTTTGTTTTGTTTTGTTTTTTTGTCTCTTTTTTAATTTCAAAGGAATGTAGACGAACCTCCGATAACGGCCGCCTCTCTACACATCCTCGGAGACCCAGGGGCAGATAGTGGGGACGACGGAAAGTCTAAACGGGCGGAAAAATGTGGCACGAAAAAAAGTAAAGAACGGCGAGAAGAGCCCCTGGGGACAATGTCTTACCAGACCAGTTCCAAACGGTCGCCGCCGTTCTGGCTTCTGATTGGTGCCAGAAAAACACAAGTTTTCTGGCACCAATCAGAAGCCAGAGCGGCGGCGGCCGTTTGGAACTGGTCTGGTAAGACATTGTCCCCAGGGGCTCTTCTCGCCGTTCTATACTTTTCTTCGTTCCATATATATTTTTCCGCCCTTCTAGACTTTCTCTCGCCCCCTTTATCTGCCCCTGGGTCTCCGAGGATGCCTCTCTACAATGCATGGCCACTTTTGTCGCTTTTTTGCCCCGGCGGACAGCTCATACATTCACCTTGTTTATATCGTCATAAAAGCGAACAATGTATACTGCCCGCACTCGCTTTTTTGGATTAACTTTTTTGTTTTGTCCTTTTCTTCTTCTTTTTTTTTTTTGTGTTGATAAAATTATTTTTATTGCGATTGCGTAAATATTCCATAACAACAACTCAAATGTCTCCTCTTTTCCAAACAAAGGTAAGGACCTCCCGTTTTTTCGAAGTCTGGCAAAATAGGTTCTTGTGTTTTGGGGTACTTATTAACAATTTAAGCTAAGTAGGTTCTTAATTAGGTTCTTAATTCCATTCAAGGAGATAATTGGTTGTTATTTATGAATTAACTTGGGCTTGGTCCTTAAATATGCGCAATATTTATTCACAACTGTATTATTATAACCCTAACTTAACTGATGACAGAATTTATATACAGTTTGGTACAATATGTACTTGTTATGCTTATCTTTACAATCTCAAAGTTACACTCATTGGTTAAATTATTTATCATAATTTAACTGTAACCCACGTACAAGAACCTGCTCAATCTCGCTTGGCTAAAGAGTTTCTTGCATATTTTTGGGTATTTAAGTGGCAAATTCCTGCCAAGAGGTTTTTTTGAAATCCACTAGTTCTCATTCACGGGGGTTTACTGTATTACAACCAGGGCGGATAAAGGTTGGGCGATGAAACGAGCGCTCCGCTCTTCATTTAATGTGTGATGCGGAGTAGGACTGGCACGAGCGCTCTTTCCGGGCTTCCGGTGCGCTTAAAGGCCGGCGAAATTTTCCTTTTTGCAAACCGGAAATCCTATTTTCTTTCTGCAATTTCAGGCTACAATGTTAAATAGATAAATTCGTTTCATAACAATATCAATAAACAGTTTCATATGTTTGTGTCTGTACGTCTATAAGTCAAACTTGTTGGTCGTATAATGCCAAAATTTGAGTTTAATTTGAAAGTGTTGAATACCCCCTCCTTCCACTAAATATCACCTAATCGTCTTTCGCCGTTTCGTTTGCAAAAGCTTAACACTTCTTAACCTCAATTTTTGCATATGTTAAAGGGGGAAAAATTTTATATAACATAACAAAAAATTAGATTGATATATATTGATATAGTGGCGTTGTACTTCTTTAAACTTTGCTTCTCGGGTGAAACGCGCCATGGCGATTCGCGCAATGCGTTGCAAATCCGGCAACCGCATGTAAACAAAATTTATTGAGGTTAGTTGTAAGGTTTTTTCTCCGTTTTTCTCTCTAAAACAAAACAAGGTGAACAGTAAAAACTGAGGGAAAACTAATTTTGAAGTTTCGAAGAAACAGAAAGACGTATGAGATGTTTTTTTCAAATTAAAAAGAAGGATGATGGTGATTGAAATTAGCATAATTTCACCTTGCGCGAGCTGCCCGCATTTATAAAATACACGTCATCTAGTTATGAAGTACGATCTGCTGTTTTTGCCATGGATGACATGGATGAGATTTTCCTTCGTGTTTTAGACAATACTTAGTTGTTTTTGTTTTGGAATAACATCGACATTGGCGAGTAGCAGAACGAAAATATAATTCAGTGGTAGAGTCATGGAAGTAATAAAAGAAACCCTTTGAAAGAGATGTTTGTCTACTCCAACTAAACCTCCCGCAAAAAATAGCAACATTTGCCTCTCGGAGACAGCGTACCAGCACAAGGAACGAGGAAGAACTGCAAGAAAACAAATCAAGCTGCCATAATTCAGTGACAGCGGTAGTGTCTATCGTAAAAACCACATCGCAAGCCCTGACCGAAGTCGAAAACAAGCGACATTCCTAAGCAGAGTCCCAGTCCACTGCATCACACCTTTTTGCTCGGACGCGCTCGTTTCACCGCCCAACCTTTATCCGCCCTGATTACAACCCTACCAGGGGCGTAACCAAGCTTTTTGCAAAGGATGTTGTGATTGTACCTCCACACAGGGGTCAGATTTACTGACAGCTGCCACACACCTTCGCTCGCCCCAAAGTGACCGTTGTGGACGAGGTTCGACTGTACTGCAGTTTCAGTGCAGAGGCCTTAGATGTGATCCGCTGTCTGCATTCCAGGAGACCGTTTTTACGAAATATCGTAACATCAAGTGTTTGCCGTAATGAGAGGCCATCTTGGTTTCGTATGTATCGAGGAGGTGGGTGTCGAGGGTTACGGAGGCCAGGGAGAGGAGGCGAGAACCCTTCTCTTGATTTTGAAACTAAGAGGACCCCCTGTTACAGGTAACCGCTCGATCCCGGCGAACTTGCGGAAAAAATAGAGGCCTGCAATATTAAACAGAGTAGCATTTCGTTGATGAGAAAGATGCCGTAGAAGAAGCAAAAATTTTCAGTTTTGGCTATTTTAAACGTAGGGACTTGGGCGAGTAAGAAGCCTTTCGTGATTTTTTTATAAATCTTGTATACATGGACGTGTGACACTGGGAGGTGCCTAAGCCAAAGTAGTGTTGGGAATCTGTGTCCTCAGACTAAATGTTAACAAAATGCGCAGTAAATATGTTTAAAAATCGAATGTGATACGTTTTCATTTCTTTGCCGTGCAGTCTAGCGACCTACGTTCCACCCTTCGATAAGGAGATATCTAGAGAAGCTACCCCTGCAGGTCAAGGGTGCTCTCCAGAACATTAAGGAAAGGGGGAAAACGGGCTTACAGTCAGTTTTTTTTATTATTGCTGCGGAGCGACCGTAGGGAGCGAGTAGCAACATAATTAGGATTTCAGGGAAATATATAAGGGGCGACGAATTCTCGAATTCATCACTTTTTACCACAATGCATTGCATTTAACCACACTTTTTACCTCAATGCGTTGCATTTAACCAGAGTGCATTGCGCCACGAACAACTCCAATAAAACAGGGGGAAGTTCGCATCGTTTGCTGCCCAGACTCAAGAGTTTTCTTTGTAGCAAATTTTCTACAGCACGGTTAGAGGTCTTACCAAATTTAAGACACGCAAGAGTCTTTCAGATGAGTACGATGGCTAACTAGGGGATTGGATTTCAATTCAAGAGCCTTTGACTCGTCCAGGTGTTAAACCTGATGAGAAGATGAGCATTTGCTCTTCGACTCCGCAACACGGGGGATATACAAATTCCAGCTTGCTAGAAGGTGATGTGAAAGCCGGGTGTGAAAGTGAGAGAATGTCATGCCATGCTGATCTTAAGAACCTGTATGAGCCGAAAATGGATGTGATTGTGACCATTCCCTTCAAAATAACAGCGGAAATCGAGATAACAAGACATATGTTTTGTGTCCTACGTTGCAGACGAGGACGTGTATCGGCGTTTTGAAAAGCATAATTATGTTCTTTCATTCATTCATTGCCATGGAATATGCATTTACATTGTTTTTTTACTGTTAATAGCTCGATTAACGCGGCTGGCCATCATCTTGCCGGCGGAAGTTTCATGGAAAAGGCATTAAATTAGAGACTTTTCCCAGACTTACGTAATCAGTTACTGTGTTGTAGTGGTTAGGTGTAGTCGCGTCGAGCCGATGGTGCCGGGTTCGAGTCCTACCAAATCCTTTTTTTCCTTCTTTCTTTTTTTTCCGTTTTTTGTGTTGCTGTTTTCTATAAATATATAGCTAAATAACTGTTGCTGTTAATTAATAAAGTGCAATAAACAGCAAGAAAAGTATCGTGTTTCCAGAGAAAAGATAGTACACCGTACTATCTTTTCTATTAAATATATGGATAAACAATCTGAATTTCTATCATTTCCTACAATTTACTGTGGTAAAACCAGAGTTGATAACCACTTGATCATTTTCTAAACAACGTTCCCACGAGTTCTTTCTATAGACTGATAGTAATTATTCTAGTACTTTCCAACATGTAAATAGGACATTCAATGTCATTTTCGATTCTTTTAAGTCCCACTGCCTAACTAATGCCAGTATCAACAGAATGTGCCGCAGCATTACTATCTGTTAGATACCCTAGTTATTATTGTATATGAACACGAGAGATTCGCGAGATTTTTGCGATTTGGGAAAAATCGCGAAATTTAATACTCTCGAAATCTAAAACTCGCGAAGATTAAAATCACGAAATTTAATACCATACATGAATAAGGACCTCCATATCATGTCTGACAGAAGAACGAAGGTTATCAGAAAGTAAACATTTACCATGCAACTATTTGCTGGTTCCTATTTAGACGATGTGGAAAACCTTATGCTTTGTTATGTTTAGCTTGTTTGCGTTTTTCGCTGCCGTCAATCATAATTACGATCACAAGCAACAAACCTTGAAACACAGAAACACACAAAACCGATCAAAATTCAGCAAACACAAATCACAAACCATGACTCTTTAACCCGTTAAAGTAAAGTTTTGTTTCCTAAGAGGTCCGTTAAGATGATTGACGACAGCGAAAAACGCAATCGTCAGTTGGCCTTTGAACTTCAGAATTCGCATGTTTTTGAAAAGCGCAGTTATACATTGCAATTCTAAAAGTCGCAAAATTAAATACTCGCGAAATGTGGCTCATGATTTTTCGCGAAATTTAATTCTCGCGAAATTAAGTGAGAACAAGACGCTGTGGGAGCGTATATTTGGGCGTGGTGTACTAAGCGTATGTAAAGTTTGTTAGGTGTATGAGGGATATGTGGGTAGTGCAGTGGTATTGTATATTTGAGGGATTAGTTGAGATGTGTGAAGTAGTAGGCGTGGAGTGAAGTTGATTGGTAAGATGATGGGTATAGTTTGTGAGGTAGTTGCTGGGTTTCTATATGGGGTTGATCTTATTGGATGTTGGTAATAGGGTCAAACTCTGTTTAGTAATAGTGGCACTGAGCTGTTGATAGAATATGTCTGTATTAAGCGACACGTTTTACAAACATACATTATATTCATTAAATGAAGACTGTACACGGAAAAAATTTTGACACGACTATTTACTTTTGCCAAAAATGTGAACTGATCCCTTATAAAGTAATAGATTACACACACAACATATATAACAGGGACCTTTTCTTATTTTATTTTTATGCTGTTTGATGCAGAAATCTACACCCCCAATCTGCCTGTTTTCTTTTCTCCTTGTAACTGAATGTTTTTTTTAAGAGGTTCCATCTCACAATACTCAAATGAACTATACCTGTGTTGTTTGCTCGCAATCTTTTTCCTTTCACTGCTTTCAATCTTGCATGAGCATAATATAAAGTGTATTTCATATTGTAGTTTTTGACAATTTAACTTTGTGTAATTTTACAAATTTCTTCAACTAATGACTGTATGCCTTTGATACTTTTAACAAGACGTATTTCACCTAACTAACTGTCATTATATCGCACCAAAAAATAAATCCTTTACTCTACTTCTTTGCTGAACTACACAGCTTATACAGTATGTTCCAATCTACGACAAAAATCCTGTCACTTCATGACAATATTTTGAAATGCACATCTTCAACACAGATTTGCTCTCAGCCAAATTGCAACATAGGACGCCTTTGCTTACAGCGCCAAGAGTAAGTTTTATCTCAGCTCCACTGATACTCTCACTTTCAGGAAGATCAACTGGCATTATATGTCTTTTCACACCCATCGCATTGTACAGTATATTCCCATTACTAGAAAAAGGGCAGATAAAGTTGCTGAAGTCCAGTATCCACATGGACTAATAACAGAGTAACACATTGCATAAACTGCTATAGCACAGCACTGTTTACAAGAACATTGGTGTAAACTATTAACATTTGACATCCTACAGTATTCAACACTGATTGAACAAAGATCAACTGCAAAGTTGGCAATATGTACACCTTTAAGCTCATATATATCCTCATTCCTACATGTATATAGACTCGGAAAATATTGTACTAATTTATGGGTGGATGGACTGGTATTTTCAACAATACACATGTACCTTGACTATGACTGTTACCATTGATATCATACGAACACCAATAATAATTCCCACTGTTAAAATTAATGAGTTGTAGTTCAGAGCCAAGAGTGTTTCAAGTGGAATACAGTAGTGATACCCCTCAATACTGGCATCACCGTGCATGTTACAAGTATAACTTTCACTGTATTCAAGCTGGAAAAATCGCTCAAACACTGGCAATTCTGTCAACATTAACATAGATTGTCTTGCAAGCAATGACAGACTAGAATATAATTGGCTACCAACAACGCGCAATACAAGAACAAGTACATTAACAGTCACTCTGCTAAACAAAATTGAAAGAATAAGAAGAATCGTTACCGTTATCACAATAGTTCCCAAAGAAGCCTGAGTCCCTTTCAATTGTTGACAATCTTCTCTTCCTTCATTGGAAGAGATTTTTATCACTATTGTCACACTGTACTGCTTACCTTATACACAAATCTTGCGACTCTCGGACTTGATACAGTCGACTCTCTCTTAACGGACACCTCTCTAAGACGGACACCTCTGTAAAGCGGACACTTAGAGTTGGTCCCTGCCTTTCTTTACTCCCTTAATTTGACTCTCTATAAGACGGACACCTCTCTAAGACGGACACTTAGTGCCGGTTCCAAAGGTGTCCGTCTTACAGAGAGTTGATTGTACACCTTCTTCTGTTCAAACTCTTATCGATTTTACACGTTCACTCCTGACATTCAAATTTGCCATGCGTCTATGAGGTCCATGGTCTTTAAATGTCTTGACTATTTCCTTTGTTTTTCTTTGAGTTCGCTGACCAGCCATTATGAAAACACTCAGTGTTATTTTAGTGTGGGCCTACAGCGAACGGTGTGTGCATTTGTAAGTTTAACCCTCGATAACATACTTCAACAATACGTTCCTCGAAACAATGTCGCCAAATTTTATCCAAACTGCTTCTTACTGCTGCTTTGAAAAATTTCGGATCAAATGATGTCATTGGATTACCATGAAGCGCGACGAATTCCGCGCGCAGTTTCACATTTCCATGAGGGTTTATCCTGGGTTTTCTCTATGATAAAATTCAATAAACTAAAAGTGAAACGCATTAAGTCGAATCTGAAATGTACCGAGTCAAAGTTGGTTAAAAAAAGGCAACGGTAAATGGAAGAAATACTAAGAAAGCAACTATCATATAGGTATTACGCAGAAAAAGGCATCACGCTAAAAGGCAACACGCAAAGAGCCATAACGCAAAGAGGCAACACGCAAAAAGGCATCACGCAAAGAGGCAACACGCATAGACGCATAACGTAAAAAGGCGGTATGCAAAGAGGCATAACGCAAAAAGGCATCGCAAAAAGTTGTAAAAAGGGCATCACGTGAGAAGTTTACTTAGGATGGAGGCCTGGATCTTAAACAATATTATTTAGTACATACTGCAAGCAAACCGAAATGGTAGTAGAGCGAGACATTCAATCTTGCTCACCTCGTGAGGTGCTTATTCAGTACCTTAGGCGTGCCCTGATTGATATATTACAACAAGTCCAAAACGGAATCGACAGCGATTGCATTTTTTTCCGGCTGGAAAACTGAATTGATTTACTTTTAAGATCGGCACAGGGGCAATGCGGAGAAGTAATTAGGCGTGTTGCACCATCGATAGCACCTCGAATAACAAGATTCTACCTTCGTGAAGTAGAAAACATTCAAATTAATTTAAAACTGACAGTGACAGCCTCTTGATTCAACGTATAATGACCCGCTCCGATACAGTTTAGGGCCATTCGTCAAGACAAGGTCACCAGGAACAAAAACAAGAATGGCGCTTTCCGTTTTTGGTGAACACTGCGTTGGTCCTTTTACTTGTCCTTCGAGTTTTACTTATAGGGTGGAGAGAGGAAGGCTAACAGCTAGCGTCACGGCCCACTACGCATTCACCTTAGCTCGAGTGACCTTACCATCGCTGCATGTAAGGGAATCCGGATTTCAGAATCCGAGAAATTTTTGATTCTGGAATCCCAAATCTGGGAATAGTTTGCTTATGGAATCTGGAATCTTAGGCTTTGGAATCCAGAATACAATTCAACGAAGCTGGAATCCCTCCAACGTTTGGAATCCAAAGATTAAGTTCCGCTGATAAAGACTAGAATCCAGTACCTGGAATGTGGAATCCATGGCGTGGAATCCTTGGATACCCTTACATGGGGCGGTTACCAGTTAATTTAGGACTATATTGTGGTCCAGTATTTGATTTGAGGTGGCTCCGAAACAGTGGTAAAGACGAAATTCAAAGCGGTCAGTGTAAAACGCAGACTGCGGACTGCAGACTGCAGACTGCGGACCAGGGGTAAACTGCAGACTGAGTGTAAAATGCAGACTGCAGACTGAGAGTAAAACGCAGGCTGGGGTAAAATGCAGAATAAAGACTGTAGACTTTTTTAAACATTTATGCTCTTTCTTCTCCAAATCGGTGAAATAGCTAGCCAGTATCAGTTACACACTTCGCTTCCTAGTCGAAGTGCATTGCACATTCGCCAGAAGTTTCAATGAACATCCGAACAGTTTAAGTCTGTGTACCTTGATTTGCAATACTTTCATAGACGGACATCCAAATTTCCTGCAGAACATCTTTCTTTGTTGTTGGAATGATTTACTCCCTTTTCTTCCTGTGAGTGTACAGTATTTTCGGTCAGCAGCTTTCATTTAAGCGTAAGCATCTAGGTGTTGTACCAATTCACGGTCCCTGGTCAAGTATATCGAAAGTTGAAGCGTGAGATCTCTTGGACGGAACAAAGGTTCAAGATTGCGAGTATGTCTTTGGGTCGTCGACTGTCGACGACGTTCTAGAGAAGAAAGTCCTGAATGGATTTGTGAAAGCACATGTCGTCAATTAAGTGTTCGTTTACATGTATTTGCGGGATTTTTTGGCCCTTAAACCCTTCCGCGACTACAGTTTATGTTCGGTCTGCATTTTACCCCAGCCTGCGTTTTACTCCCAGTCTGCAGTCTGCATTTTACACACAGTCTGCATTTTACCCCTGGTCCGCAGTCTGCAGTCCGCAGTCCGCAGTCTGCGTTTTACACTGACCGAAATTCAAAGGGCTATATCACGCAATTTGCTATCTTTTAAAAGAACTACAACAAGTCCCCCATCATTGAACTCGAAACGTAATGCTCCAGATTTGTTATTCAAGACGTTGCAACAGACGAAAGAAAACGGTTTCAATGCCTTAGGGTAGATTATAAAGAATAAAAATTATAAGGCCACCGTCCATTCGTTTCTCACCGACTTAGATTTTCTTGACATCAGGTGGCTGCCTCTTGGTTTTATCAGCCTATATATTTTTAAGTTATTCAAAGAGGCGTTGGAATAAGAGGAATAAACTTTGTGTACCTTATAAGTTTGTGGTTGCTGTCGATGTGCCAGAGAGCCAGGGCAACCCTCACCGAATACTCTCTTCAATGAACTATGTTTAATTGAAGTGACCTAGGAAGAACGGACGCCTTCAGGATCTGTCCTTCTCATTGCTTCGCTTTTCTTCTCCCAAGACACCCTTTTATCCATGGATAATAAGAATCCTCTCATTCTTCTCATCCCACAGTTAGGAAATTCTGAAATGATTTCTCTGCAAGTTTCGCCTAAATCGTTGTCAGAGATGAGAGTGTAGTCGGGGACCTTTTCTCTGAGGTTGAAGTTTGCCATTCTTCTTTGAATCGTTCGAATGCTCACAGACAACATTGAAGCAATTTCCCGAGCGTTAAAGCCAGTAAAGCGTTAAAGCTTTTAAGCGTTAAAGCCAGTAAAAACTTTAAGGTGTCAGCGTGTATCTCTATTCGTGGTCTACCTCGCATCCCATTATAAACAACTGTAGGTGTGGTGGGGTCATCCTCAGATTGATGGCAATTTTCCACTGCTGTTAACGCTGCACGAAGAACCGCTAAAACCTGTCCACCATCTTGGTAAGGATGTGCCGATCTCAAAAGTAAATCAATCAAGTTTTCCGGCCGGAAAGAAATGCAACCGCGGTGAATTCTGTTTTAGACTTGTTTATATCAATCAGGGCACGTAAAGCACCTCACGAAGTGAGCAAGATGAAATGTCTCGTTCGAATACCATTTCGGTTTGCTCGCAGTACAGTAAACTCCCTTTATAGCGGACACTGTAGGGACCTCAAGTTGGTGTCCTCATTAGCGAGAGTCCGTAATAGCGGGAGTTTATTTCAGTCAAACGTCTGTAATTTGTTTTTGCTGGGGATTTAGCTGCTGTCCGTATTATCGGGGTGTCCGTTATAGCGGGGTGTCCGCAAGGCGAGAGTTGACTGTATGTACTAAATAATACTGTTTGAGATCCAGGCCTGGATCCTAAGTTAGCTTCTCACGTGATGCCCTTTTTGCAAATTGCCTTTTCTGCGATGCCTTTTTGCGTTATGCCTTTTTGCGTACTGCCATTTTTCGTTATGCCTTTTTGCGTGTTGCTTCTTTGCGTGATGTTTTTTTGCGTGTTGCCTATTGCGTTACGCCTCTTTGCGTGATTCCTTTGTGCGTGTTGCCTCTTTGCGTTATGCCTCTTTACGTAATGTCTTCCTGCGTGTTGGCTCTTTGCGTGCTTCTTTTAGCATGATACCTTTTATCGTAATGCCTTTTTCTGCGTGATACCTATATGATAGTGGCTTTTTTAGTATTTCTTCCTTTTACGGTGATCTTTTTTTACCAACTTTGACTCGGTATATTTCAGATTTGACTTAACGGTTTTTCACTTTTAGGTTATTGAATTTTGTCATACCTATTTCAACCTGTCAGTTTTGGCCAATTGAAACGTTGTTGGTTAGTCTCTGTCGTGAAATTGACAACGTTTTTGGCGCCGTACAAACATCACGTGCTGTCTAAATTTTCAGGCTTTTGGTGGGAGCGTATTCTATTTTTAAAGTCTGCATGTGTCAACATGGTGATGCAAATTCAAGTTCAAATTGGAGATACTAGATGAGTTTTTTTTTATGAATCCGCCCGGGAGTGTTAAGGATTTAAAAAACTACATTTTGCGTGAGATTGCGAAGACACGTTTTATGGATTTTGGTTTACTTTACGAAAACGATGAAGGAGAATATGTTGTGTTGAATGACGCATGGCGGACATTCACCCCGCCTCGCTTGTTTACTTGTTTGTTTACGTTAGCACGTAATGCGTGCCTATTGTTGGTTTTCACATGACGTTGTTATAATATTGTAATTTTCACGCCCTGTGTTGAATTTCATTTGCACGTGCTGCTAGACTCATTATATATTCAGTTTCGTTTGTACCTTCGGGGCACTTGATAGAGATTAAAATGTCTATTCAGTAACCGCTTGAACGTGTGGCTCGCTGTGTTATCACATGGTGGTAGCGGTGGCCGCTTCTGCTTCGTTTTTTTTTAACCGTCTACGTTATACAGCATGCAAGGTGGCAGTCCTCATCATAGTCAGTCGAATGGAAAGGCTGAGAGCGCCGTTAAGCAAGCGAAGAAAATTCTGTCAAAGTGCAGCAAGACTGGTTCAGACACGTTTCTTGCTTTACTGGACCACAGAAACACACCGCCTGCGAGTATGCAAATCAGCCCAGCACAGCGGCTATTTAGCAGAAGGACAAAAAGTCTCCTCCCGATGACTGCTGCATTATTAAAGCCATCTGTTTCAGACGAGGACGTGACACATACCAAGTTTCATCGCCGCCAACAACAACAAGCCAAGTACTACAACAGAGGCGCACGAGACCTCAAGCCCTTAGAGCCCGGAGATACCGTGCGAGTTGAGCCCTGGCGCGCGGGAAGAAAAGAGTGGCAAAAGGGTGTTTTAAAGAGTCGCAGTGACAAAAGATCTTACGAGGTTGAGATGCCTCAAGGACTCCTTTGACGAAATCGTGTTGAGCTACGTAAGTCCGATGAAGCGCCTATCAAAGTTGAAGATGACGACATCATAGAGGCGCGCGAGTAGTCATCCACAGAGACACGCGAAGATACACGCGAACAGGCGCCTCCAGATACACGCGTGGAAACATTCGACCAGCCGCGGGATCCGTTGTCTTCGGTGCTAGACGCACCTAAGTCGCCCAATCCTTTACAGGCACCGAGAAGGTCCACGCGCGTCAGTCAGCCGCCCAAGCGTCTACAGGACTATGTACTTACTTAAGCCTAAGAACTCTTTCCAAAGAACTGAATTTCATTAATATGTGCTTAGTCGTTTTTTTTTTTCCCTTAAGTTGTTTTCTTATTTCTCTCTAAAAGGGAGGGTGTTATAATATTGTAATTTTCACGACCTGTGTTGAATTTCATTTGGACGTGCTGCTAGACTCATTATATATTCAGTTTCGTTTGTACCTTCGAGGCACTTGATAGAGATTAAAATGTCTGTTCAGTAACCGCTTGAACGTGTGGCTCGCTGTGTTATCACAGACGTCACGAAAATTCAAACTACAAAACTATCGATCCTACTGAGATTTTACTTTCATAGTGTATTAGGGCAGCTAAAAACTAATTTTCAAACAAATTTTCGCTTTAAAAGGGCTCTTGGTTTTGTAATATAATATAGAGTACACTTGAATTTCTAAGCTTTTGAATGACGCAGCATTTACATGACGGCGGAGAGAGCTGTCATTTAGGTTAAAAAAGTGACTTTTTTCGAGGAATTTTGCATATCTAAATAGTTCAAGTATTAGAAAAAGTATTACTTTAATGTTTATGAGTTCCTCTAGGTGTAAATTCACGTTTTTGTACCAAAACTCGGTAACAGATGTTTCTGTTGGTTTCCGTCCGCCGTGATGGAGATCATCCGGATGAGCTCCAGCATGGCGTCTCCATACAAAGCTCTATAAATTTGGGTAAAACATTTCCTCGAATATCTCGTATACGAATTATTCGTTCGACCCAAATCTTGGCGAGGGTCTTTGTATATTAACCCCCTTTCATTTGCCAGATTCTGGACTTTATCTGTCGAATGGTTTTGATTTTGATTTTGATTTTGATTTATTTTGAATGGCGGGACACTGAAAACCAGCAATTGCAAGGCAAAACCAGCCATTCGATTACTCTATTTGGGTAACGCCCAAATAATAATCTCCTTATAGTTTCTGGAGTGGGGACGTACAACACTACGTCTGAATTTCATCCGGGCACTTCGAGTCGTTATTGCCCCTTCGGTAACTGCTGAGAGGAGAAAACGACTCGAAGCAATCCGATGAAATTCAGGCTACCTTACACGTGCCTGACACACAAAAAAATCCTCACATGCAGTAGATGCAACGACGCCCAAGTGTACGGTTTGTGTACGCTTAGATAAATTGCTTAGATATAGCGTCTTGTTTCAAACGTACCCAGATCTCGCACGGGCTTTGGTCATTCGATCTCCCAACCTCGTTTCCAGGTTGACATTATGGTAATTTCTCTTCAGAAAAAGGCGGGAGAACTGCAACGGTAATTCACTTGGGCTAGTTTTGGTTTTTGGCCAATATTTAGAGATCATATCATTATTTCTTCGGAAATGAATCACTTAAGTTTCGTAAATGGAAGTAGCCAAGATAAAAACTTTAAAGATCAAAGAGATGCTGAGCTCGATGAATTCGAAACGCCGAGTAATGCTTTCAAAATGGCGCAATCTTCTTCGTCGAGGAAGAGAAGGCAGAAGAAGTTGTTTGATTCGGACTCTGACTCCGATAAGGAAAATGCAGTTAATGGGTACGTTACTACAGGTTGTATCTAGTATTTGTTTTTTCGCGACCACAGAAACCATCGAACACGTATACTATTTTTTTGTGCAACAGCGATCGTATATTTTTGTCGATCGCATCGAATGATGTTTATTCACTCTCCGAACAAAGCCTTTTTTGTCATCTCGAGGGCACCAAAATCGAACAAGTGACAGAAAGGCTCTATAGCAGGGAGAATGTTTATTATAGACCTAAGGTTCTGTTACTTTCGATCGCAAATTAGATATAGAACCCATGGATGAATACGGCTGAGTTCGAATCGAACAATACACACTGAATTTGAAAACGCAGGCTACGGTATAAGCCAGGGGCTGATACCAAAATTCTTTGCTTCCTTACAGTCTTTCTTCCCCAGCCAAGCTGGTCAAAAAAGACCTCCATGAATTAAAAGAAGAAAGGATAGCTGCTTTTAAGAAAGGCATTGAGTACAACGCAAAGGAATTTGACATCCCACCTTCTTCAGATAGTGAGGTAAGCTTACACTTACTTGCTTAAAAGCTGGTTTCACTAGCGACGGAATCAGTGTTGGAGTTGTAATCGGAAGCATAGAGCCTTTAATACGATCTATTGAAAACAGTGCCTTGAATCTGCTTACAACTCTGTTGCTAACAATCTAGTGAGAACTACAATTAGGTTGTCGGAGTAACCTGCGTAACAGGCGCTCTATTAGCCAAGTGAGGCAAATGCGGCATTTTGAGCAAAGCGCGAAGGGAGGAGAAAAATAAAGTGCCTGTTTACCAGTCGACTGTTCTGGCTCTTCCTCCTGCCTACGCCCACAACTATTGACTGACGGCGGTGATGTTGGGTGATGTCAAAAGGACCAGTCAAAACAGGATCCATTACTTGAAAATTGTCACCTTTCTGGCTACCAGAAACACCGACTGCAGCATAAACCACAGGAAATAACAACTACAAGAGATTTACTCAGTCAAAGTTTAGTTTATGTCGAAAACACAGCGGCAAGAAAGAAAAGGGGGAAAACCTGTTATTCAAACAAATTCCAAGGTCACGTTTCACATTTATATCACAAGCTTATGAGCGGTGTTTGGCTTGTCAACACTTTCAAAAAGTTAGTAAGTCAGGCCCATGGGGGTACTCTGGATTTCAAGTGACAGGGATTATTGAAGGATTTTTTTGGGTCTAAAATTTTCAATTCCAGGACTTTTTTGGGTAGGAAAATAATATTTGGCAAGTATTTTTTTGGGTTAAGTAGGGATTTTTGGGACTATTCAGAACAATCTGTCAAAGGCTCATCGCCACATAGTTCTCTGAATGAAGTACAACCAAAGTTGTCTACGGAAATTCGGCATGGGATTTTTTGGGGGTTAATATTTGGCCCAGGGATTTGCTTGGGTTTTGATTTTTTCCCTCATTCGATCATTGCGGGACTTAAAATCTGGAGTACATGCCCCTGGGAAATCAGGCTTTTTCCAAACCTAGTTGGAAGCAATCCAATCAAAGAACATCTTTCCTCTTAAGTAATAATGTTAAACATTGCTTTTGGTTTTCCTTTATTTCCAGAACAATGCATCATCAATTAACCAATTTATTGGAATGCAACGTTCATCTGGTGAACATGGAAAGAGCCAGGACAATGAACTGGTAACAGGCGCGTTTTTTTTTCTCCTCCCCTCATCTTGCTCTTCGTGCAAAATGCCGCATTCGCCTCACTTGGCTCATGAAGCGCCTGTTATGCAGGCTATTGTCGGAGTTGCAAGCAGAAGCATGGACATGCATATTTCTCTTAGGTATGTCCCTTGGCTTCTGCTTCTGACTCCGACAATGTTGTTTTTACTAGATCGTATGTGACAAGGTCAAAGCTGAGTCATCAGAAATAGAAACATTCTGATTCTTCTGACTTCGATTCCATTTAGCTTATGCTACAGCTGTACATCTATGGCTCTGCTTACATCTAAAAACTTTGTTTGTCTTTTCACTGTCATGTTTGCTCTTTTCACTCTCACAACTCTGCTTATGACTGACTCCATTGCAACTGAAAACCAGCCTTAAGGCCCCAAGAGGGTTACTCCAGAGTTAATGATTGGAAAGGGGCAAAAATCAAAACACAAAAAAATACATGTATCCCTGGACCAAAAATTAACCCCTGAAAAACCCCATGCCAAATTTCTAAGCCTTAAAATTTTTCCATTTAGGATGATATTACACTAAGAAAAATAGAAATTGAATGTTTGTGGTTGTTTATTAGTCATACCATGTCTGCATATATTTTTTTCTTAACTGATAGACTAGAATTACATGGCCAGCATACATGTTTGGCACTATACCACTCTATACAAATCTTCAGATTGTTTTGTAAATGTCTGACTAATATTGCAATATTTTTGGACATAATGCACCAAGTACTCAAAGCATTTGAGGCATGAAAAACTTAATAAGTGCTGCGGCACTTATTTGAGTAGATATGGTATGCTAATTTATGACCGACCAATTTTGGAATATATCCTTTCAAAATAAATGTTTGAAAGGACACAGCAAAAATTCCAGCTCTGGAACTACAAAAAAACCTACTTAAGTCAAGGAACCCACTGAACCAAAATGTTCCTTCCCCAAAAAATCCAAGGATCGAGGATTTCAAACCCCCAAAAATCCTTTGATAATTCCCATCCAAGTATCCAAGTACCAAATTATACAGAAAAAGAATGAAACAGTTAACTGAATTTCCTTTTTAAGCTTTCATATCTGAATTCATTAATCTAGCTTTGAACAACTGGGCCCTGGTATTTTTAATTGTCTACTATGAGGTGTACTACAGTACTGCATCTCTTTTCAATTACTTTTTAAAATATCAATTTCAAAGAAAAGAGCACATTAAGAATTCAGGGAGGAGGGAGGTATCATACACTAGCTCTGGAAGTCAGGATTCAGTCCAGTTAGGCCCTTCATGCCTAGTTCAGGTGAACACCCATGGATCACATTGAAGGAATTGCTAACATAGTTGCTTATGAGAGGTGGTTGCTCATGGAGGTTCAACTGTATTTTATCTAAAGTTTGATAGGCCACCACGAAATGAACATTGCTCAAAGGATCAGGGGAAGGATACAGAGGTTTATGAAACTTCTGAAAGTAGTCAAGAGATAATCGCATCCACCTCATCACGAAAGAAAAAGTTGTCAAGTGTTTTGGACTCCGACTCTGAGGAGGATTTCACTTCTGATGCAGGGTAAAGTTATTATCATTTGGAAGATAAGTGAGTTAATTATGTACAGTCAAACCTCGCTTTATGGACACCCACCAAATACCGACACCTCATTATTACAGACAATGCTTTGTCCCTGGAAAAAGAAAGCCCTTTTTTTATGGTCTATAAATTCAACCCACTTTAATAATACAGACACCCTGTTCATATGCCAATTATTGACATCTTCTATGGTCCCCTCAGTGTCGGTATTAACGCCGGGGTTTTGACTGTATATGCTTTCATGAAATCTTGTTTGATTGAGTGCAATAATCAAGGGGAAACGTAAGGAAATTCTTTCCTTTTTTGGACACTCAGACTCCGCCTTCTGACTTTTGTTTGATTGGTATCAGGATCCTTAAAATGTGTTTCATTGAGTACAATAATCAAGTGCAAACCTTGATGAAATTCTTTGCTATTTTCTTGCACCCTTGCTCCTCCTTGTGATATATGTCTGATCGGTAATAAAACCCATGATGTGTTTGATTGAGTACAGTAATTAAAAGCAAACCTAAAAAATTCTTTGGTTCTTTTCTTTCAGTCTTACTCCAACTTCTAAGGTGGGAAAACGCATAATCCCACTAAGCAAAGAGAAGGTCAAAAGAAACCTTCGTCTTCAAGAATTACAAGAAAAAAGAACAAGAAAGGCTTCTACAAGGGAACTATTCAGGAAAGCCTCTGAAAGTGAGGGAGCTGGTCAAGAAAACCCTACACTTTGTAACTTCTCACTTACATCAGATAGTGAGGTTAGCTTTCGTTATTTTACATTGTAACTTGTTGACTGCAGCTACCAGTGCTTCTAACCTACTCATTCACTGTAATTTTGCCAACAAAAGCTGTTCAAAACTAGTAAAGAGGTTTTCTGGTCACTCTCCAGCCTAAAAGCACCAAATCATCCCAAAACATGTACAATCTGACAAGTCAAGCACTATATGCTAAATTACAGCTCCTGAAGTTCAGGTATGCATAGAAGGCAAAATCTGGAGACAGTTTTTGTGTTTAAAAGTGACTCTGCCTGTAGTTAACCCGAGCTCTTGAGAGTAAAGTCATGAGTGAAGACTTCTCTGAAATTCAAAAACGTGGATATTCTCAGACCATGTGCTTTATGCTAATTTTTACAATAACCATGTGACTTTCCTGATGTAAATATCATTGCATATCAAGTTATTACATTCCTCCCTTTTGAGTTAGAGAAACAGAAATGTGAGTATAATCAGCATTTTAATTTCTAGAAAATCATTATTTGTTATCATGATACAAAACTAGTTTGGTGCAATCAACATCCAACATAAAAACAACAAAATCAATGTTCAATGTTCTCATTCAATGTTCTCATTCTGCACTATGCCTATTTTAAGTGTTAGTGTTCCACTTATCTTGCAAAATCTCTTTAGTGTCCATCAAACACTGATTGATGCTTTGTCATCAATCTCCTGGGTAAAACCTCTGTTGTGGTCTTAGTGCTATCTCTTGGACTGGTAGCTGTGTCATTGCTTTGTGTTTCAACTCTTGTTTGCTGTGCATATGAAGGTGATACATTGTATCTGCCTATAGGTTGTGACTGTCCCAGAGCATCATCCTCATTTGTGCCCTGTGCGCTTATCTTAAGTGGCTTAAACTTTGATGCATTTCCCCATTGCTTAATCATCTTGCATAGATAGTGAGGCAGATTCTTTCACTTGGGTCACGATGTATACATGTATGTGAGATTCGTAGGGTGTCTCAGCCTTTTTTTTGACATCACGTGTGACAATCACTGCCTTTCCAACTTGCAAATTCGATTTTTATAACTGCTGTCATTCTGTCTAAGCTCTCTGTCCTCTGGTGGTGCTGAGGATGGGAAGTGCTCAAGTTTTGTTTGCACTTCTCTGATCATCAAATAATGTTAACTCAGAGGGTGTCTTTTTGGTTGCTGGGAGTGGTGTATCGCAGTATGCCTGTAGCTTCCCAGTCCCTCCTGATTTGCAATGGTTGCTGTTTTGTTCATGAGCTTGTTAAAACCTTCCACCTGGCCTTTTTTCTTGGATGTCTAGGTGTTGCCCTCTTGTGGTTGAATCCCATCTCTGCTGCAAGTTCTTTGAACTCCTTTGAGTTAAATGGTGGGCCATCGTTGGGCTGCACTATCTTCGGTACTTCATGTGTTGTGAAGATTTTCTTCAGCTTTTTCCGGACTGGCTTGATTTACATTGCTTTAATGATTCAACTTCTGGGTATCTTGAGTATTGGTCTGTTACGGTAACCACTATTACATACTCCTTGTTGGGAAAGGGTCCACATCTGCCTCCACTGTTTCTCATGGTCTCTCAGGTAACTCTGTCATCTTAGCCGGTTCTGTGTGATGTGTGTCTGTTGCAACTGAAGAAAGCACTGCAGACAATGTCCTTGATACGTATCATAGGTATCACTGGAAATGGCTGCTTTTTTATATGGGCCACCCATTATGGAAAGAGAACATTAAAGATAGAATAAAATTGTTGAAATCTAACATTTTAATTTGTTACCTAAAGATTACAACGGCCAATTTGCGTAAAATACAATAGGTCTCAAAATGAGGAAAACTTGGCCTTCGCCCACCCCCACCCCCCAGGAAAGTGTGCATATTTTTTACCTTTCCAGTCAGGAATGGTCCCTAACAGGTTGAGCTAAAATTTAGGGAGAACACTGCAATCTGAGGACCTCCATAGATTATTAACCTGTCCTTCTTTACCTCCAGATCGGTTAGCCCAAAGAATCTGAATTCTCTCTTTCTCTCTTTCTTCTTCCACTTAGTCCAACTTAGTGCAGTGTCGCTCATGTCGTTTGAAATGGTAAATGGTGGGATGTTTAATTGACGATTTACGACGGTGATTTGTTGTTGATGCTGGGTGTGCGAAGATTCCGTTGAAGATGTTTGAGGTGGAGGCATTCTGGAAATCTTCTCCTCGTTCTTTTGCACGAATCCTCGTCACCAATGTAGTGACTTGGGCTCTTTATAGTAAAGACATGAGTGAAGACTTTTCTCATTCAAAAATATGTATATTCTCAGACCATATGCCTTATGCTAATTTTCACAATAATCATGTGACTTTCATGATGAAAGTAAATATCAATGCATATCAAGTTGCAAAGAATAGCTGTGAGACCACGCTGATAAGGCTGACCAAAACATGGAGAGCAGAACTAGACAGCAAGAAAATTGTCGCTATATTGTCATCGGATATGAGCAAGGCTTTTGACTCCCTTAGCCCTCAGTTGCTCATAAATAAACTGCAGGCCTACAATTTCTCTGATAAAGCCATACAGCTCATACGATCATATTTTCAGGGAAGAGAGAATAGAGTAAGGATAGGTTCTATAACAATTGACTGGGTTGTGGTGAAGAGAGGATGTCCACAGGGAAGCACGTTTGGACCACTTATGTGGAATATTTTCCAGAATGATATGCCTAACATAATAAATTATCAGATGCCAACGTCTCGATGTATGCGGATGACCATCAGGTCTTTGTTGCAAATGAAACAACAAAAAGCGTGGAGAAGATACTGGTGGACAATGGAGAGAGGATGACTAAATGGTATCAAGATAATCTTTTAAAAGTCAATTGCGATAAATATCAAGCTATGGTTTTGGGAAATCCAAAAGGAGAAAGGAACGTTGATTTGGATATATGTAGCGAAAAACTTGAACAGTCACAATCCATCAAGATCCTAGGTGTAAACCTAGATGAAAACCTAAACTTTAGAGATCATATACGTAGTGTGTGTAAGAAAATTGGCGGGATGATCGGAATATTAAGAAGGCTTAAAAATCTTATCCCAGTAAATGCCAAGTTACTTTTGTACAAATCAGCTATCATGCCACACCTTACCTATTGCCACCTAGTGTGGCATTTTTGCACAGCATCTGATAGTCGTAAATTGGAACGTCTACAAGAAAGAGCCTTAATAATACTACTTCCAAAAGTAATGACGTCTTGCTAAAAGAGCTAAGTTAACTACTTTACAAAATAGGAGGTTGCAGGATATACTCATTTTGATGTTTAAAGTAAAAAACAAATTAACAACGAACCAAATTGCGGATATTTTTAAGATCAACGAGGAGAATACTGATGGTAAGAGATATAACCTAAGAGATGCAGATTTTGTCTTACCTCAGTTTAAAACTGTTACTTATGGAAGACATCTCAGATTTCTCGGACCACAATTGTGGTCAAAATTAAGCAAGGAGGAGAGAAATATTGGAACTTTGGCAACTTTTAGGACAAAATTAATATACGTAAGAGGGATGTAACATCATTTCTTGAAGGATGTGGGAGTGAATGCCCCTTATGTGTAGGTTAACTGGACATACGCATATTTCCTTTTTCATTTTAACGTCCGAGCTCATATATGCATTTAGTTTTTTATAATTATTGTAAATTTCGAACTTACCTTCAAAGTGTTGAAGAGTAAATTTAGAACTTAGGTTTAAAGTGTAAAAGAGTACTTAGCTTGAATAGTGTTAATTTCCGGCTTTTTTTTATGCTTTATAGTATTTAATTACTTTCTTTTAATGATGTAATTTCGTTTTAAAGCACTTTAATAAAGGTTATGTATGTATGTATGTATGTATGTATGCCCCTGGACTTTTACCTTTTGCTTTCTCTCCTCCCTACTTCTTATGCTTTCCCTTCTTTTCTATAGAATAAATAGTGCCCTTTTTCTTATTCTAGTCATCAGAAGAATTGCCTAGTGTACATGATGCAAGCCTCATTGATGATGATGATACAGTTTGTAGCCAAGATGTGCCAGATGTGCAACAAGTTGGAGAAGTAAGGCCTCCCTTCATTTTCTGTTAATAGACAATATTGTAGTTTTATTCTACCGTGACAACTCATTACTCATTATTAAGAGTTCCTGAAGTTCTGTCATTTGCAGAAGGCAAAATTTAGAGGCCGTTTTTGTGTTTAAAAATGACACTGCCCTTTGACTTCTACCTTTCACTTCTCTCATTCTTACGTCTTTTGCTTTCTTTCTTTTTTTTTGGTAATTGATCCAACTAATTGTTCCTTTTTCTTATTCTAGTCATCAGAGGAATTGCCTAGTACATATGATGAAAGTTTCATTGATGATACTGCTGTTAATAGCCAAGATGAGCAACGACTTGAAGAAGTAAAGCACCTGCAGTTTAGTTTAATGTTTTTTGTTAATGAACAGGGTTTTATTTTTATTCTTGTACCATGACAACTCATCACCAAAAGAAAAGAGGCTTTTACAGTGTATTTAATCTGTAATGATCTGTTCTAAGTAAACTTTCCCCAAAGGGGTGCAGCAGAGGTGGTGTTCAGTAACTTAATTGTGAAAGAAGCCTGAAAGTTAAAATAATAAGAATTATTACAAATTTATGCAAAACAGTCACAAATTGTGCGACACTATTTTGTATAAATGCATGAAGTCACATAATTTTCAAATCAAGTCCAGGAGATTCCAAACTTTGTGGCAGTTATTGTTGTACATACTTTAAGTATAAATCAGAAAATTTAATGCTTAAAACGTGTCAGGTGACAGGTACCTAGTAACAAAGGGATAAGCTCTGGGGAATAAAAAGTTGTACTGGCGATGCCAATTGTTGAGTGATACCTTATAACTATACTTGAGCGACGGCTTAGTACCAATACATTACCAATGCTATTGTGACCAACTGTTGATCTGTCGACAGACACTCAACCGGTACTCAACCTATAGTAACACAACACTCAGCTGAAGGGCCCAGAAAGGGCCAGGAATTGTAGTAAAAACTTGAGGAACTTGAGCCAATTGCTAACAATTATAAATAAAAAGGTGTCTTTGCACCAGACTTTACATCTTGATGTTTGCTTCCTGAAAGTAATGGTCCTTGAAAATAGTAAGCCTCAAAGGATGCTAATTCTGAAACTGCATGTAAAAAGAAGTTCAGCTAATGTTATAGTTCTGTGTCTTCATTCAGAAGGCACTGCAGGTAACACCCACTGTCTGTGCAAATAGGGAACATCTTGTTTTATTAATACATGTATTTTGGCCATTTAATCTTGTAGGAGCTGAGGTTAATCCAAAGACCCTCAGAACAGCAAGCATACATGTACTATTTGAGAGTGGCTCTCACAAACCTAGTGAACAATAATAATTCTTCAAATGAGACAGGTACATGTTTTGTTTTTCTGTTGCTTATGTAATTTTTTTCTTGCAAATGCCAATGCTGTTAGACTAAATATACTCAGTGCATTCTGCTTATTATTGATCAGGAATTTGTTTCATTAATCTTGAAATGGATTGCACTATTATTATTGAATCTTATTCAGTTTTCAATTACAATATTGATACGGTAATCAAGGGTTTATATTCATCTTGAAAACCCTTCAAACCCTTGAATTTCAGAGGTCCAATTTCAAGGCCTAAGAAAAACATATATTTATTTATTATAGGTATTGTTCCCAGTACTCTCTTTTTACTCTTTGCCACATGTCCGTATCGTGCACGTATTTTCATAATTCAAGCTCTCCTTTTATAGCAGTTCTGTGTTGGCCCTCTAAAATGTAAGTCCTTCAAATTTCAAAGAAGGATGGTGGAAAGTCCGTGCCGAATTTTTGACGTGAATTTAAGTGCATAAACCCTGGATACATTTAGTTTTGTTTGTTACTGACATCAACCTAAAATGGGCCATTTGCATGATGGCGTCATTTTACTTCTACGGTGAGAGTCCCTCTTGTTTTCCTTTTATATTTAAATTTTCTGATCCCAGCAAGGTTTAAATAACAAAAGCCCTATTTTGCACATGAAAGCACAAACCTGAAGGATTCTGGTTCATGGTATTAAAAAGACTTAATCAGGCAAATGGCCTATTCACTGATTCAGTACAAGCTATTGGCACTGAGCTGTTGGTTGCTTACCTGGATTTCAGAGGGAAAAGCATAAAATTCCAGAAGAATTCACTTACTAAGAATCATAAGACCTATCGGTAGTGTTGGGAATTGGTAGAGATTTCATAATTGATCATCAGAAATAATCAGATTGACACAACCAATGGGTTATTGATTACAATCGGAAAAATTTCCTTTTAAGAATTCCATTTATTAAGTTCTTTCGAAAAAAAAACCTCACATGTCAGTGGTGTGAGTGTATGTATCTATGTGGCTTTGTGGCTTTGTGTGTTCGGATTTCTGTTATAGGAGCTAATAAGGTTAAAGGTTCCATGAGTTGATTCTTAGGAACCAATGAGATTTTGGCATCTAGACATGACATTGCTTAAGTTCAAACAAGGGTACTTGGAGACCGTGTACAGCTAGCCCCCGAAACGATCCCGACCCTAAGATGATCCCCAACCCTGAAATGATCCCCAAATTGACCCCGAAATCATTTCGGGGGTTCATTAAAGGCCGGGCACCGGGCAAATTGACCGGCTGTGAACACGACTTTGCCCGGCTGCTTTACTTCTCAAAGAACTTCTTTTTATTACAAGGAACGATCAAAAACAGTTTTAAGTTACAATAGTACCCTTTTCTTGATGAGTCTTATTGAGTGTAAAACATACTTTGCCGTGCAAATTTTATTACACGCGGCATGAAATCCCCTCTTTCGTTATTTGTTAAAAACAAGAATCGCCCCATAACACATTGCGAAAAGAACTGTGCTTCATAAACGACTACCTGAAATGTATCAGTGTTGCGAGCATATATTGAATGGCTTAATCATAATGTTCAACGAAGCCAGGCGTGATTTTTTTATTCGTCTTATTGTTTACGCCAATGAATTAATTTTCGGTGCGTTCACGTTAAAACAATGCTCCTCCCGTCTAGTCATTGAAATTTTAAAGATAAGTTGTCAAACTAATACTTCTGTGATTCACCTTCTAGCGGAAACTCTTCGTCTCTCCAAATGTTTGTCTGACGCACTTCATCTAATCACTTAATCATGATTAAATTGTCTAGAAAAGTTATCTTTTTTTGGTTGTTGAAAGTCATTGTCTGCATCTTCAAAATGCAGGAAAACACGTCCTTGCGACCATAGAATTTCAAAATTTTCCGGGGGAACATGCCCCCGGACCCCCTAGGGGTCAAGGCCCTCCGGGCCTTGCCAATTCTTTGCCCGGGTGTCAAACTCAGTTGCCCTCCTGTTGAAAACCTTAATGAACCCCCTGGAAATTTTCCCCATTTCTCTTCACGTCGACCCCGAAATGATCCCCATTTAATTTTAGGAATGGAATGATATCCTAGAACTATGGATCGTGCAAAATGCACAACATTATAACTTAAGCTTCACTATAATAATCTTCACTTGCCCACATGACATTAATATTATTTGGGATTACACTTGAGACTGGATTAAACGAAAATATTATTATCAAAAAATACACAAAGTCTAGTATATTTTTAGGAACACCATGAACTGCAACTGATAATATCAAGAAACATAACATTTTTTAAAATTATTACTTAGGTGATTATAGCCCGGGTTATAGAGAAAACTGCATGTTAAAACTGCATGCCTTGGATATTGAATTTTAAAAATGGTGTTTTAACACTTTTTAAAATCTTAAAATGATCTTGAAGATGCAAAAGTATACATCAAGGCGATTAGATGACAAAAGCGCTAAAAAATCACATAAACTGTAGCGAAATGTTTAATTAAGGAAAAAAAACACTGCAAATACCGTGTACGATCAATCTTGCTCAACGTCGGATCCAAAAATATCGTGATCAGTCAAAATAGATAAATTGAAAACGTTACAGTCAAGAAGACTTTAGCTGGTTTCAGTCTAAGTCTTGGGTTTGTTTGTAAGTGCGTCAGTGCGAAGAATGTCGGTAGCTCGTTGTATTTGGATCTTAAGAAAGGTTTTGTCGCAGCCACGATTACACTTTTCATTCTACAGGTGAGACCCACCACATCAAATCTCATATCACTTGTGAAACTTTTAATGTTATCTATTTGATGCAATGTCGCCTGTGCAATCTACAATATATTGGAGAAACTAAACGTCGCCTCAAAGACCGTTTTAATGAACACAGACAACCTATACTCAACCCTACTGGTAATTACATCCATACTGCAGCCTCAGAACACTTTCTAACCAGTAATCATTCCGACAATCATATGCTTTTGATTCCTATTGAAAAACTTTAAAATGGGCGTGATTCTTTCAGGAAAGCACGTGAAGCCCACCTTATCCATAAAGCTAAGACAATTGAACCTCTGGGCATCAATAAACGTGATGAACTGTAACTATATGTAGTATATATTTTTATTTTTTTGTTATCTTGTCTTTTAAAGTAGCCACCATACCACGTCATATTATGCAATTTCCGGTCATAATTTTACTTCATATGTATTTCTGTGAACTCGTGATATCTCAGTAAGCCTGATGAAGACTGGATTTGGCCAGTCGAAATATCGCAACTAAACTCTATTTCACTTTGTTTGATCAGTCGCTGCTAAAGTCTTCTTGACTCAGACTCGTACCCAGTCACTATTTAAGTGTTTTTGGGGATGAGTGAAGATTAGGGATTAGGTTGAGGCGCGCACGGGGTCTCATGGGAAGGGAAGAAGGAAAAATACCGTTCCTGACTGTAACGTTTTCAATTTGTAGCGAAATGTTAAACGCGATTTAAGAACGTAAACACTGCAACAGATTTGTAATAATTCCGAGACGAAATACAAGTTCCATTCCAAGAAATAATTGGGGATCATTTCGGGGTCGATGTGAAGAGAAATGGGGATCATTTCGGGGTCGATTTGGGGATCATTTCGGGGTCAGGATCATTTCGGGGGCTGTACAGACCGCCATCTAAGATCTTGATTTTTCACAATTTTTTCGTCTTTTATTATAGATAGCCGCCATCTTGCTTTTCAAATGTACCGAGGGGGCGGGTGTCGGGTATTATACATGTGCCACCCCCGCCCCCTGAGTAATTTGGACACTCATGCAAGATGGCAGCCCGTAGCGCAGTGCGCTCGATCTTGACGATCGTACGGAAAAATGGAGGACTGTGAACAGTCTAGATTACTGTCTAAACTCGAATTCCCTAACGTACAAACCACAAAAGGGGCAAAGTCCATCACTTTCGCGGGCAAACTGTGTGACTATATCTCATACAGACTGGGTTTTTACAGTAATAAGTGTAACGTGAATGTATGGAGACCTCTTTAGTTTTGTAACTAGAACCTTACATGTAAATAAAGGCTGTTTTCTTAAAAAGCAGTAATCTAATGGGTATAGCACTTCTAGAATGAAGTCGCAGAGTTAAAAACTGTTTCATTAAGTACAATCGCACGTGACAACCTTGTGAATAACGATGATGCAATCATCTACAACAATGATGAATATAGTGACATTCCTTAGCTATTCCGAATTCGGTTTTTTCAACGAGCTTCATTATCTTAAGAAACCATGAAGAAATCTTGAAACCTTCGAGTTTTCGCTCTAAGTAACGTTTGGTCAGTTGATATTCATAGTACTTAAACAATTTACTTATTTTGCAATAGACGTCGGAAGGAAAGACAAAGAAAAATGAATCTATAGTATGAGGATCAACTCGGCTGTAGCGGGGTTTCTTTTGCAGGTCATTTTCCATAGGTCACGATTACGGGTCACTGTTTTATTGATAGGTAAGTAAACCAAGTAATTTAACCTCAATCAAAAACAACCGTTTTGGACAAGGATTAGGGCTAGGAGACACTTCCTGTCTTGTTTATTTATCTGTAGCACGGTGACCAGTATTTTGTCCAGTGCAATGTGACCTGTAAAAAATACCTGCTGCTTAGCTGTGTGCAGCGGTTCGTGTTTTCATTAATGTACAGCAATCCTCAATTTCGCACAAAAATAGTCTTAATTCAGGACTAAAACGGTAGATTGTTGATACGATTACAGTGAAGCATTCAAAATAGCTCATGCACGTTAAACGTGCCTATGTTGTTTTAAACAGTGTGCAACTGGTCAAGTCAAATTAATACAAACCTAAGTAAAGTTTTGCCATAATATGCATAAGCAGATATTATGATATGGTAAAAAAATGAATAGAGAGAGGATTTAAGCACAGATGTGGTGTTTTGACAATGGTCAGCACACTACCTATCAGGATATATCCCCAACCCAGGTTGACTTAGCACTTATTGTCATATGTCAGTTTAAAATTTGTATGATTTCTGGGCTTCCTACATGCTCTGAGCACCAGTATGAAGCAAAGTCACCTTAAAATTAGTTTAGGGGTTTACATTTTTTCTTATTCAACATGCAAAGAAAGTAGTGTCTGATAGCCCAGGGCTAGTGGATTTTGCTATCGGGCTAGAAAATTCTGTTTTCAACTTGCCTGACGGGCAAGTGATGTTTTTTGAGGAACTTAAATTACAGAAGAACTGTGAAATCAATCTTTCATCAAAACGTTTTTGGGGCTCATTGAAATGATGCTTGGGCTAGTAAATGTTAGCTTCAGCTTGCCCGAATGGCAAGCTGTAAAAATGACTTTCTTTGCACCCTGTTATTCCTAGTCCATAGCTCTTTCAAGTTTCTTATTTAAACGTCTCTGTTTTCAACATTTTTTTTATTTTTAGAATTGGATCAGTGGTATGAGAAATGTAAAAACCTTCTTGAGGATACTTTGTCCAGTAAAAAGAATCTTGTTAGTAGCACCAGATGGAGCAATGACTTCCTGGTATGTGAGCAGTCAGAGCACTGTATAAACTTCTTTTGTTGCTGATATAAGCTGTAATTATTATAATGTAGTGTAGCTCATTTGACAAGAAAATAATCATAATGACAAAGTCACCCACCCAGTGGTGATGATGATGATGATGATGATGATGATGATGATGATGATGATGATGATGATGATGATGATGATAAACAAATATATACTAGGTTTGCCCTGTAGTCTAGATTCGAAAAAATCGTATTACCGTAAATCCTCTATTAAGCCTCCCTCTCAAATAAGCCCCCTCTCTCTACATGGTTCGTACAATCTTGAAAAGGTCTTGAAATTAACCAGCCGTCTTGAAAAGTCCTTGAGTTCAGTTAAGGTCCTTGAAAAGTACTTAATTTCTTTATTGGGTCTTGAAAAGTCCTTGAAATTCGCTACCTTTTGCCAGCTTCCATTTTCTGTAGAATAAGGTTATTTTGCCTAGGAAAATTTGGCTCATCCGCGGTGTAAGATCCTGTTAAACGTGTACATGAACAATATTTTATTTCTGTTTCCTTATTCCAAATGCTATTCTGTACCTCAGAGGTAATTGCAAGTCATAACCATCATTTTTTGCAAAGTGTTGTTGCGGGAAGTAGTAAAAAATAATATAAGAAACGATGGATGAAGTAAAAATTGTAAATGACTCCATGACGTGTCTTAGCCGATAGGGTGCATAACAGAGTGCAAAGAGGCAAGGCAGGTGATCAAAAGGGGGTAATGAATGCCGATATTATTACAAGTCTTAGTCCTTGAAAACTCTAATTTGTCCTTGAAACATCCTTGGAAAGTCCTTTAAATTTGTTTGTCTGAAGTTGAACTAGCCATGCTCTAATAAGCCACCCCCCCCCCCCACCCCACCCTTTTCAGTGGAGGGAAGTTAACAAGCCCCTCTTCTCCTTTCAGCCTCCGTCCCGCCCTTATTATTCTTCACAACCGTAAAACTTTGTGTTAACTGATCTGGGATGGTTTATTTACCACCTGGAAGTTCGGATTTCACACAGATCCTTTGTTGCATGACCTCCATTGACCAACCTTCTTTTAGTTGAACTTTTCTACTTGTACTCTAGTTCTTTATGGAGGACTGATACCATCGTCTTTGCTAAATTAAATAAGGCCTCCTCTCAAATAAGCCCCCCGTCTCTATTAAGCCCCCCCCCCCAACCCTCAAATGTGTTTAAAATAAGCCCCCCCCCCCCCTCCAGGGCGGGTAATTAAAGGATTTACGGTCGTTTTTTTTTGTCAATTCAGAATTTCTTAGTTGTTTTTCGTTATATTCACTTTTCTCTTTGTTTATTATTATCATTTTTTTAATTTTTGCTTTTATGGATTGTTTCGGAAACAATCCATAACAAAGTTCGTTTTCTAGAATATTTTAGCTTCTTTTGGGCCTCATAAGCTTTGCTGTGCGCCCTACGTGGTTAATAGATCACATTTTCTTTTATACTGCATAACAATAATTTATAATAGTAATAATAATAATAATAATAATAATAATAATAATAATAATAACAATAATAATAATGATAATAATAATAATAAGAATAAGAATAAGAATAGTAATAATATACTGTAAGGGTGTAATAACGTGAGACCGGGACGAACTCAGGCCGGTACGAATTTGTAATTTTTGCAGTCGTTTACGTGAGACCGGGACGAAACGTTTCGTTGATTACATGACACCTGTACAAACTCAGAAACAGGAGACTCCTGGAGTTATATAACTTTCTTCAGTCGTTTATTTAACATATTATTCGCTAACTGTCCTAACGGGTACACAATTTACACCAATTAAGACAGTGAGTAGAGAACCGTAGATTCTACTGCTCTTAGAAAATTGTAAACCTTATCTAACGCTCATCTGGTGGCATGTTAAATGCACAGTATCTCAAAATAGTGCAATCCTTCACATTAACCGAAGCATATATTCAATTGAAGCTACTTCCAAGTCTTTTTTCCAGTTATAGGTGGTTTTCATGCAATCTCGGGAGACACAAATAACAATGGTGAAATGAGCAAATGCTGGTGGACAAACAAAGAGAGCTAATGAGCGATCTTTTGTTTACCGTCCACCAGCATGGCGGCGATGACGTAACGTGAAAACCACCTATTCATAGTAGTGTTCTTATTTTGCTAAGAAAAAGCAAAAATGATGGAGCCATGCGAAGAAACGTAATGTACCTATCAATGTAAATCCCGTCGGGGGGGGGGGGGAGTGCGGGCAAGGGGCGGGGATTTGATGCCTGAGACTATCCCCATGTCGGGCTTTTGATCGTGCAAAGCGACCCAGGGGTCGACTTTGATCGACAGAAGCCTGGTATTCCTGGTATCAATTCAGAAGCGGTTACCAAGTCCGTTCCTCGAGGCTTTCTGAAAGTCAGGCTGTTGGAGAAAGGTATGAGGTTTTCATTTGTTTAAATCGCAATAATCCGATACTTTTAACTGTCATCTAAACAGATAATGTCAATTTTAAGAAAGTTTTTATCTTCAAGTTCCCATCTGATTGTAAAACTCGATTGAAATTGAATTCCACCTTGAAAGTCAGAGGATTTTTTACGAGTCACTGATCTGACCTGTTCTGACATGTTGAGCAGATGTTATAAAGCATTTTACGTTTCATTACTATTATAACAGCACGGTCAATCTTCCTGGAGTGATTATGTTGTTCAAAATAAGAAATGCTAGTGGAGAGAGAAAATACTTATTTACAGTGAGTAACTTAATGAAGCTTACGTTAACCTTAAATAAAAGTAGTAAGAACGTACTTTTGAAATGTTCTTATATTCGTTTTATATAGTATTAGAGGATTGTTTGTTTGGATTTTTTCCCCTGGGTTGGGGTCTTTTTGACACTTTTGATTGACCTTTCATTTCCCACCCTGGGGAATTTGATCAAAAAATTCTGAAATTTGTCAAATCCCCACCCCTTGCCCGCACTCCCCCCCCACGGGGTTTACAATGATAGGTGCATAACTAACATGCTATTTATGGACCCCATCTGAGATTCGTTTCTGTTTTAGTAGTCTCAGACCGGTACGAAAGTAACTCGTATCGGTTCAACGACCAAGACGAAGTCAGACCGATCTGAGTTCATTTTTAGGCCGGTCCCATGTAAACGTATGAAAAGAAATGTATGGAGACTGATACGAACTCATACCGGTCTGAGTTCGTCCCGGTCTCATGTAATTACCCCCTAACTTCATAAAAGTGATATTTTGTAAAATAATAAATAAATGTATAAAAGTAATAGTAATAATAAGTAAGGGAGGGCCAATTAACTTGCATCCAGACAGGACTGCAACATTAAGAGTTAATAAATTTTGTTGCTATAACGGAGGCTGTGTAGGTGTAGGTTTCTTTTAATATTGTACATGTTATATGCATTTGACAGGTAAGTAATGGTATTGGACCTTTTCAACCAAGGTTAATTTAATTTGTTATCATATATATTTAATCCAAACAGGGAATGATAAAATCGCCTCATACCCTTAAAGTGAAACTTCATCATACTGTAGAGGATAAATGTCAGGTTAGTCTTATGACAAAAAGAATGCTGCAAATTAGTGACATTGAAGCTGATCATAAACTGTTTACTGGTATTTCAACTGAGATACATACTTGAATGCTCTTATTTTCTACTTGCGAAAAACA
The DNA here is from genome assembly GCA_964035705.1 of Porites rus. Classification (NCBI taxonomy): domain Eukaryota; kingdom Metazoa; phylum Cnidaria; class Anthozoa; order Scleractinia; family Poritidae; genus Porites; species Porites rus. The sequence continues at coordinate 12,477,165 of OZ037997.1, read as the reverse complement.
TTTGAATGTCTTTTGAGTTGCATGTTGTTGGAGGATGTTTGCAAAGAGTTCACACTTAGGCTTAGTCAGTCGATAACAATCATTATTATTCAATATCAATCGTCAATGGATATTAATTTCCAATTTACCAATCGATAGAAATCGATAAAGAAAAAGAGTTGTGACTGCCATTAATATCGATTTCAGATGGAAAAGATTGAGAAAAAATGGCAATCGTCTTATTCTTCTCATTATCCCCAAAGGCAAACTGCCCGTCCGAATGTGATGGCAAGTCTAAAAAGCTTGAATAAATACAAGGGTTTTCATTGCAACTGAAAAATGGCCGTTTGGTTAGAAGTAGGTAGGTAGGTAGATTCTTTATTTAAAAGATGTCACGACGAAAACGGTCTCATCACTCGTCTTCGCCTTCCCGCCCTCGCGAAAAGGTGCAAGACTCCCGATTCTGGGTCTCCAGCGACCGAAAGCACCTTGACTTCGATCCTGTCTACGTTACAGCAAATTCAAACAGACATGGCGAAGAGCAATGACCGAGTTTCCTCCATCGGGTCTCGCTTCGAGCAACACTGGGGAAATGATGACCAAATCTCGGTTCTGGCCTATTCCGATACACTCCTTTTCTTATAAGAATGTTGTTTTTCCGACCCAGGCTGAAAATATTCTTGTATTATTCATAGATTATAGCTTATGACATTTCCGTTTTAGAATGTATTAGGGGTATCAATTATAGTTGGTGTAGGTTGTTTCGTTTTGTTTCCTAGCTTTCGCCTTTAGAGAATGGAATAAGTTGAAAACATATGATTGTATTGTATTTACAGCTTTTGAACGCACAAAAATATATCCTTTCAATATCTCAGGGTTTATTCTTAAAATATTCTTAAAATTTCGCAAATTTCAGTCTCAATATTCTTATAAATTTTTTTCTTGTATAAAAAAAGAGTGTATTGAACTGAAGAAAGTGTACCGTTGGCTACTGAGCCCCATAACCAGGCTACTCAGCCAAAACACCAGGCTATTAAGCCATCAAACGAGACAAACGTCTCACAATCAGCCGACGTCTCCCAAGCACACGAGGTGGCCAGCAACAAATCATCGTTTTTCGATCCTGACTCTGCCCAGTCCTTTAGGTCTCTATTGATCACCTATTAGATCTGGAAAAATAAATTATTGTTTTGGAAAAAAGTCTTGAATTTTGGATCCAAAAATCTGTACGAACCTTATCCGATTTCTGTCGATTTCAGATATCGACTTCTGTCGATTGACTACGCTTAAGTAAACTCACTTATACCATAAAACATCAAACAGTGGACGTGTTACTGCAATGTCTTCCAACAAAAGGCAGCGTACTCTTATTCATATTCTAAAAAATAAGCAATTCCCCATCTTACGCAAATCAAAGGGTTAGGAAGTATTAGTTTTTAACTTAAGATTTAGAGCTACAATCGGCGACAAAATTGTTGAGACATTGTCCTCAAATACCGTAACTTCAGACAGCGAAGAATTCACACCGCCGTCTCCTCCATTAAAAATTGGGGTGTTTGTTGTTTTCTATCGGTAGCTCGGCACAACATTGCATGGAGGTGATTGGGGAGGAAAAGCTTTATTTTCTCCTTTTGAAGTCATTCAAACGCCAAAAAACCCCTTTAAGGCGAAGTGTCTCAACTAATTTTGTCGCCGATTGTAGCTATAGTGTAAGATTAACTGTTCGTTGTCTTTACTGTTGATCAACATAAACCCCTTGAGGGGTAAGTGGGCAGTTTCCCAGAAATGTATAACGATCCAGCACTCGATTGATCCGAGAAATGATTGCAGAAAGCGCACAAAGTTGGTTTGAAAACTTGTTCTGTCATTTCTCAAACTTGCACTCGTAGTCCAAAGTAAAATCCCTGTCTACACAAACTTGAAATCGAAAGTGTTTCGAAGGCAACTAACGTCCACTATTTCTAACACCTATAACCATTCAGGCCTGTAAATATCAACGTCAAATCACGAAGCGCTTCGTTTTCAAGGATAACAATGGCGAAATTATCAAGGTGATTTTACATTTCTTACAATTGCTTATACAGGAAACACCCGCTAATAAGAACCTGTTCAAGCAGTTTCTTATATGTGGGTTACAGGTTAATTATGAAACCTTTTAACCAAAGATTGCCAGTTGAGATTACAAGAAAATACTGTTTCAAACTGTAATTACAAATAGAAGTATTACTGTAATTCCTACAACGACGACAAGTTTTTTTATAAAGTGCAGATTATACTTGTCTTCATTGAACTTGCACAAAGGAAGTTTGCAATGTACAGTTGTGAATTTAAGGACCAAACTCAGGTTTCTTTATATTTCTGGTAGTCAACTACTATATCTCCTTCACAGAAATAAACCTAATTTAATATCCTAAATTGCCTATAACCACACAAACTGGTGCAGTTTCTTATACGGGGGAGTTTACTGTATTCTGGTAGACAGGCAGACCTTGTAGATCTTCCTTAGAATTGAAATTTGGTATTAAAAAATTTTGTCAGTGACGGATCCGGGAGAGGGTCGGAAGGTTGGACCCCCTATCCCTATGTGGTTGTCGTATCCCCCTGAGTGGTTGTTGTAACTTGTCTGACACTGGTTAAACGCGTCACAATTTGAAACGCGTTACAATTTGGCACAATTAAATTTCAGACTTATTCAAAAATGTAATTTTGGGAGGGTATCCTCTATAATGGTCTTCTCGTTGCAACTCGCAAAGCAGTATGCTCGACCGGCGTTCACAGAAACATTAGCTTATCTCCTGGTCTGCTTTCTGAAAAAAGTCAAAACAAGTGCAATTTAAAATGAAAGATTGACCCCTCCCCCTCGTCCAATAAAAAAATTCCTCGATCCGCCACTGATTTTAAAAGGGATGTTACCAATTTAAAAAGATTTGTGAAAAGCTAACGTTCCGAATGCTTGCCTTTCGTCAGTGCGAATCATGGGATTTTGTGGGTCGATTGTGGTTTGTTTTGAGAATGTTTTTTCCGAATGTTAGAGCGACGGACGCTATTGGTAGAAAACGTGGATATTCCTATGCTGAAGCAGTAGCACTGTCAGAGAGATTTAAAGCTGACTGTATTGTAATAAAACTTCCTCTTTTTCTTTTATTTCAGAAATTTGAACTCGGGATTTTTTGTGCAAAGCGGGGAGCCTTGTTCCACGATCTGCACAACCACCTTTCTGTTGAGCTGCAGAAAAAATGTCGAAAAAAGGTAATATGCAGCGTTAAATCTACGAACCCAGCTCTTTTTTGTTTTAACCTTGCAGTCAGTTAGGTAAAATAAAGTTAATTTCTATTAAGTCAAACCCTATTGATCCCGTTCGTCAGAACGCATCCTAATCTGGTGTTCCCGTGGTACTCAGGCAGGAATTTTCGAGCTATCACGTGCAACTGGAAATTAGCAGCCCCTATTTATTTTATCAGGGACATCTCTGCCAGGAAACTGGACTCCTTTCGACTCGATTTCGTTTCCGTAAGTGCAAATGCGGTTCCGTAATCAATGATTACCTCTAGTACGGTGACTGAGGGGACGACAAGTGTTGTCCGTATTTTAAAAAGAGTCGTAAAAGAGGTTATTTCCATTGAGTAAAAATATACAATTTTTATTGGAACAAGCTATTGAGATAAAACAGGATACAGTCGACTCTCTCTTAACGGATACCTCTATAAGACGGACACATAGAGTTGGTCCCTGCCTTTGTTTATTCCCTTTATTTGACTCTCTATAAGACGGACATCTCTCTAAAACGGACACTTAGTGCCGGTCCCAAAGGTGTCCGTCTTAGAGAGAGTTGACTGTATTTGTAATTGCCAAACCAAACTTTCTCTAACGTAACACACTGCACAATAGTCGCTCATCCATATACCTGTACCGGACTCGGTAGACTGACCCATTTTTTGCCAGAAATAGTAGTCAGCTATTGAGACGTCAACTTTGTGATATATCGTCTCGTTAGCACTTATTACGGCCTACAGTAGGTTCAATTTGGAGCAAATGAAAGGGTTTTCTCTAAGGACAAGAAAAGCTGTCCGTAATAAGGAGTTGTTCGTACCTAGTGAGTGTCCGTAAAGTGGGGTTTGACTGTATGTACGCTTTTCTTTATAAGGTAAATGAAGTCACCATGGAAATGGACTCCGCCAGTGAATTTGTGGAATACTGCATGCGTGACGAAGACTGGACCGAGAAAGTAGGCAATCTGTAACGTTTCTCTTTATACACCACTTTCACATAGACTATAATGCACCTTGTTACCCCCCAAAACTTTAATTAACCATTGTTTTCCATTTCTCTTGTGACGACTTTAATACCCTGGAGAAATTGAAAACAATGGTTTTGAAAAATTCTGAGGGGTAAACAAGGTGCATTATGGTATATGTGAAAGTACTGAAGAAGTAGGCCAAGAAGCGTAAATTAGAAAAATTGTACAATAGTCCAGTTTCGAGTTCGCTATGACCGCTGAATTAAAGAACTGAAGACGCATTTTTTACAGCCTTAGCCTCCATCTGAAGTAATATATTCACAAATTCCAACGAGAAAAAGACCTGTTTATTACTCTGTCTATTGTGTATATTCAAATTTCAAACACTTACTTGCCGGAATTTCTGAATATTTTACTTTACGTCGAGGTTAACCCTGTATGAATGTGTCGTTAATGTTTGTATTCAGCGGTAATTTTTAATTCGAAACTAGACTGTTCCTAAACCAGACTTAGAGGTGATCCTAGGAGGGCATTGACTTTTGTTTTGCTTACTTTTTCAGCTTTTCCAACGCTTCAAGTATCTTCTCGATGAAGCTGACAAATGGGCCGAAAATGGCGTGGAAAGGCGCAACATGATAGCAGTTTGTTCGAAATATAACTAAAGCCGGTTATCTAGCAAGAAGCACTGCTACATTAGCTTAACTTTAACTTTTAAAAGATAGCGGGAAAATTCAGCTTTTCTGTGGGTAGAAGACGCACACGGCATTTTCTAACAAGGAATACTTAGGGCCTGTTTACATGGAGGTGGGGGATCCCCAGTAGGTGAGGTAACCCGCTTAGGTGGGGTAACCCGCCTGTCCTTAAAATCTCTCATTTTAATATGATCACGTTTACGGTGGGGTGACCCAGCGCGGGTTACCTCACCTATCTGAGGTCCCCTGCCTCCATGTTAACAGGCTGTTAGAGTAGTTACAAAAACTTGTAGTTAATTGCTCGTTTGTCCGATAATGGTATCTGTAGTATATATTTTAATTTTATAGAGATTTTTGGTGAGCAATTTTGGTTTTACCTTTTATTGTTTTTTATTATTATTATTGTATTTAGGCACTGTAGGTGTTATATCTTTTGTCAGCTCAATGTTGTAATTCAAAGCTTTTAGGTTGAAAATGATTGTCGAGTCTGATTTTGTTGAATGTAAATTTCTAACTGTTTACGAATTCCTTACGGTACATTCTTAGTTAAAAGCAATTTATTGCAAGACTGATTTCAAGGTCTCTAAATCTTAAATAATATAAAAATTACGGCTTAAAGTTAGACATACGACTGTTGTTAAAAACTCAGGTCTCAAAATCTTAAGTTAAATAATAGAGCCATTTTGTACCTATATAATTACCACTTGCTCGTAGGCTTCCATTTTATATTTTGACTTACCCTTGCTCCAGTGGTCAGTAGTGAAAAATCTTAATTGAAGTAAACTGTTGTCACTCGATTTTCACGTGACTTAAGGAAGAAAATCTCAAGCTCATGGGGCTATTTCGAGTCCGTGCTCAAATGAAGTAATGACAGTTTTATTGTTAATGTTTTGCCACATTTCATAAGTTTATCACGTCTGTACCATATTGAAATCTTAGTGGCGAGGAATCCTTTTATAAAAGCTTTAAAATGCGGGCTTTCTCTTCTAGTTGGTTTACCACCTTACTTTTAGATATAATTCCATTTAGTCAATTAATTTATTAGTGGCAGAGCTACAAGTGAAAGAGCTAAAAGTTATTTTATATAAGGTACATGTTTCTGTAGGCTAAGGAGCAAAGCAAAAAAAGAGTGTAAAGAGAGGGTAAAACTAAAGAAAAAAGGTGATGATAATAAAATAAGAGTTAAATCAATCTGACGGTGCTTCATCATTGGCATATCCAGACAATACACGGACAAGTGATATGTTCCCGATTTTCCCACCAGTAGCATTGCTCTAACATTTCGCTCAGTCAAACCACGCCTTCACTCAATCTGACGAAGAGGGAGTGCACCAATGATGTCAGCTTCAAAACCTATTTACGGTACGAACTTGCCCTCCACCAGCTGGGAGTCAATATGTGGACCGTCCACCGGGACAAAAAAAGTTTCTGGTGAAAAATGGTAAAATGAAGCTTTCCGGGGAGTCTATATTTTGAACATACGAGAAAAAACTTAATGTCAAATCTCCAACTCGTAGTAGCCTGTGTACAGCCGCCCCTCCCCTCAAAAAAATCGGATTTTTTGAGGGGAGGGGCGGCTGTACACAGGCTAACTCGTAGTCGTTCTCGTCCTTGAATCTAAAGGTCGGTTAGTATCTCATGTAAGACTCCATATTATGTTCCCAATACAGATAGAGATTTTCCTGTGTTTCTATGTATTCTCCTGTTTTCCCTGTTTCCTCTTGTTTTTCTATGTTACCCCCTGATTATCTCTTTTCCCGTGTTTTTCTACGTTTTCCCCTGTTTTCCCTTGGTTTTGTATGTTTTCCCTTGTTTCCCCGTCTTTTTCTACGTTTTCACCTGTTTTCCCATGTTTTTCTATGTTTCCCTTGATTTTCCCTGTTTTTCCTTGTTTTTCTATGTTTTCCCCTGATTCCCCCTGTTTTCCTGTGTTTTCTACGTTTTTCCCTGTTTTCCCGTGTTTTCTACGTTTTTCCCTGTTTTCTCGTGTTTTTCTATGTTTTCCTTGATTCTCCCTGTTTTTCCATGTTTTTCTATGTTTTTCCTTGATTCTTCCTGTTTCCTCCCTGTTTTTCTATGTTTTCCTCTGATTCTCCCTGTTTTCCCGTGTTTTTCTACGTTTCCCCCTGTTTTGCCGTGTTTTTCTTCGTTTGCCCCTGTTTCCCCGTGTTTTTCGACGTTTTCCACTGTTTTCCCATGTTTTTCTATGTTTTCCTTGATTTTCCCAATTTTTCCATGTTTTTCTGTTTTTCCTTGATTCTCCCTGTTTTTCCGTGTTTTTCTACGTTTTCACCTGTTTTCCCATGTTTTTTTTGTTTCTATGTTTTCCTCTGATTCTTCCTGTTTTCCCGTGTTTTCCCGTGTTTTTCTGTTTTCCTTGATTTTCCCTGTTTTTCCATGTTTTTCTATGTTTTCCCCTGATTCTCCCTGTTTTCCTTGGTTTTCTATGTTTTCCTCTGATTCTTCCTGTTTTTCCATGTTTTTCTGTTTTTCGTTGATTCTCCCTGTTTTCCCGTGTTTTTCTATGTTTTCCTATGATTCTCCCTGTTTTCCCGTGTTTTTCTATGTATTCCCCTGATTCTCCCTGTTTTTCACATGTTTTTCTGTGTTTTTTTTCCTGATTTGCCCTGTTTTCGTCGTGTTCTTCTATGTTTTCCCCTGATTTTCTCTGTTTTCTTTTGTTTTCCCTTGATTCTCCTTTTTTCCCCGTGTTTTCTACGTTTTTACCTGTTTTCCGGTTTTTCCACCATTCCTCCCCCCATTGTTCTTTTTGTTTTTTGATTGTTTTTTTCCTTTTTCGTCCTGTTTTTGTCTTGACATGTGTGTTGAAAGGTGAATTGAAACTAGCGAGACCGCTGCGCTTTATCCGCTGGCTGGTGTGAGTAGCACCTATTCACCAAACGTTCCGATTTCATTGGTCGAAAATTTTAAAAATGATGTATTGAACATGAACACGCGAGTTTGCAATATTAACTTAGGTACAGTACAATCGGGAATTTAATTTACATGTGATTGATTTTAATTAAAAACAATTCCTTACGCAATAGCACAGTAGAAAAAGGCCTGCATACTTAGAAGAGTAATTTTCGTCTGATCGTTAAACTAGTGACAATTGTAACACTGTTTTATAAAATAACTGAGATAGTACGCGTGATCTGATTGGTCAAAAACCTATGGTTTATTATACCGGTAAACCCATAGAAAAAGGCATCCGGACCACGAGCCATAAACAAAACCCGCTATTGATCTGCAAACAATGATTTTGGAAAGGCTAAAAAACAGAACAAGTTACTTACTCAGCCCTTCTTAATATTAAAAGCGTTGGTTTCCACATTTTATTACTGAGCACAATTCGCTACTGCCATAGCTTTAGAATTTATGAAGTACAAAGCTGGAAAACAGTTTACATTTCACGACGATGCCAAATCGCAGAGAAAGACAACAACTGTGCGAATTTCTGGTGTAGAAAGTCTCTAGGAAAACTTAACAATGTGCCAACAAGCAACAAAACGGATAGTTTTAGCATTCTTGGTTTATTTTATCTAAAACTTAAATTTCTTAATGAAAGAAATTGTTCCAAAAAGATATCTCTGATCAAGATATGGTACAAAATCGGCCGCTGTAAGTTGTAAACAAGCTGCCAACGATAATGAAAAATGTCAGAGTTTCCGGCTGGTTTTTTCCAACATTTGCACAAATTATTCGGTGATATCGATGCCATAACCTACCTCAAACCACCTCACTTCACGAATCGACAAATATTAACGCCAATATGTGGCTACGGCAAAGAAACCTTTCTCCACCACTGACATATTTCCATCGGTCGCTGTACGTGCATATAAAGTTACATGCGACAACTTCGCAAATGCAGCCACGTCGTTACCGCAGCATTTCTTGATCATAATAAAGTCCAGAAAACAGATCTTAAACCCCTGCGGCTTGTTAAAAGTGAATGAAGTCCTCTATTACAATAGCTGCCAGTTCCGTCTGTAACAAAGAAATTCTTACGGATCGACTCAACAAAATACAGCTGCGTACAGTCTGATGTTCAATTAATTTCTACTTCTGTAGTAAACAAACCATGAACGTATTCTGTCATTTAACGTTCGCATGAATATGTGTTGACTTTTCCTGTAAAACAGCTTTCATAAGTTATCATGTAATGAGTGCAAAAACTCGTGTTTTGAAGTGCTGCTGTTTGTTGTTTGACTGAACTGAGTTTTGAGAAAGTTCAACGCTATTAAATCGTGAGTCATGATTGGCTTATGATGACTTTAGAGAGAAGACGTGACTTGATCACGGTACTAGAACCATATTTTTTACCTAAAATACTCCATTCTACTAAAAGTTTTTTTATAAAAGCAATAGACCACACTTTCTATGGGTTTACCGGCGTGATAACCCACTTGGGATGTTGGGAGAACACTCGAAAAGCTTGTAAATCACTCGCCTTCGGCTCGTGATTTACAAGCTTTTCTCGTGTTCTCCCAACATCCCAAGTGGGTTATCACGCCGGTAAACCCATAGAAAGTGTGGTCTATTGCTTAAATAGAGCGGTTTTCACTTGACTGTCGAATTGGGATTGGTTTTGGTTTTGGTTTTGGTTTTACTACGTCCTTTGGTTGGCTAGTGTATTTACTTTGGTTTTGGTTTTACGACAGTCAAGTGAAAACCGCTCTAACTTGCATGTATTGCATTATACAGTCCTCTTGAGCCTTTTTTGAACCAGCCTGGGGGCTACACTTATTCACGCTGTGTCAACAGCAATGAAATTGCAACAACAAAATAGAAACGTCATAGAGTCAAGACCACATCGCATTCTTCCACGCGAGCTAATTGGATAAAGTTTTCGGGTATTTTAGTTTTTCAAAGGGCTCCCAGCTTTTGATTTGAGCCGATTGCGTTTGCAGAGTTCCATTCCAGAGACAATGACGTGGCAGGGGTCTGATACATAATAGATCACAACATTAGAATTTGGAAAACCTCATTCCTGCATCAATTAACAAAATAACAAAACTTTCTTTAAAACAAAACCGCAAGTTAAAATGTACATTCCGTAAAACAGTATCATTTACGTCCCCAAGTGTGGCCTATTTTTTTGGCATGTGAACAAAAAAGTAGGGAAAATCAGGGGAAAACATAGAAAAACATAGGAAAACACGGGGAAACAGGGGAAAACGTTAAAAACACCAAAAAACAGGGAGAATCATCGTAAAACAGAAAAAAACGAGAAAACAGGGAGAATCGAGGAAAAACAAAAAAACATGGGAAAAAAAGGGGAAAACGTAGACAAACACGGGAAAACAGGGAGAATAAGGGAAAAACATAGAAAAACACGGAAAAACATAGAAAAACATGAAAAAACAGGGCAAAACGTATAAACACACGGGAAAACAGGGAGAATCAAGGAAGAACAGAAAAACATGAATAAACACAGCAAAACGTAGCAAAACACGGGAAAACAGGGAAAATCAAGAAAAAACATAGAAAAACACGGGGAAACAGGGAGAATCGAGGGAAAACATAGAAAAACATGGGAAAACAGGGCAAAAGGTAGAAAAAACGGTGGAAAACGGGGAGAATCAAGGAAAAACATCGAAAAACAGGGCAAAATGGAGGAAAAAACGGAAAAACATGGAGAATCAGGGGAAAACACAGAAAAACAAGAAAAAACAGTGAGAATCAGGGGAAAACATAAAAAAAATACAAGGAAAAACAGGGAGAATCAGGGAAAAACCTAGAAAAACAAGGAAAAACAGGGAGATACAAGGGAAAACATTGAAAAACAAGGAAAAACAGGGAGAATCTGGGGAAAACATTGAAAAACATTGGAAAACACGGGCATCTGGGAGAATCAAGGAAAACATAGAAAATCACGTAAAAGCAGGGAGAATCAGGGGAAAACATAGAAAAACACGGGAAAACAGGGAGAATCAAGACAAAACATAGAAAAACATTGGAAAACACGGGGGAACAGGGAGAATAACGGAAAAACATGGGAAAACAGGGCAAAACGTAGAAAAACACGGGAAAACAGGGAGAATAACGAAAAAACATGGGAAAACAGGGCAAAACGTAGAAAAACACGGGAAAACAGGGAGAATCAGGGGAAAACATAGAAAAACAAGGAAAAACATGGGAAATCAGGGAAAAACATAGAAAAACACGGGGAAACAGGGGGAAACGTAGAAAAACACGGGAAAACGGGGAGAATCAAGGAAAAAACCATAGAAAAACATGGGAAACCATGGGAAAACGTAGAAAAACACCGGGAAACAGGGAGAATCAAGGAAAAACATCGAAAAACATGGGAAACAGGGCAAAACGTAGAAAAACACGGGAAAACAGGGAGAATCAGAGGTAAAACATAGAAAAACACGGGAAAACGGGGAGAATCAAGAAAAAACATAGAAAAACATGGGAAACCATGGGAAAACGTAGAAAAACACGGGAAACAAGGGATAACGTAGGGAAAACAGGGGAATGCATAGAAACATAGGGAAACTTCTACATATATTGGGGACATGTTATGGAGTCTTACATGAGATCTAAAGGTCGCTAAAGAATGGAATGCACAAGACGTAATTTGATCACGTGCGTTTCGACCTTCTACGCCACGTTATCTGATCACTCGTGTTTTGACCATCTGTCAAAAACTTACGCAAATCACAGCCTTGGAGAAAAAGCGTTTGGACCGCCGATCGTTGTCGCCCGTACTCGGTAACCTTTGGTTATTACTAGTTCTCTATCCTATTAGGTAATTTCACGCTATTAAAGAAGCTGACCACTAACCCTTTTTAACGTTTTTAATCCTGGAGTGGCGGATCGGGGTTTACTTTGACTAGTACATTAATAAGCTGATCACTAACGTTTTTAAATGGTTTGTTCGGACAGGATTGGAGATACCTGCTGTGAAAGAGCTAATGCATTAGCTCTTTCACAGCGGGTTTCCCTAACTAAATCACGTGTCTACCTGTGCTCGCTTGTGTTTGTGGTCTTTGTTTCACCGCTGTGTTTTGTCACCGCTAAGATGGCGTAGGTTCTGAATGTACTAATTGAGGCCGATTACCAGTCGCTGCCACTGACAAACATTGACACTTTCAATGCAAGTTCAGTATAAAGGGATTTTCACTTCAATAAATAAGCATATACGCTTGTGTAGAACTCAAAAACGTAGATTTTAGTGATTGGTGTCATCGGTTAAACTGCGACAACGCGAGTTTTTCATTCTTTCCTCGGTAATTCGCTTGTTTATCTGGTGATAGTTCTGTTTAGGGAGAAATTTCCCAAATTTCAGTTATAGTTGTAGGCTTAGCAAATCTATCTTGCTCTTGCGATCGTTGTGAGCTATTGTGTGAACGTTGAAAACGAACCAGACACAAAAAAAGAGAGACAAAAGGCCCCTTCCTCGGAATTAATTTTTCTCTGGAGGCACGGGTCTCTTTCCTCTCTAGCTCCGTAGGGACGAGTATGAGAGAACCCTGGGAACGAGGTTGCTCTTTGCGTGTTCTTACGCACAATGGAACAGGAACCTTGGATGTGAGGATTCCGGAGGGAACGCGTTGCGAAGCCCAAAGGAAATCTGCAAGGGAGGCTACACAGTCAAATACATTAAAAAAAAGCGTAGATCATTTTTTAAGTGCAAAAGAAAAGAAAACGCTTATTAAAATCTAATTAACCCAAGGGTTTAAAAAAAAAACTGTCACGAACACCGTTTGCACGTGAAGATGTTGGACTCTGCCTCTTTTACGGTTCGAACGTCAAAGAATGCAACCCTGTTTACGACATCATTTGCTCAATAAGATTTTAAAAAGTGACCTCCTTTCCGAAAATCGGCAATGAAATTAAAATAATTCAATGTTACCCTTATTTATCTCATGCACGATCACGGAATTTTGCGTGACATTTTCTTTAGCTCTAGACAACTGAGGGCTAATAAGCCAAATCCATCAATTCCAATTATTTTCGACAAATTTCAAATTTACCTCCAAATTTCTGAAAAATTACCCGGCTTCTAGGTAAGATAAAAAATACCGTAAGCCAAGAGAGGATAAACGGGACAGAGAAGGTATCCCCCATACATACCCTATTCCGTAGGTAATTCGTCTCGAGTTATTGTTAAGACCTCAGATCCCAAGGGGGATTAGACAACCGTCAATCAAGTAGCGCGAATGTGTTCGGCGTGGATGACCCACGCTCAGAGCCAGGAGTCCTTCACGATATTTACGCAGAACAAAATGGCGGAATACGCGCAGAGCGATATTGCTATTCGTTTTGTCGACGAAAACGACTACAGAGAGATTTTTGCTAAAGCTGTGTCAGCGAAACGAAAATTAATAAAGAATCGCCCTTCCTCTCTTGTATAGAGCTAACAGTACAGCAGGAAAATCCTTAACACACTGAATATTCTCTCAGGATCATTTATAATTTACAGTTTGAAGAGAGCAATTTCTGGTTTGATATTTATTGTTTGATTAGTCTTTTATTCTTCGACAAGAATAACACTTGACTTCCTAGTTGCTTTATTGTACAAACGACCGGTTTCAATAGACCGGCGAAATTTCTCATTTTATTAAAGCACTGAGGTTACGACAACTTTGAGTTAAACTGATTTCACAGGTTGTCAAAGAGTCTAGCAATTCCCTTTTCCCAGGTGAGCGCCGACTCATTTCCCCGTCAATATTCAGGAATGCTCGCGATCTCTTTACGCTTTCATTGCCTTTCGCCCGACATGTTTTGCACGGCGTTTAGTCCTGCAAAACCTCCACGAGACATCCACGCAGCGCGCGAGGTAACTTTGTCCCGATTCTAAAAATAACTCGAGACGAATTACCTATGGAATAGGATGTGTATGGGAGATGCCTTCTCTGTCCCCTTTATCCTCTCTTGCGTAAGCTTAAAATTTATTAGTTTATCTTTTCCTAGCGAAAAATCATCCTCTGAAAGGTCATGTCCTTACCGGCAATGAATAGTCTGTACAATGAAAATGGCAATAATCGGTACTTATGGTCAGGAGGAACATACACGCAGTGTGCTGCAAGAGCAATTATTTTCCAAAGGGAAAATTTAAATTATTTAATAGTTTCCCGTGCGTCATCTGTTGGACGTATGTAACGAGGATAAATGTTGTGTCGTGACACATCAGACGCGGCAGACATTCGCGACACTTGGCTTGTTTACGTTCGCACGTATTGCGTACCTATTGCATCTTTGAATCAAAACAAGCGATCTCGATTACTCTATTTGCGCGACGCCCAAATATTAAAATTTTAGAAAAGGAAAACCCGTTAATGAATGAATGAATGGGACACTTGTAGACTAGGAAACCTCTAATTCTAAAAATGTGATTGCAATTAAGCACGATTCCAAATCACTTCCGTATAGATTTACCGAACCTTTTTCGTGCTGAAAAAAGAGAAAAGTCATGCAGAAGGAATCGAAATTAAGTCTGTGTTACTTAAAACTCATATTGGATGAGACAATTGTCATATATTTTTGATTGATGTATGGGGGAAAACAGATCAGCTATTGCTTCTGTCAGAGAACAACAGGACAATTGCACGATGACGTCATTTTACTACAACTACCAGAATCCTTCAGTTTGTTGTTTTATTGTGCAAATTAGGACTATTGTTCTTTAATCCTCAGCGGGATTGATAAGAAAGCAAAAACGAAATTAATTCTGGTAGTTGTAGTCAAATGTCGTCATCGTGAAAATGGCCATCTGTGGTCACTGTGCTCGTACCTCCTTAGGTTGTCCATTTCTTTTACATATCTTTTTAGTAAATATATTTAGGTAGCAGAGAATTGTTGATGTTAATGCCCCACTGTTAACAATGTAAAATAAAGTTCTCAAACTCGTTTAAAAATTATTCATGCAGTCCAAAGCCGGAGCCTATTAATGATGACAATTAGGGTCAGGTGAATGAATTTCGATTCCCATGAAACACCAGATAAACACCACTAGGCTTTCAACTAAGATCAAATAATTGCAATTTAATGAGATTTTTCATTGATTGACACTCATGGACGCAATACCAGAGAAAACATGTCACTGCTAAATTCTTATTGTTTCATTTGAGAAGACATGTCAAAAACTCGGCTTCGATTCGTGCTTCATCACGGGTTCGAATTCCAAAGACCTTGAAACTGATGACAGTGCTTTTTCATCTATTTCTCGGTGTTTGGAACCCGTGAAAGCACTCGCCCTCGTTTTCATGACATATTACTTGAAGTTGAAGTTGAAGTTAAAGTTATACCACTACGCATATTTTTAATGTTTCCGACGCGGCGTTACGTTTATTCAAGGGGGGCGTTTATTTAAAATCATGCTCAAATCTCAGAGATTTCTTACGAAAAATATTTAGAACTGTTATGTAAAACAAAAAGATGTCTTAAGGGCCAATTAAGAGCCATATGAAGTCCCATTATGGCTCTTGGTTCCAATCGATTTCAATGCCTAGGTTTTTTGCTGACATGCAGAGATAGAATCATGATTGTTTGAATGGTGTATGGTGAGTGGCATTTAGATCAGGTCCTAAAGAACTTAATTACTTACAATCTTCTATTGTACTGAGTTAATCACTTACTATTTCAATTTTTGTGTTCGCACATAATTCAGTAGCTTTTATACCTATAACCCGTTTCTTTTTGTACAGAATTGTTTAAAATTCGTGTCTTTAAAATCTTCCCAATTAAGACAATTTTGAATTTATCCAAACAACGTGAAAATCTACAAAGCCCGACGGGTAAGTGTCAGGCTAATAAGGCCCCCTTTTGAAAGGCCCCGGGGCACTCTTCAATAGCAATGATAGGGAAACTCGTGGTTCCATTTGAGGATTAATACTTGTGGATAAGTTTCGTTCAGAATTGTTGCATTACCATTTAGGGGCATTTTTAAAGTCCGAGCAGAATAATAATGGAACTGTTTTTTTTTATTCAACTCATTCTTTAAAATCCTCTCAAGGGTTATAATAAGTTTGAGTCGCCCCCACAAACCTAGATTCTGGTGTCGTTTTGGGGTGTTTGTAGACTTTTTGACGAGCAACTCGCGCGGCCATAATTTAAGAAGGCATTCTGGTCAAAAGCATTGTTTTTCGTTTATTTTTTCACGTTTTCAAAATAAAAATAATCCAGCCTAAATTTCATTCAATCGAAAAAGCACTTCATTAAGTTAAAGTTGTTGGTCAAATGACTTTTTGACAATTTCTGGGTGATTCTTCGAATGTTATTGAGGTATAAAAATAAGGGGTGAGGCCGGTGTTGTTTACAAAATTTTGGAAAAGTGGAAAATACCTTATTTGGGTTGTTTTAAAAATTAGTATATGTAATAATTAGTAGACAAATACCAGATAGTCCACCACCACAACAAGATGCCTCTAATGCCATTATCGGAGTAACTGGTTTATGTGTATACCCTTCCTACACTATTTATTTCCTTCCCGAGTCAACATCATCCCCCCCCCCCCCGCCCACCCCACAAAAAAATAACCAGCATGCCACCTGGGTTTAGTCTTCCAGAAGCACTCAATAAACTGTCAACCTCGTTCCTAGGGTCTTCTCGAATTCTTATATGGTGGCGTCAGAGAAGCCACTGTGGACTTGGTTGACCCAGAGGAGACTCGATAACTTTCAAGAAGAGTGTGGAGTGTGTGGAGTTAGGGTTAGGGTAGTGTAGAGACCAGATTGTTGCTAAGTTTTCAATCATTTCTGCACCCTAGATGTTATACCGGTTTGTGGCCGACAAAATGGATCATCTATAGATCATTCTAAATCTTATACCACCAATTGATGCAAACACCGTTGTACTTGAAAAATATACGCCATTATACTGTTAAAAACGTTTCAAACTGTGAATAATAACACATTTGTTCTTCGTTGTTCATTGTTTTTGTCAGAGTTCGTTACTTAGTAACACGATGAAAGTCTCCAGACAGAATGTGTAATGAATTCAGTATTATTCTTTTTTTCTATTATTCTCTAAGATGAATTCTCCTTTTATTTTCGATTTTTAAACATCTCAATGCATTTCTTTGTTTAAATGCCTTAGACTTGTGTTAAGAATGACTTGTTTCGAAAACTAAATGGAGCAAACGACTGTATCTAGCCGATTTGACGCTTATGTGCAGTTAATCAATCTATATCGAATACATGGAAACTGTAAAAAGATAGGTTATTCTCGGTTATTACTATTTCAAATCGCGGTAAAACGTGGTACACTCACTTTAGTTAAATTTGCATGAGTTACATCTATTGGCCCAAAATGTGAAGTCTGTCTAATCCATCCTCTAGATTAAAGACTTCACCAGTAGCTTTTTATCGACTTTCAACCCAAAATTTTAAGGTGGTTGTTTACCCACAAAACAAAAAAATATATTCCAAATGTTCCTCACGCACTGACATGTGAAATGGTAGTATCCATTTCGGATTTATTAGTTTTTGACATCGCGGAAAAATAAAAACAGTTATATCTGTCAGCGTACTACCACTTTTCTCATTGCGATGACTTTCTCGTGTTACCACACATTATTGACGCACTCCGAAAATATATATTGCGTAAATCCATCACAGGCCTGGAAGAAATCATAATTTTCAACGCCTATCAAACGTGTATATGAATTACATTCGGATAATGTTTGCTTACACACCTGCAATAGCCTCCAGCTGAATAGACACTACGCATGCTCACTATTCAGTGGTGACAATCTGCTGAATGACAGCTCTGAAAAAGTTCAAGTTTTTTGCATGAAATTTTCAATCGCTTAGCTTTCGAATGCAAATCATGCGCTCTTGCGAACCGCGCGGCCAAATGCAAATAGGGTATACAAACATTGCCATAAATCGAAGGGTTTTTTGGCAAGGCGCTCTTTTTCGGAGGCAAAATATTCATTTTTTTTGCCTTTCTCATGTTTGCCTCTCACGTAACCACCAACGAATTAAGGCTAAAAAGCCTATTCTTGCCGCAGGAAAGAGGAATCATGTGATGGGAAAAGGTTATGTTCAATTGCTTGTCGCCGCTTGTTGACTGACCTACAAGGAAACGAACCACCTGCCAGCCGCGAAATTTCAAGATTTTCTTCGTTCGGATTTTTAGCCGAGTTTTTGCCCACAAAACCACAAGGGCAGCGACCTAAACGATTAATCTGATTTTTTCATGCGATTTGCAGCCATGTTTATAGGAAAGTAATCCCTGTTTTGGCGAACAAGAGGAATTCCCTTTGAAAATGAGTGAACTGAACAAGGCTACCTCCAAGGAAGTTATTAGAATAAGAGAAGAAGACTCGGTAGAAGAGGATTTCAAAATGGAGGAGGAAGAATCGCCAGGCGGTTCAAATGATCAGGACTGCGAACTACACAAGCAACTTAGCCAACAATCATCATCTCCGCCGCAAACTTCGAAACGTAAAGACCGCATTTCCATCAATGTTGGCGGTATCAGACACGAAACATATCGCAGTACACTTAAAAATATCCCTGATACTCGTTTATCGTGGCTGGCGGACGCTTCGGCGGGTTCTGTAGACTACGACGCCGATTTAGGAGAGTATTTTTTCGACCGACATCCGGGCGTTTTTTCCAATGTCTTAAACTACTATCGTACGGGTAAGCTGCACTGTCCGTTAGACGTCTGTGGGCCTTTGTTTGAAGATGAGTTGAATTTTTGGGGCATTGATGACCAACAAGTTGAATCATGTTGCTGGTTAACGTATCGGCAACATCGAGATGCACAAGAAACTTTAGCTGCTTTCGAAGGAGTAGAATTTGAGAATGATTTTGATGACGATGAGCCACCGGATTTTGGCAGGTATGGTTTTGCATTTGCAGCCGAAGCAGTGCCCGATACTACATGGTGGCAGAAATACCAACCACGAATTTGGACTTTAATGGAAGAGCCCTATTCATCGAAGCTCGCTAAGGTAAGTGTTAACAAAGAATGGTGAACCGCTTTTGATGCTACTAAGCTGAAAAAAAAAACCCCTTTCAATTTGAGCTTATTTACGAGTTAAAAAAGTTCGCCAAGCGGTACAGTGACATTCTCAGGTCAGTTTAACGAAACTTTCAATTTAACTTCCGACCGTGTCAAATATGAATTTATTCTATGTAGATGTCGAAAGCGGCACTTTTTTCGCCATTGTACGCAAAGCTAGATTGAGTTTACAGCTTGTGAATGCAACTGTAAAATTTTTGAGAGTATTTTGTAATTGTAGCGATAACACAAGTTGCAAAGGAAGGTTAAATTAAAAGCTTATACGTAAAACGTGATTTTACTCATGGAAAGATACAACCGTATTATTACAAGACATCTAACCTCCGCTCACGAAATAGAAACGTTAAAAATTAAACATAAAATTTTCTTGGTTTTCAGAAATTTAAGCGCCGTTCAAAATGATTTTTTGAGAGGAAATACATTTTGCTTGAAGGTTTAAAGTGTTTACGTTAATTCTTGTCGAGCGGAGCACGTAGTTATAAAATACTATAAAAACGGGATCAACAAATTGCGGCATAAAATCGAGGAAAAAATCATCATCAGATTTATTGGAGTCAGCGAAAGACGAAGGTTTCTCCCCCTAGTTCCTACTTTGTGGTTTATGGGAAAGAGTGGACGATACAATGTTGATTTGTAGGACAGATAAATTTCAAATATATCTGTATCTGAATTAATGATCTAGGGTAGATTGAAAACGCGATGCATTCTAGTAAAAAATAATTCCATCTCCACTGAAATTTTGTTTTTTTGCGTTTTTTCACCTTTGTTAGATCAAGCTGAGCTCGGATTTTAGATGTTTAAAGATCTGAAGCTTAGACTCAAATTTTGTGCTGGTTACTCGGTAAACTTTAACCGACAGCGCTAGAAATCAAATATTTATGAGTTCTAGCATTAGAACGAGTGATTTATAAGCATCCTGGCGAGCTACGAATTCTTTATATCCTGAGAATTATAGTCTGCTTGATTTAATGGTCTAAAATATTCCACGTAATTAGACAGTTTACACATCTTGAATAGCACAGTTAGAAGCTAGTCAACTGAACTAAGCGATTCCTTCAAACTTAAGCCAATTAGATGTGTAAAAAACCCAGTAAAATATGTTTTAACCCCTGTTTTTCTTTTACATATTAAGAGAGAGTACAAGTCCTTCCCAGCATGACTATTGCTTGATTATTGGAGGAAACCAGGAAGGGGTATATCAGGATTTGAAAACCCCACTTTTGTTTTCAAAAAGGAGGCACCAGTGGGTTTTAAAATTGCGTTGAAGAAATACATTATCGCTCCGCGCTTCACTTACTCCAGAGCAAGTGCTTTAATCTCAGAAAACGAAATGTCGAGCCCTTTGAGGTACATTAACTGGAAAACTCCCTCAGTCTAAAATATATTATGAAATGTTTTATGCCGAAATTTCCGTTAAATGCTTGCTGTGGACGAGAATTTTAATGCATGTAACGGATTCGAAGCGTTTGGTCACGAAGAAATGATGCGCTATCACAAATTCAGAGAGCGTAATTATAGTGTTTTGTACTTGAAGTTATAATCTAGGTTATTATAAGGGCTTAACGCCATTACGCGTTAAATTGTCTTGAGTCTAGGTTTTTTTCTCTAGCACTTAGAGTTGAGGTCAGCGAAATGTGTCAACCGCTTAAGAAGTAAACTTAATGTTTCTTTTGATCTAATAAACACACACGCTGAAATCAGAAAACATACAGGAAATAACCTCACGTGTTGAAATTTAAAATCGCCTCACTTACAAACTTGTCCTAAAGTAGATTAACAAAATATTCCGTAACAACGAAAAAAGAAACATGCATAATTAATCTCATTCATCAGTGTAATTTCTCTCCAAAATATAACCACGAAGTCAATTTTTTCCATATACTTTGTGAATTTTGACATCGAAGAGCGCAAACCAAGCGGCTGTAATCCTTTCTGTCTACATACCGTCTTTGTGTAGTTCTGTTTTCTTTATATTACAGTCATTGTTCGTTATTACTAGCACCGCTGTTGCCGTTGGAGATAACAAGAACTGTAAACTAATTTTGCTCGCTGTTTTAAACAAGAGATTTTGATCGAAATTCTTGGCAATTTTTTCAAACTGAGCACAGATGTCATGGCAACTTTTAAGCCGCTGTGAGCCGACTTTTGAATGTATTTTTCAGTCCTACAAGATATATTCATTGTCATCGGAGCGGTTAATAACCGCGCTCATCTTATTCATAATTAAACACAAGACAAACAGTTTATGTAATCCAAGCTAATCCATTTTTATAACGTTAGTTTTATATTTGCATTTAGAGAGCAGTATGGTCTTTATCCATTCACACCACATTAACCATTTTTTTTCACACAGAAGGGAAAGACTTTTAAGTTAACGGAAGCAAATTGCTGCGTTGGTTCGGCACCGTCCACGCCAAATGCGTTTTTCCGCCCGACATAAGAACGATGCACCATATTATCTCGTAAAAGATTTCTGCTCTACTGTGATAGTATTTTGGTATATACTGCGAATAGCTTTTGGCCAGAGAAAGCACTTTGTTGAAAACGTAAAACACAAAAAGTGATTTTTTTCAAAGTTTACTACCTGTTTCGCGCTGAATTTTGTAAATTTGACAATTTTATAGTCGAAAATGGCTAATTTGAAACAAACCGGTGACTTTCCTTAAAGAATAGAGAAAATTTGAAAACCTGAGGAGCTTCAGTGCTGGCTTTGGGGATTTTAATAGAACAGACGTTACTTGGCTCTAATGTGGATAACAACACATGTCCAAACCAGCCAGATTAAAGCAGGTAACAACCTGTTCTGGAGTTGTGCTAGGTAAAAGTAAAGTTTATTTTAAAACTTCATCACCAATAAAAGTACACAAGTCAGGTGAAGCACCGTGTCATACAGGATGAATACATATGAAGTCAAATCGTGGACAAAATGTTCGACTTGTCGTTTCGTTGTTTCGTCGTTTCTTTGTGTCACTTCTTCGCTTCGATCCGTCGTCTTGTCGCCCCGGTGTCAACGTTTCTTTGCTTCGATTTGCCACTTGACTCGTCGTTTCGTTTTCGCCTATTTGACCGCGCTAGCCTGGGAACGAGAAAAGGTAGAATTTTCCCTCGGAAGTAGTTTACTCTCTAGACTGCAAAACAGTCGGTTTTTTCTTAAAATAACACACAATATAACGAACTTGTCAAGGGATGAAGAATTGAAAACCTACCTTCGCAAGAGTGTACAGCTCATTTTCAACCGCGTAAACGAACAGTTTGATGAGAGTGAGAGAGAAGTGAGCTATTTAGTCATTTTATTAAAAACTGAATCTTTGGATAATGCAATTCTAGCGTTTTGATTGGGTTAGCCATCATGGTATATAAGCATTATACATGCTCTCCATATATGGTCAGTGTACGCGTCAGTTCAAAATTGGAAGCTAGCTGAGATTTTTTACGCGAAGGATATAATGGCACCCGAAGAAAGTCGTATTAATTCTTAGAATACTAGAAAATGCGATTTGATCGGAAAAAAAAACACAAGCAAACAAAAGAGCCACAAGAGTTTGTTTGAAAGTTTATCGAAAGCTACTAAAGAAGACAAGTAAGCTTATTGTTTCTTCATGATGGCGAAGCCACTCACCGATCTATAACTTCAGCCTGTTCACTGTTGTTTAGCCTTGCGGACACCCCGCTATAACGGACACCTTGATAAAAGGGACAGCAGCTAAATCCCCGGCGAAAACAAATTACAGACGTTTGACTGAAATAAACTCTCGCTTTTACGGACTCTCGCTAGTGAGGACACTACCTCGAGGTCCCTACAATGTCCGCAATAAAGAGAGTTGACTGTAGTTACAAATATAGGCTATGCAGCCATACAATGCAGCAATCCAGGCGTCAGTATAGCTTTAAAAATGAACTGTACACTCTGGCGGAGGTAGGTTTTCAATTCTTCAGACCTCAAGTGACGAGTTCGCCACATTGCCCAAAGACTACTTCTACTTCTACTTCTACTTCTTCTTCTTCGTCTTACTTCATGTAACTCAGTGAATTATACCTGTTCCCGTTCCCAGGCTAGCGCGGTCAAATAGGCGAACCGAAACGACGAAACGAGACATCGAAGAGACGAAAAGACGAGACGAGTGACAAATCGAAACAAGGAAATGACACGAGGAAACAGCGAATTTAAGAATTGGTGGACGAGACGACTGAAGGAAGCAACGAAGTGACACGAAAAAACGACGAAACAACGAAACGACAACACGAAACGACGAGTCGAACATGTTGTCCACGATTTGACTTCATATATACATACAGCCTTGACGCTTATTACAGTAACGTTCTTTTAGAACGGAACAAATAGTTCACATGCATTACATTAGTATGTGTAATCAAATGGTGACGAGTGAAATTAGGGAATAATTTCACGCGCGTCTTGTCCAAATCGTAATAATTTCCCGAGCCTTCAGGCGAGGGAAATTATTAGGATTTGGACAAAACGCAAGTGAAATTATTGCCTAATTTCACGAGTATACCATTTGATTACCTATTAATATCATGGGTGACGAATTACGTTGGATAAACATGTCAAAAATCCAAGATAGGATCGTATCGATCGAGAAATTCACTCTCTCAAATGTTTAAACCTTAAATTTGGCTTATAAAGTTCAGAATTTTTCAGACTTTTTCAGCAAAATACCTGTTAGAATCCTTCTTGATGTTCTCTTATGTGTTCAGGTTTTCTAAAGCGTCTTTTTGTGCCCTGACATCTTCATTCACGGCATTTTAAAACTTCGTCGCCATTTTGACACTGAGACGTACGGAAGGGTTGCCATGGCAATTTTGTAATTTCACATGTGAAATTACAAATTAACGCTGAAATTTCGCGCCAAAATTAAGGAGTATCGTCACCTATGATATTAATGGGGCAACGAGACTAGCAGAGAGAATGTTATTTTGTGGGAATTGAGAAAACGCATGGAAATTAAACAGTCAAGAGATACAGCAGTACAAAAAGTAGAAAGGCAGAAAAATGGCCTATCATTTGTATGATAGAATGTAAAACATTTCGGACCAATAAAATCACCCATGACTTAAACTCTGAAAGCAATATCAGAAAAAGTCGCGTCTTTCACTGTTTAATTGATTTCAAGCATTATCACCTCATGCCTCAATGGAAGCCAAAAGTATAGTCTCGTTTTGTGTTTTTGATCTAAACAATAAACTAACCACAAAAAAAACACAAGATGGCCCATTGGTCTGCAATTTATGTCAGTGCCTCATTGATAAATGGCGGGCTGTGTAAATATGGGATCTTTGATATGGAGAATAAGTAGCTCACAAACTTTGCTTTTGTCTCTCTACCTCGCAGGTAATCGCTTACACAACACTCACGTTGATAGTCATATCTGTGATTTTGTTTTGTTTGGAGTCGTTATCGTTTTTTCAAGATGGTAAACCAAAACTCTCACTTGCAATCCTTGAAGGAATCTGCGTGGCTTGGTTTACCCTGGAGTTGTTGGTTCGCTTCATCTTTTGTCCGCACAAGTTGGCGTTTTTTAAAAAGGTCATGAACTGGATCGATTTCCTGGCGATTGTGCCTTTTTACATCAGCTTGGGTTATCCATCAGAATCTGATGTGGAGATCCTTAACATCATTCGATTAATACGGATTTTCCGTATATTCAAACTTTCACGGCATTCGTCAGGGCTTCAAATTCTTGGGCACACGTTGCGGGCAAGCGTGCGCGAGCTTCTTCTTCTAATATCATTTCTCTTAATCGGAGTGGTGTTGTTCGCTAGTTTGATCTATTACTGGGAGAAAGACGCTGAAAATACAAAATTCACTGACATTCCTAACTGCTTTTGGTGGGCCGTTGTTACCATGACAACTGTCGGGTACGGTGACATGGCGCCCACTACCACAGTAGGCAAGTTTATCGGCAGTATATGCGCAGTTTGCGGTGTGTTGACGATTGCACTTCCGGTTCCTGTGATTGTAAATAACTTTTCACTGTACTACTCTCACGCGCAAGCGAGGCTCAAACTGCCCAAGAAGCGTAGAAGGCTTCTCGTGAACGCATCGAATGCTCTGAAAGCATCAGCGGTGGTCGAGAACGGAATGAGCGGGGATTCTAAAGGAAGCTCCGATAGTGGCTGCGGTGAAAATAGCACTTCAAATGGAGGGCGAAAATGTAGCCTTCTCATCACAGATGAACTTAATGAAATTAAGCCACGGCGACCGGTTAGAAGAGATAGCCATCTGTTTAACAACAGTGCAGCGTCTTCAAACGGGGACGTACCTACCAATCGGCCAACTTACGCCATGCAGAAAAGGACCTCTATGAGACCAACGGTACCTACACTACCTGAAATTGAGTGAGCCTGAAGAGACTAAAGCTGAAGCCCTAAAGGTGCGTATAGTCCTTTACTGCTAAATTCCCTTAAAATTGCTTGTATCACTAAAGACCTTACTGGGTGGATCTGGGGTAGGGCAGATGGGTTCCTACCTTCCTGCTTCAAATTTCATCAGATCACAAACGACGCAGACCCAGTTTTTTGTTAACTAACTCAGTTAAAGAACTTTCAAACTGCAGTTCACGGTAGCAATGGATCACACACAGTCTTCGAAATTCATTCGAAAAAAAGAAAGTTTTTAATCAGGGGATTGTTAAATTGCCACAAATGAGATTTGATTTACAAGAAAACATGAGAACGGCGAGGAAGAGGAAAGGGGGAATTTTCAACTTTAAGTCAAGTTCGGACCTTCCGAAACAGATAATTCCTGGATTGGCCCTTGCTTTTGGGTCAGTCTAAAGTTCTGGGCGAGAGTTCAAGGAGCTAACACTGATTTCATTTGGTGAAATACGTTTTAAAGCGTGATATAATTCTACAGTAATTTCATTGGAATAGTTACTCCAAAAGATTTCCCTCAATGATTTAATTTAATTGTTAAAAATCATTAGGATTTCATCCTCAGACTCAAAATGGAGGGCCCCCTGCACAACATGATAAACCGTACCACAGGAAAGTACCACTCAATAGCTTTAATTTGAATGGTCATGCACTCTTTAGGACCTAATTTCTTGGTATAAGAAGATCACGAAAGCAGCGCGATAGATGCTGGCCTCCGCTTGGGCACAACCAAATATTTTTTTATGCCCAATCAGAGACAAGCATTTGAATGAGATGTGGAACTGGTTTTTTGAGAGTAGCGTTCCAAGGGCTCTCTCGCCTGTTCTTGAAAACTGTCGCCGCCATTTTTCCCGACCCGACAGACCACCCCTGGGCGCGGCCTACGGGGATGACTTTAGGATTGTTTTCACAGACTCAAAAATTAGAACCACCTTGTACAGCATATCAAAAAACACCAGAAGAAAGTGCTGTTTGAATAGCGCACCACACAGTTGCGGACTTCTTTTACACACTACAAAACATATAAAGGCATGCATTGAGTTAAAACTCAGCTATATGCTAGGTTAAGTGACTGGTTTCATAAACTCCTGCAGCATTCCCCTAACTAACTAACTAACATATTTATTACGTCACAGGGTATGGAAAAGGCACCCATAGGCAACGTCTCAACTCCAGAGAACTTCACCAGCGTATAACAACATAATCAGTCGCAAACAGAAGCTATTCCTGACAGAACCGGTAGGGAGCGAATACACTTCTAACAGAATTCACGAAAATCCGCGACATTCAAAAGGAAGAAAGTCAGAGGAAAACTATTTTTAAATTTAAGGACAGACCATAACACACTCACCAAAGCTATTCCTGACAAAGATTGGGAGCGACTACACTACGAACAGAATTGGGTTAACTCAACACCAGTTTAAAAGAAAGAAAACCAGAAGAGCTTATTTTAAATTTATACTCAAACTATTTATTTTGAGAGATTCCAAATCGGAGGCCTTGTTTTCATCGTTTTTCGCTGGCGAAATATGTTAAAATCACTATGTTAGGAGCCCACAAAATGGCGGGGCTTTGGTAAATACAGTAATAACATTTTACAGTAATCGAAGATCTTTATATGTCTTCACTTATATCAGACAAGTCATTTTGTGAATAATTATTTATTAATTCACGTATATATTTATTTCCAGTTATTTTGGGCATATGATTTACTTTGTTTCAAAAAGATCAGTGATCTTAAAATTTTTTCGAGAAACAAAGTTCAAATTTAAATAATTATGTGAATCTCATTATAGTTTTGTTTTAAGCCGGTGGCATGCAACAATTTTTACCTGTTTGTGTCTATGCCTCAAAAAGTGTCAAACGATGTACATAGATCTAGCCCGGCGGATTATTGAAAACATTCGTATTAAAATTGGAGCCATTTGAATAAAAAGAGGCCAAAAAGGCATATTACTTGTATCCGATAAGCCCCAAAATCACGCTAAAGAAAGAATAAAAGAGAAAAAATAGAGCCGAAGCGAGGAAAAAGCAAGATGGTGAAAAGAGAAAAGCAATCAGAGGGTTGCATTACATATTGTTTACTTTGGAGAATTTTTTAACGCAAAAACTGCTTTACGGAAGGAGTCTATTTTGGCAGTAACTTTTTCAAATACTCCCGCTAGATAACTCGGCATTCACAGTAAATAGTCTTCAGCGATGTTTCTTTCTCTATCAGTTGTGGTTTCCTTCTTTTTCTCTTCATGAATTGTTAACGAGTTTGAGAATTTCATTTCAAAGACGTTATCACAAGTAGATTTTGATATCATTTACACTGTAAGTTAAATGCTGTATTTAAACTCATCATGTTTTCTGACATCTTAGAACATTTAGATGTAATGTTTAGCACACGAGTAAAAGTGTTTTTGTAAATAAGTATCAGTCTTACTAACTGTCGTTTTATTAAACGCCTCGGACGTTTAATGTAGAGCGGTCCAAATGTCATACTTCTAAGGTTTTGAATTATTTTGGCGCTAAGAAAATTGGCACTGAACGTAAGCATCGTCTAGTAGATCAGATATAGGGGTCTCTATGATCCAAGATTATTAACGTGTTTTAGTTTTCATTTACTGGAATGCGGATTTGTCTCAAAGACAGGCAGAAAAATGAAATTGCAGCAAATTTTGGCCCTCGTACATTAAAATGCTTAGAGAATGGCTATCAGATCAAATCTCATATCAGAGTGGCCTTTGTAAATGGTACTGATTTGAAATAAGAACTTCCAGAAGGACATTCTTCAGTACTGCAGTTGGTGTTTATCGTTCTGATGATAAATTTATTTTCGTGCAGGCAATATAGTGTAAGGTATTTTGTTTAGTAAATACGTTGAATTAACATTAAAGGGTTAAAAAGGAATTTGTTTTCTCCCGAAATCGGTTCATGAATCTGAATTGGAAAATAACGTGAAATGTGTCGGACAGTCTGGAAATTGAAATTAGTTTTTCTCAAATATAGGTAAACAGGCTACAGAAGTAGATTAGAAATGAAAATTTAAAAAAAAAATTCGTGGTCGTACTGAAATTCGTCTTAAACTCTAATTGGTCGTTTTGACTTAGGCATAAACTCTAGTCTCAGCTGTTAAAGACCAATTGGAAGAAGAGAGAAAGTGGCGACAAACATAAATGAATCTTGTAACCATTGGGTACCTTCTTGGTCTTGTCTTCGGCAACCTGGCTCTCAGGGTATACGGGATCGTATGGCTGACAAATATTTGAAGCAGTGTTAACAAAGGCACGAAAAATGAACTGACGAGGCCGTCGATATAATTACATTAAATCATTCATTAGTGTTATGAATTCATGAGAATTAAAAAAGAATTTGTATGTAGTCTATGATGTAAATAGTGCAAATAGTGTAAAAAGATAGTTATCCAAAAATATTTTCTTAGTTAGATAGCCAGGCAATCTAACCATCAAAGTCCATGTTGCATGTTTTTTAGTTGTTAGAAGGTGTTAATTGTTGATTTCAATAAAACATGATAAACAGAAATGTACGCCAATGTTTTTGCTTACGTGTTTTTTTCACAGTCAACCGGGCCAATATTAATCTATAAATTCTTTAGACGTGGATAGGCAACTTTTTCTCACAGATATTATTTTACAACTGCCCGCCATCTGTCTTAAAACTAGTGATATCGCCATGAGGTGTTAATTGCAATGATACTTTAAAGCGAAATTGTTGAGGATATCTTGCTCCCCGGGTTGAGCAAGCGGCAAACAAACAAGAAAGTAAGTGTAATAGCCGAGCAAAAATATGAAAAGTTTTGTAACGGAAAGTTAAAAAATAGAAGCAAACATATCAACCATGAAAAGGGGGCAAGAGAGCATATCAACTATCTCCTACAGGGTAACCCACCCCAAACCAGGGGAGAGGGAAGGGGTGGAGGGGGGTGGGGGTCCTTACCACTCGGTGTCTTTGCGCTTTAGGGGTGAACATGTTGTCGCAATTAAAACTTAATGACGATATCACTAGCTTTGAGCGGATTAGCCTGCGCGTGCAAGCCCTGCGAGGCGTTCTGGCCGGGGGAGGGACAGATAACAATAGCAACTAATGAATTCCAACCAGACAGCTAAAAGGCGCGCAACTGCAATTCACTCTGGCTGAAAGTCATGTTTTGCTCCCTGCAATGTGCTTGCACTCCCCATTTTTAAGCATAGTAGATACGGACAAAACTGTTGAGAAAGTTCCATCTATGTAATAAATGTATTTATTTTAGTGTATGCATTTTTGACAGGATGACCGAAAAGTAATTCTTTTGTTTAATGGTTCTCAACCGGTTTTGTGCGAGGTTGCAGCTTTTTCGGCTCCTCGTGGCCTACTTACTCTCCTTTTACCTTAGTACTTTAATTAATAATTTATTCAATGGTGCGTGGAGAATAAGAATAATTTTAATATCGTCAACAAATGGCCAGTTTATAAATCCGTTTATATCGGTCAAATGTAACTGAAACATCCACTTTTAAAGCTCTACTTTTTCGCAGTTTTATTATTTACAAAAAGTTCCTTTTTTTCGGCGATTCAAAACTCATCATGGAAAGATTTTCCAAACTCAGTTGCCATGCTTCCAGCAAAGAATTCGTGGCTCATCACAAACTCGTCCGCTGTCAATTTTCCATCCTGTATAAGACAGAAATTGAGATTAAAAATTGCTTAGTATCTTTTAATTTGCACCTTGGAAAATTGTTTGAATTAAACATCATGGGATCATTGCACAGTTTCAGCCATGAGGATGACGGACACGGCAACGCGACTTTACTGAGTTGTTTAGTGCATTCGTTCTGTAGAAAATTATCGCGATTATTGTACATGTACCTTGCTCAATTCGTCTAATGCAATCTCAACAATAGAGAGCTTGAGATTCGAGGACGAGAACGACATTTATTTTTAAGTTTTTAGCCTATTCTTTAAAAATAGAAACCCCGGAAAGCTTCATTGTACTTTTTTCATCACCAAAGTTAGCACGTTTATTTCCGTTGAAGGAGGTGAAGCCCTCTCTCGATCGCTAAATGCTAAAATTTCTAACATTTGATAACTTGTTTCCGCCATTAGCTGCCATTACGACATACTCACTAAAACTCGTAGTAGAACGACGATTGCTATCACATTTTCCCGCCAAAATCGCGGGCGCGCGCGCGCGCGCACTACTTACCTAGTATTGAGAAAATCTCGTACCCGTTGTCGTCCTTTAGAATCTAAAGCTCTCTATTTTTCCGGAGTTTACTGCTTAGCTGCCGCATTCAAGTTTAGGAAGGTAAAAAAGACTCCAAATTATCTTCGTTTGTTTTCTTCCTACTCGTAAAACTCCACCCTCCTAGAAGTGAAGGGAAAGAATCAACCAAATAATGTTATGCACATGCAGAGTTTTTTTTCCCTTCACTCGACCTGTATATTGCTTTTTGATGTTGCCATTGTATTCGCTTCAAACAACCTAAATATTTTAGCTTCAAAAGGAATAACGCACGTTACGGCGAAGCTTGCGAAAAAGTCAGACCGGATAATGAAGATGATTCCCGTTGTTTCAGACTCAGTTTGTCAAAGATAGTTAAATTGCCCTGCAGCAGGGTTGTAGCGTATGATTTGAAAGTGTACGCATTGAAACAAAAGTTAGAGCGCGGAAGGCACTCCAAAGTGGGGCGGGGGGTGGTCTGGGGGCATGTTCCCCCAGAAAATGTTTTAATTTAGAGTCGTGGAAATGCCATTTCCTGCGTTTTTCGTTGGTCATTTTCAATAAATAAAATGCAGTCCTTAGTTTTTTTGTTTTACTCACCTCTAGTGTTATAATAAAAGGATAATAAAAGAATAAAGGAAATACTCGCAAAAAGACACCAATATTATGTGAAAACTTTACCCGTTATCCCGATTTAATGATAAAAATGCTTCCTGGAAAAAAAAACTTTCCCAGATTTCAGCTGTTCGCGCGGGCGTACGTGCTTATATGGACGCTACGCTCCAGTGCAGTAGGATTCTTAGCCTGTCAACTGCCTTGAAGTTCATAAGGAAAAAGAAAATTTGTCGTCCTGCTGCTATCTCTGTCCACCATAAAAAGTCATGTACATTACGTATTCTTGCGCATGCGCCGTATTTTACCAGTGACGGTCGCCAAATTCCTCTTAAAGTATATAAATACAGCGTTGTTGTTTTGCCCACTAAATCTATTGTTTTTTTTTTACTTTCTCGACGCAGTCGGAGTTACTTATATAATGAACCAACGTAAAGCCGTTCTGATTTGTGCTGAGATATAGCGAGGCCGAGAACTAAAAGCGAAAATACGTTAACGTGGTTTCCAATTAAAGCATTATTCCACTAGCAAATGCAATGCATCAAAATTGGCAAATATGGTGTTTGTTTCATGTCAGGAAAGTCATGCTAGTAAATATTATGAGACTGAAGAACATGTACGAATTAATGCCCACAATAAAGATCAGTATTAATACCTTATTGATATCGGCGTTTTCTATTAAATGTTGAGCTTCTCCTAGTGCTTTGTTGAAATTTTTTGGTCTTCTCCACACCTCTACTTCTTTCTGCAGAAGGAATAACACAAATTCAAGCTCTCATCAGCCTTTTGTAGTTAAGCTATGTGTTTCTAAAATCACCAAGATGGTAAAGAATGAAATTCCTTCTCGTTTGGTATAACGCTAATAAAAAAAAGACGATTTTGAAAGTATCCAAGAGGTCTATTCTGACACTTTGACCAGCAATACTTAATGATTAGTTGCTGCGTCATTGTGTTAGAAGTGATACTAACTATCGTATACAAACTCTCGATACAGGATATCGAGGAATACTTAGTATCGTATAAGTGTTCGTTTTCACGTATACGAAGTAAGCTGGTATTGGCCAAAATCCGATTATCGGCTTCGGCCTTTTCAGTGTGTCTTGTCAAGTCTGCTCGTAAGGTTTTTATAAATTGCCATACTTACGAGATTGAGGTATCCGTCGTGGTCTGCATCATACTGCTCATTAAATTCTGTAATATATAACGAATTAAAGGACCCTGGCATGTTGATATAAGCTGCAATGTAATAGTTAACTTCATGATTAGTTTATCTTGATATGAAGCGAACAACAGGTGCAGAAGCACAGTCATGGCAAAGAAACTGAAGTGAGAATGCTCTAGATAATTAAAAATGTGTCCTTTTACTTACCCAAATACTCTTTAAGGGAAAGGCGACCATCTTGGTCCTTGTCGTATTGATCCATTAATTCCTACCAGCAATAAAATGTCAAGTGATAACTGATAGGTCCAGTTCCGAGAATGGTAAATGAACAAACTTTTGTTCTACTTAGTAAGCACTATTTTTTTAGGGTGTTAAAAATCTTTAGAGAAAGGTTGTTCATGTTCTCATACAGCTAAGATTTTTCGTTGAATCACACCGCATAACTAGCCGAATTACTAGGAAAATAGACGGCACTCTGCGTCAGCGTAAAGGCACTGAAGCGGTCAAGGCAAAAACATGGAGGTCCAGGCCGCGTTTCATCATAGTTCACAGTCCCGTCCGCAGTACACGCATACAAAACATGGACCCCCAGAAATGTACCCCTTTGTGGACCCAGTCTATGGACTTCCCCCGTGGGCCACCCCTAATTTTTGAAGATGAATTTTACCAGAGGTCTAAATGAACTCTAGGAACCTTTAAAATAATGGACAAAACTGCTGTCAGTTTATATTATCAGGCTTATGGGCTTCTCACATTATACACCCGTTCAATTTTCTTGAATTTAGTACATGGATTCGGTTTAGTCTGGTGAAAGAATAACAATATTTGTGGTACAGCGGAAGAAGTCTTCTGCGCGGACGTCTTTTTTTGTGCCGTTGCGTTGCATATCCTCCCCAGACTTTCCTTTTCTTGATGGCCCATGGAAGCGTTTTTTCATCTGGCAAACTTATTCACTCCTGCTTACGGATCAAGCACAAGATGACTTGCATATAACTGTTATGTCCCAAAGCTTGTCAAACATCTGTCCGATCACAATGTTTGAAAATATTCAGGTCATTTTGTGCTTGTTCCATAAGGAGAATTAATCAATAAGCTTACTGACAGGCTATCATGGGAAGGGAAGCCTGGGGAGGGTACTCAATGATCATACGTTACTTCTTCCTGTTGGTCTCGCAATGCGTCGACTCTCACACACAAAAACCTGCATTAGAGGCTATTAGGGTAAAATTCCGACAAGCGACATGGCCTTGCAACATCCCCCCCCGGGGGGAGGGGGTAGTTAGGTTAATTTTTGCTGGGTATGTGCCACTGGCCTCTTAGAGCCCCTACCCCATTTTAGTTTATTCTGTGGCCAATTATAGACCCCATCTTAGTCACTTTTGGGCAAATGTGTAATTTTCGCGATCCCAACTTCGTCGCTTTCTATTCATGTATCTACCTTATATTGAATGAAGTAGTTTTCACCTACAGTATAAAAATTCTGTTTCGTTTGCTAACTGTAAATACGAAGAACTGTCTTACCCCTAAAATCAGAAAATGTGCGACCCCATTCTAGTAATTCTATTAAAAATGCGACACCATCCAGCGGCACATTCCCATTAGCCTCTTATAAGGAAGTACCCCCCCCCCCCCGAGTTGCAACGGTGACATAGGACAACAGAAAAGACGACAAACGACACAAAGATGCGTTGAAACTGCCATGTCACAGTGACAGAGAAAAGCGCTAGTAAAATACCCACAGCGACATGGCCTTCTCCTCTTCTAAGCGAAAAGACAGGTTTTGAAATTCGTACTAGAGACGTAACTTCCCCTAAGTGGGCTTCATCACCAGACTAACCCAAACCCTTTACATTCGTATGGAATTCAGGAAAAGTTTAATTGAACAAGTCTATAATATGAGGAGTCCATAATCCTAATAATAACGATATATAAAATTTATTGACAAAGACTCTGATTACACCTCATGTTCAAAAATTAGGGCTGGTCCACGGTAGTAGCCCATTGGCCGGGTCCACGAAGGGGTCCAAGGACTAGGCCCACAGGGGAGTTTCATGGACTGGGGGTGTATATGGCCGTCGGCAGTACCTGTTTTGTTGTTTGAAAGGCTAGGTTATCAGCCAAAATGGCGGCCGGACTGGAATGGAAGTCGGAAAACCCTTACTTTCGGCCTTTATTTGCTGCTGAAGCGGCGCTTTCTGGTCAGTTTGGACAAAAATGAATATTGGATTTGTGCAGTTTTTTCATAAAATTTGGCTAACCGGTGGAAAACGTTTGGATGTGTGAATTTTTGCCTTGAAAAGTATCAATATCAGGCAACGTTTTCAAGGTCGGCACCCGGCGAGAAACAGACGCAAATAAAGTTGCAAGAAGAAGAGGAAGAAGGTAAGCTACTCTCCTATTCTTTACGAAAACGATAGATATTAGGAGAGGTAAGTATACCTGGCCTTTTCAAATACAAAGTCAGTGGCGGGTCATACATTGCCCTGAGTCTGCTGACAAACAGCGGTCATTTCGCGGGGAAACCAGTGGTGGTGTCGTGAAATGTCGGCTGTTTTCTTAGGCTAGCATTGCCCTAGTCTCCCTCGCAGTCGTTTTTTGGATGTCACGCAACGCTCTCCCAAAATAGTAATATTCTTTTGGGCGTTGCGTGACATCCAAAAAACGGCTGCGAGGGAGACTAGCATTGCCCCTGCGTATTTCTAAATTTACTTTTTAATGCAATTGCTGCGGTTGGCGCTCCTTTCATTGAGAGGTACGCATTCGGAGGGCAGTGTAGGCAGGAGATCATGCTGTTGTCTGAACTTGTTTATGAGTTACAAGAAAAGAATTCGAAGAGGCTGAAAATGTGATTTACGTATTCACCTACCACAGCTACATAAGGCAGCATGATTTCATGTTCTTTCGGATGATAAAAGTACTCGAACTCCTGTCTGTTCAACATTCCATCCTTATCTTGATCACTGTATCTCCACTTCTTCTTGTCATACAGAACATACTGTTCTAGGTTTGATCGTTCCCATCTATTGTGCATATCTGTGAAAAAATCAAAGTCAGTGGATTAACAACCAACAGAAAAAACAGCACCACCAACAACAACGGTTGGAGTCCGTGGCCTATTGTCTGTATATCATTAATAAAAAGTAATATCCTTTTTAACAGCAATAACACTTAGACTTTGATGTTTTTATGACTCTCTTAAAACTCGAACAAGTATACTTAACCAACTGCGGACAAACAACCTTCGATTTTACATTGCATAAACCACGTTCTGGTGAAATTGTTTAAAACAGCATTCGTGAACACAGCCTAAACTAGAGAGCTAAGCGTCGTTTCAGTTGTTTAACTTTTTCCTGGGATAGAATCGGTACTTCCTTTGCCTACTTTTTCCTCACAGAAAGAGAACGGTTCGTTGAAGATGTAGTCACTACTTTTGTTCAATACGCCTGCTCGCTACTCATTGTCTTTCACGCAAATAAATATAATAGCGAGTACGTTAGTCAATTAGACTGCAGAATTTGTGATAGTACACTAGGTAGTTAATAGTATTTTCTGCTTGCAGCTGTTAGTAGTTCCCTTTCCCCCAGTTTAATACGCTTTGGCTTTCTGCTGATAATTCTTAAGTAACGTTAGTGAAGTGTCCGCATATAAATGCCGGCATGATTTTGAACTTAATAGTGAGGCAAAAGAATCGAACATTATCCTGGATTAACAGCCCAAACTTTTTTTGGACTCGTTGCGTTTTGTAAAAAACTATAGGATTTCTATATACAGGAGCCTATATGAGGCACAACCAAAGAAGACATGTCAACATTTTAATACCACGCCTGAAAAACATGGCTTGCATTAGTTTCAGTTCTACCACGTTGTCAGACACCTCCTAACTAAGATGATTCATTCCACATTGTTTGTAACAATCGAGCGAAGAAAATCATAAAAATAGCAGTTTTATGTTTATTATATTGGAGCATAATAGTGATCCTATTTGAACATATTAGGCAGTTTAAGCAGCGACATTTTGAGCGACGCACGTCAAGCGGATGTAAGCCTTTTTCTCTTTTAATATGTCTTGACACTAGCAATTTTCATTGCTAGTATTTTTAATCTTATATAGACGGTTGGCCCAAAAATTTGTTCAAAATCACGGCTCATAAGTGGAAAAAGTCCACTTCCTTTTAACGTGCGCCGCTCTGAGCGTCGCTGCTTAAATTCCTTATTAGCGACATCTATCGAGCATGAAAAATTAGCATAATCTGAATGTGAAACATTCAAGTGGACAAACCTAAACGTTAGCCTTTCTTGTTGAAACTAATAAGTCGTAAACACAAACCTTCTTCTGTGAATCCAAAGCTTCTTGTCATGTACTCTTTCCACGAGATCTTGTCATCCCCACTTAGGTCTCTATCTCTAAATATGGCATCTACATCCTCGTGCACAGTCCACTTCTGCATTTTATGTCGGATCCAGATCTCCAGTTCGGCTTCCTCTACGAAGCCATCTTTGTTGATGTCGATCCTAGGTACCAACATTCTGTTGATATAAAAGATTGAGGCTCTAGAAACCCTGTACTGAATAAGTTTAGTTAATTGTCAGGGAAGAGAGTGTTGCCCCTCTAAACTTTCTTTCTCGGCAAATATTGCTTGCCAGACGCAAATTTTGAGTAGAAACTAATACTTTCATTTTACCCTGCGAGCAGAGGTTTCTTGCCGGCATGGCTTTAAGCATTTACGAGGTTCGACTTCGTAAATGCTTAAAGCCATGCCGGAAAGAAACTCTAGTCTTCTCGTAGGCTGCTCCCATATTGGCCAAATTAGAGAAAAAATGGTTTTTTCACTTTGATGAATTTTTATACGTAGCTAAGCTGAAAAAAGATACTTCTCATCGAAGAGTTTTAATATGCGATCAGGAAGCAGGGTTTAATAAATCCTCAGCACACTAACAGACTGTAGTGCAAGCCGTTTTAATGATGAATAATAAACTTAAGCATTTGATAGATGATCAGTTTTTTTATGAAGTTTTGTTGCTAAAAAACAAAAGAGGAGACACCAACTACAAGATCTCTTAAGGCCACCCAAAGATTAGCTAATACTTATTTTGGTTCCGCAAGAATTGGCCTTTTCGGCTTCTTTTGCCAACGCTAGAAGTGACGTTTTCATTTCCCAATTTACAGAACTTCTATTCTCCTTCGATTCCTGTAAACTGTAGGTAGCTACCGCTGGCCAGTTTTTGATGAGGTAATAGGACTTCCAAATGACCAAGACATGGTTATACTGGATCATTGCCTGTCTTTCAAAGTTTATTTGCTCGTTGCCACTCTGACGTTGTTGTCAATGTTGTGTGATTTTGGAGCGAACCCGGTACATTATTTCTAAAAGAGTCACATGGTAACTTGAAGATTACGCCTGTTTACTGAATTTAGGCGGAATTGCAACAAACTAAGAGGTATAATGATAAAAAAGGCATAATAAAATTTGCTTTGGACTGTACACACTGTATGGAATGCTTGCCCGTAGGTCCCGCACACTTTTACAGGTTTCTTCTTCTTTTGAGTTATTTTTAATAGGTACTGGCATTAAAGGACATTCTTTTGTTGATGAAAAAAAAAAGGGCAGCTAATAGCATTCAAATTTACCTTGTACAGTCGAAGCGCTCTTTAGCAGAGACCCTCACAAGGCAGAACAAGTGTCCGTATTCGAGCTGGCTATTTACAGGAATAATTTTTGCAAGGAGAAAATTAAAATGGGATTTCGTGTAGGGTAGCCGTAAGTAGAGCTGTCCTACGCCTACGATCGAGGATCTCCATTGAGAGTGCTTCCGACTGTAATAATCGAACCTCTAATTTTATACATCACTACCAGTTGTCTCATTTAATGGTAGGGTTAGAGTTTTTCCAATTGACTTTTGTCTTCGGTGATAATATCGCTCTATGTCGTGTTACCTGTCAAACAATAACCAATCAACGCACGACCTTTAAATTTCCATAACTGGTGATATTTAGATTGAGGTGTAAGCAGACTGGTAACGAGATCTTAGTGTGCTTTCTATTGAATGAGCTTCAAAAGACGCATTAATTTTTGCAATATTTGAGCAGCTGTCGTTTTATGAACAGGAGAGGTATTTTGGTATAATTATAACCAAGCGTAAATGTTTTTTCACGGTTTAATTTATTTTAGGAGAGTTCGCTAAAATTTCGGCTTTGCGCATTTTTTTTATTGCAGTCAACGGTAATTTTAAATTTAACGCCATAATTCTGGATTCGAAGAAATCCGTGCATGATGGTATTTCAGTTGGGTGTACGGAATTTGTTAAAATTGAGATTGCGGATGCGAGCTTTTACGATTAATAGAATGATTTATCCTCAGAATTAAATTTTTGCGAGAGAAATGTCCCAGAATAGCCGAAAGGCTTCTCATTAAACGCAAACCAGTTTGTATGTGAGCAAACGTAATATTTACTCGTAGACCACGGACACAAAGTGCATAACTTATCATATCCAGGGCTTTTAACGCACACTGATTCATAACTGATTATTTTCATCACTGTTTCATAACGGACAATAAAGTCAGTTGTTAATAAACTTCACCAAGTCAAGCAAAACTTGTTATTTCATATTTTTGAATAGCATTGTATATAGCGTATGAGTCAGTCGTAAGTTTTGAACACATTTTGTGTTTGTGAGACAGATTTTTTTGGAGGGTAATATTTCAAGTGAAAGATTTCTAACAAATTCCTAAATACCTTGATTTTCAGAAAAATGGATTTAGGGAAGGCTTTGCTTTAAAATCTATTAAGATTCTGCTTCAACTTTATAACGGGGTTACAGAATACCTACCTGAGCCGTCTCCTAGACTCCTTCGGCGTAAGTTTTTCAAACTCCTTGGCGAGCTCTTCTCCGAGAAAAGCGATATGATCTTCATGGCTGCTATGCGCTCGCCCGTCATATTGGTGTTCAGAATGAGCTAAGGAAAACTCGGTCAGCAACAAGAGCAGAACCAAGGCAACGAGGACACTTATCCACTTACACATGCTGCGATCTTACTT
This sequence comes from Porites rus, assembly GCA_964035705.1. NCBI lineage: Eukaryota > Metazoa > Cnidaria > Anthozoa > Scleractinia > Poritidae > Porites > Porites rus. Next base: position 12,437,859 of record OZ037997.1, on the reverse strand, counting down.
GCTGGTGAAGAGGATATTATATTAAAATAGAGAATATCGGCTTATTTTCTCTGTTTATTTACTTACTAGTCGTGTTTAGTCAGCTGTGACTCGTGGATCAATCACAGGTGCGCCACGTTCGTTCGACCCAGGTCTTCTAGTTCTGTGTAGCTAGAGGAGCATCGGCACGAGAAGCGAAAGCACAAAAGAATAACAAGTCGTTTAGTTTATCTTTCGCGTTTCAACATTAACTGATCTAAAATTTCACTCTTTGATCAGTCAACTGATTTATGTTCAGAGGATTTTCTGGTGAAATCAAAGCTGAGAGAAAATATAAGATATTAAGTAAAGTTTTCGGGCCGTCGCCACGGTCTTGGCATCTTAAACTCCGTAAAAATAATTATCGCCGATTTTGCGATGAATTTTACAGAGTACAGAGTTCTTTTAACTTAACATTATCTTGCAATTGTGTCATCTTTTCTTTGAAAGCTTGTTCTCTTTTCATTTACTGTCGCCTTTTAACTTTGCTCCGTCGGTTGATTTAAAGATTGCCAGTTTCGCAATAAAAATCAATCGGTTTAAATGGGACTTGTTCGTGTTGTACCGGATATTTATAAACACATAAACTGACTGTATTGATGAACTCAAGATTCTTGGCTAATGAGCGGCAATTGGGGATCAGGATAAGTCTGCGTGATATATCTGTGTTTCTGGTTGCACGAAGTCAGTGAAGGGTCATTATTATTCATACAAAATATTTCCCCGATTCTGGTTGGCTAAAAGCACATGCATAATTCACTATAACCAGCTACTGATGACCGAATTTGGAAGAATTTGCGATTGATCAACCGATGACATCAAAAGGGCAGCTTCCTTGCAGGTTATACATCGTTAACCGAGAAGACCTGAGGACGAGGTTGCCGTTGTTTTGGTTGTGAAAACAAAAATGGCGGACATTTTACTCATTTCAAGAGTAAGAACTAGGAGAAATAATAACTAGAAACATGGCAAGAACAACAAGAAAACAACTCGAAGGGCAACATCCGGTATTTGGAGAATATTTGCGGAGCTGAACAACCCTATGCACTATCGAAGATATGAACTTAACATCGATGGAAGTAAGCGTGTTTTAGCTATGTTTTTAAACTAGGAATTATTTTGAATGAATAATAAAACAATTATTGAATAACACCCTCCTTGATCTGCATTATTATTCATAAGATACTCAGTCTCATTCATTAATTGTTAAGTAAAACAAACATCCGGGAAAACTGAAATTTTCTCTTTTGTGAGTTCACTAATGTTTTCTTTCATGTCCCCAAACAATCCGACGCCCGGTTAGCTTAATTGGATAAGAACCGGTGTGCCGAGCGGGAGGTCGCTGCTTCAAAACCCGGCCGGATCAACGCTCTGGGTCTTAAAAGAAGGGTTGCCTTTGTAAAGACATGTGCAAACGGTTAGACTTTCTAGTCTTCTCGGATAAGGACTTTAAACCATAGGCCGCGTCTTACAAATCTTACCAACTTATAAATTCTATGGGACGCTAAAGAACCCACACACTGTTCTCATAGAGCACTCCCGGTGTGGGGGTCTATCTCTTATTGGGGGGGGGGGGGGGGGGTTTAGGGACTATTACGGGCCCGCAGTAATAGCGCTTTGCATTACTGACGTCATAAATTTCAGGTCCCTGCTGTGACTCAGACATTGAACCTCACCAGTATAAGAGTTTTGTATGGGAAAGTCACTTTCGCCAACAAATTCTCGTCGTCTTTGAAGATTTTTATCGTCAAAAGAAACAAAATCCAGCTTGGTTTCGATAACATATATCCTGAACAGGAAAATAATCAACGTGTCCTAAGCAAACGTTAAACATGAAAAAAACCGTACATATAAGTGATTTTATTTCTCATGCGGTGTCATTACTGAGGGTAAAATTATGTTTCGGCATTTTACTAAGAAATGTATGGAGAGCAGGGCTTCAGAGTTGTTCATAAGACAGTGCATTAGGTTAAATTTATAGGCAAAGGTTGCTCATTTTTTTTCTTGAGTGCTTATGTATGGTACCTAACCTGGCCGCACAACAACAGAATTTCGGGTTTGTGCTAATGCTGTTGTGCTTTTTTGCTTTGAAATTCTGCCACAGGCTTGCGAGAAGCATATACAAACTCGATTTTCTCTTTAGCAATTTCGGTTTTGGAGGAGTGCTATCGGACTAAGACAGAGCTAGGTATCCGATTTCGGTAGCCTTCTTTGATCAAGTCGCTTTTTTTCTGATTTTAACCGTTTATTTGAGTTAAATGCAAAGTTTGTCTCAGTCACGCGGGGGTCTAAGGTGACAAAAGCTATTTTTAGCTCATGGATGACGTAGTCATGGGGCACTAAAGGGGGGAATTTCAAATATCCCATGATGCATCGCTTCATAGTATATTATCAAGCTTCCGAAGGCACGTGATCCTATCAGTTCAACTGAACGTGACAGTTGAACAACGGTGGAAAGCGACTTGTTTTGCCGATTAAACCTTCTGTACCTTCCCTGTGTTGACCTATTTACGATTTTAGTTTTACTGTTCCAAATATATACCTTGTTTAGTCAAAGAGAGTGTTTTGGCCGCCGACTATGAGCTGAATAGCCTTACGATAGCAAGGCAGTCCACGCAAATGTTCTTAGAAGCTAGCGAGGAAGGTCTTTGCTTCAGTACGTCCTGTTTTAACGTGCGTTGATAAAGCTCTCCATGGATTCACAAGCGATTTCCACGTACTTGTCTTGAAATAAATACATATAATATTCTAGGTGTGAGATTTCTCTTTGTTGCTTGTTTGGGATGGCGGTGCTCATATTGCCAGTCCTTTGGAGGCACTCAAATGGCACTCGATCAATCACTAAGGCGCAATAACGATACATAGCAATTATTCACCGAAGTGGAGGTGCTAGCCACCGACACTGAGGTGAATAATTGTTTTAGTATGTACTAAAACAGCGAGATAATTAACTCATTTATTGTTGCCAACGATTACAATTTTGGCGCGCAATGACCGAGCAGCCGCGGTCGTCGCTTTGTCTTGCCGACAAATAAAACTTTTGAAGGCATTTGTTTAGCTCTGACGGGGAAATTTCTTCAAAAGGAGTTGTCAATTCTCTTTGTATTTAAAATGATTCTGTAAAAAGATATTTAGATTTAGTTTTAATTTTATTTATGAACAAGTCAACTTAATAAAGTAACGCAAGACTTAAGCTTAATTTGCATTTGTACACGAAAAACTTTTTCACCCGTTTTATCGATAAATTCAAGTCAAAAAGACAAAGCTTCACCTGTTAAAACTTCCAAACCGAACTTCGTTACCTTCTTGGTGTATTTCGGGAACAGCTTGCTTGATTAGTTGCGAAATTTCTCTGTTTATTACGGCAGCAAACCGGGAAGGCATTTTGCTCGCAACTTACGCGAGTTTGGCGTCGCTCGCTCGGAGGAACTGGAGGTGAATCAGTGAATGGTGCAGGATATTCACTGATTGAGTAGCCAATCAGAGCGCGCGTAAAACGCTATCCACTGTTTTAGTATAAAAAACAATTATTCCTCGAGCTCGAAATGGGCTCTGATTCAATAGCCCATTCGGTCTCATGGGCTATTGACTCAGAGGCCATGAGGGCGAGAGGAATAATTGTTTTAGAAAAATCCAACCAGTTGGTCAATTATAACGAGACAAATCAACTTAAGCTAGTGAAAGCTAGACTTTAAGCCATTATTTCCGGTTTTCAAAGCGGGCGCTTTTCGCTACTAGTGGGCTATAACATACTGCCTAGTAGTAGCTCAGCCAATCAGAACGCAGCATTGATAATAGACCACTAGTTGGATTTTACTAAACTGAACTATACTATACTATACTATACTATACTATACTATACTATACTATACTATACTATACTATACTGTACTGTACTGTACTGTACTGTACTGTACTGTACTGTACTGTACTGTACTGTACTATACTATACTATACTATACTATACTATACTATACTATACTATACTATACTGTACTATACTCACTCACTCACTCACTCACTCACTCACCCACTCACTCACTCGATTCTCATTAATTTATTCATTTAAGTTACATTAAACACTTTACCCTTACCTCCCTTACTAAGTACTACTTTTGTTCCGAGTGCCTTTTACGCATATGTTTGGCATATTCTAGAGGGTACTAGTAAGGTGTAATTTTTTTCCCTACACATAGAGTAGCCAGCCGAAGATGGGTTTTGTATCAATGGAAATACAGTATTTTAAATAACACTGACAATATCATCTGCAAGAAATAGACTTGGAATTGTTAAAAGGACGTTGAAAAAATTTAGCGTGGATCATTGTTGTGTATTTGGACGAATTGTGAACATTTGTTCCCGATATTACTTGATATGGAGAAGATGCGATCGACAAGAGTGTGAAAGATTGCTATCGCAGCCAGACTTTGGGATTCCATTCAGCGAAAAGCGAATAAGTCAATGAGCCTTAGCTGCAAAAAAACTCCCTTATATGGCCTATACCGGGCTGGCCGCTGGAAAGGGTATGGTTTTCGTCCTCTCTATCCTAAACAGGGTATATAATTTCGCACGAGTCTGTCCTAAACAGGGTATACAATTTGTGCAAGTGTGTCCTAAACAATGTGCATGATTGGTGCGAGCTAGATCGCGTCTGTTCTAATTATAAACAGGGTGTTGGGCCCTAATTGACGGTGTTGTCCTAAACAGGGTATGTATGTTAGGAATTTTTTGTCCTAAACAGGGTCAGGGTTTCAAACCCTCAGCGGCTCACCTATACCCAAATATTGTTCGAGTACCCCCCGGACAGCTTCGAGCTTAGTCCGTTTATTAAAAATAATTTTCAGCTAATGTTAAGCAAAAGCGCTTTCTAATTAAAAGCAGTTTAATTTAGCCATAAACGCCTGTATTCTGTATTTAATAGCTCGTAGTACATATACTAACCGTTACGTACTCTTTGTGAACAGCATATAAAAGCATATATTCAAAAGCAATTATAGGAAACCCTGGAAGTTTGTGCTGAAGATTAGCTCTTTAGCATCGGAAGTTGTTATTCATAACCAAAAGAGAGTTAATAATAATAATAATAATAATAATAATAATAATAATAATAATAACAATCTTAATACAGGGAGCTCACTTCAAAAAGAGCCATTCAGTGAGGCGTTACTCTTTTGTCAGCTACATAGCATTGATAAATAAAATCGAATTCATTTAAACATTTCTCACAATTCATTTCGGATGTTCAAAAAAATATGTCCATACCATATCAATACGAAGTATGTTAGCTTCTTTTTATGAAGCAAAACACAGATATAGATGATTATGCCTTTCTTGCGCCTTGCAGAATTACTGCAGAAAGGAGCATGGTCGCTTACCAGAGCCAGTTTTCGTAAACGACATGAGACGTGATTTTTATAAATTCCTGTGGTGGTCGCTAAAGCGAGCTTTGACGTTATATTTCTTGATGGTCATAGAACTGTGAGCATTATGTTCCACCATGCGTGTTCAGTGGGTTCTCGAAGCCAGATTAATAAAGTTATTCAAAGAAATCACGGCAGAAAGGGAGCTGCGCTTATAGTTTACAAGGAAGCTAGCTTGTAAACTAAGGTTAATCTAAAACTGAATAATTGCCTTCGTGCAGACGATAGGATTCTTTTTCAGGCCTAGGAATTCATTCAATTCAATTCAATTCATGTCGCACATCACAAAATCAGGGGCCGTTAAGAGAAAATCAGCATATGAAAAAAATAGTGGAAAATTCAGATTTAAATAATAATTCATTATTTATTTAAGTGTTGTTAAGTTAACAACACTGTAGAGCCCCTAATTTACTCAAATTTAATATTGTGCATGTACGTTTGTTATATCTTAACCGTTCCTACTAGCAAAATAACGTCACAAATGATGGGATAGCTCCGTAATGACAGTCGACCTTCTCAAGGATCTCAAGAGCAAAAATGAAAATAACGTTTGTTACCTTATTCAAGGCTATTTATTGAGTTTTTCATTGTTTGAAGATTATATACTATAGGGGATTACCTCTACTGACATCATGAAAAACGAATAGCATTCTGCGCGATCCATGATGATTAAAAAGTGTAACTGAAATAGTTGTGAAAAAGCTCGGCTATGTCAAAAGCTTACGAGCTGTTTCACAATAGCGTAGGAAGTTGTTGATCATAGCATAATAACTCGGGTCACGGTTGCGATAAATAAATTGGTTTTGAGCATGATCACAATGTTTCGCTTGATAATTATTTTCTCGAACACAACCATCAAGCTTCAACCATCATCAAATTATCACATTTTCGTTCTGTTAAGCAAAGGAAAGTGCTGGGGCTACTCAGTTCAGATTGATGTAACGAAATATATATAGTAGAATTGTGCGCGATGGATTTGATTATGAAATAGTTAGCATAGTTGGCAAGAAAGTTGTTTAATATTTTGCACAATAAGTGAACCCAGGTCGTCATGGTCGTTTGTGATAAATAAAAAAGCATTTAAAATATACTCATAACTGTCTGGCGAGCTCTGGCGGTTTGGCAGCCCAAGATAATGACAATTGTGGTTAACATCTATTTTTAAAAGAAGACTCTTTGCTTTGAGTTCAATTGAACAAGCCTAGTCTTTGCGACAGTCAGGTTAAAATTCCTTTTAAGGATTTGAAACAATCTTTATGGGTTTAAGACAAAACAAGATAGATGAAAAAGCTCCTCGGAATTGATATAACTATATTAAGAGAAGACAAAAAGAGGATAAAGACCTGATAAGTTACTTAACCGGGCTCAGTTTTACAGATGAAGCCGAAACGTCACAAATAGAGTTCTGTTCATATTGCCGGCTTTGACTTGCCGTCATGTATTGCCCAGCATTGCCTATCTTATACTTTATAGCTACGCGACTTTTTACTTATTCTCTTTGGTGTTTTTTAAAATGTTTACAAAAGATGTTTTTTTTTTGCTTCTTTCGGGGTCGTTCTCGAAAGCTATTAGCATACAAAAAATATTTGATCAACTCAAGAAAAATTGGCTATGTCACTTTAATATGTAATCAGTGGCGGCCATATTCCTCGCTCAGCTTTGTAGCACACCTTTCCTTTTGCCAATTCCTTTATTCCTAGCAATTCAGGTGTTTCAAAACAACCTCAAAATGACTATGATTAATCTTTTTGCCCTGGGGATATAATTTATATTCTTCTTTAAGCTGTTTCTGTGTTTGTTGATTCTAGTTGATACGAAACACACACTTGCTGCAACTGTACTACTCAGTTCAAGATGAGAAAAGTTAGCAGTCCTATGAAAAAGAGGTTTTTGCAGATATACCGCAACTTTTCAGTGTAGCGGTTACTTCGTATTTTGTTTCTGTTTTCGTTGACAGCGAGGTCATCCACTGACAGGAAAAACAGCAACGGGGTTGTCTTATAGCTTACAGCAGGGGTTGCTGACAAACTCTAATCATCCAGCCACCTTTCAGAATCAGTGACCATGGTGTATTTGAGCCTCTTGTTTGTTCGATTTTGCAATCCGTTATTGTGGCAATAAAGGTTTCATCAGATTATTAATTCAGGGCCTGTGAGGATTTTTTTGCTTAAATTGGCTATGTCACTTTAATATGTAATCAGTGGCGGCCATATTCCTCGCTCAGCTTTGTAGCACACCTTTCCTTTTGCCAATCCTTTTATTCCTTGCAATTCAGGTGTTTCAAAACAACCACAAAATGACTATGATTAATCTTTGTGCCCTGCGGATATAATTTATATTCTTCGTTAAGCTGTTACTGAGTTTGTTGATTCTAGTTGATACGAAACACACTTATTTGCTCCGACTGTACTACTCAGTTCAAGATGAGAAAAGTTAGCAGTCTTGTGAAAAAGATCTTTTTGCAGATATGCTGCAACTTTTCAGTGTAACGGTTACTTTGTATTTTGCTTCTATTTTCGTTGACAGCGAGGTCATTCACTGACAGGAAAAACAGCAACGGGGTTGTCTTATAGCTTTGAAATAGATTGGGTGTGTTGTTAAACCTCAATTGTAGGTTGTTGTACATATGTGGCAACAGAATGAGCGGGCGCATGAGCACTCAGGGCAGTTCTTATTAAAGTATGGACCTTATAGTGGCCAAGGACATCCACTTATGACTTCCGACTTCCTATCACCGACTTCCTTTTTCGTCGAGACCGCTTGCGGTCCGCCTTTTCTCTTAATGATAATTAGAATGTCGCGTTGGCTATCCCAGCGAACGTCAGCGAACTTGTTTTTAAATCATTTCGGGCTTACGCCCTCGCGCCGTTAATGTTTTTATAGGCGTGCTTTCAGGGTGAGTTGAAAGAGAAAAATTGAGATTACTCGCAGTCTATTCCCTCTTAAGTGCTGAGTTTTGAGAAGCCTTCCTTAAGTGGCTATGATTTATGTCAATAATATGTCAGTATATTTGTTATTCTCCAAAGATGTTTTTGTGTCTTGACAGGGGCATGTTAATACTTCTGTTCTTTTTGCCGCCTAAAGAAGACATTTTTTCATTCTGACAATTTTTAATTTGAGCGGGTAATGCATAATTGTTACATCAACCAGTAAATTTTAACAAAGAAAAGAGAGGAAGAGATAATCCCAAAACGCATCCATATCACAGGTTGACTGAGTCTAAGAGGGTAAATCTCTCTGATGCAGCACTCTCCTCGGAAAAGTCAAGCAGTCTTCCTGACCACGACGGAATGCAAACTTTAATTTGCCATAATTGCAAAGTTGACGGGTCCTCTGCTATGAAAATCATTTAGTTTTCAGTTTCTGTTCTTTTTCTTGGTCTAGATGTAGATGTTTCAAATTTGCAAGTTGAAAATGCCATGAACCGAAAGGATTAAGACTTTGGGCATGATGAATTCCCCAGAAACGGACCTGTGATCTGAAAGTTATTCAGTGCTACGAGACAAAACTAATAACGGTGAAAACTAAAGAGCTTTTGCTATAAATTTAGCGAATTTTTTTTTTGTACTTCGCCCGTGCCCCCCATAAGTTTTCTAATGGTCCGTCCCTTACTGCCATTGCGGAATTTTTACTAGTGCTGAAAAAAAAAAAAAAAAGCTTAGCTGTACACAGGAAGTTTGCTGATCATTGTATTCAAAAATAGTATAATAAAAACTTAGGACAAGGTTTGCGATAGAAATGAATGGGACTTAAAATGTGACGCATTTTAACTGTCAGTCGGTCTGGCTGCCTAA
>OZ037997.1:12408627-12418627 GCA_964035705.1 Porites rus | reverse complement strand
GGGGAGCGGAGTGAGCAGCAAGCAAGAAATTACCTGGCGCTAAAGGCAAAGTGAAACCCCAACACCACTGCCTGATCGCAGGCTACCATTGGGTAGACTGTTCACAGTCCCCTATTTCATTGTAAGATCGTCAGGATCGAGCGGGGATTATTCTCGTACCGATTCAGTTTTAGGGCTTCGACGCTTGCTTGACGCTCACTTCCCAATAAAGGGCCATTTCTCTCCTGAAAAACAATTTACCCAGGTTTCCTAGCTGCTCTGCCCCTCTCTTTACTGCCATGGAACTTCACCCAAAACAGTATTTGGTTGACGCATTGATTCTCACCGGTAGCCGCGTAGCAATTTACCTTAGGCTGCACGCAATGTCTTCCTGACATCTTAAAATGATGTGAATCTTATCATTTTTGTTTTCTTTACGTAGAATAATGGCAACGCTGGATACAACGTTGGGGACAAGCTGGGTAGTAAGAAAACTCCCCTTCCAGAGACTGATCAACTACCACAGGTAAATTCATTTGTATCATTGACAGGAAAATCGCGCATAATAGAGCTACGCACCACGTGGTTTGCATTTGAAAGAGTGAGCGATACAAAAGCGACCATGTTAAATGTTGTATCTTCTTCCATTGTGCAAGGTTTAGTTAGGTTTAAGTTAATGCGTTTATAAAAGCCTTCGAATACAACCGTCTCTCCTCGCTCCTTACCGCTAGGGACGTTTCACGAGAGAAAAACGTCCCTAGTAGAGACGGCTGTATTCAAGGCTAGGTTTAAATTAGAAATACTGGCTTATCATTTTTTTTCCGGTGGCCTGCGTGTTGTTTAATAGTTTGACTGTTCCTGGTTCCGAATCCAAGCTGCTCAATAGCTACCGTGCAGAACCAAGGGGAGGGGGGGCGGGGGGGTACTCCGGATTTCAAGTGACAGGGATGATCGAAGGATTTTTTTGGGCTTAAAAGTTTCGAGTTCGGGATGGGTAGAAAAATTTTGGCAAGTATTTTTTTGAGCAGCTTGATTTAAAAAGGGATTTTTTGGGCATTCAAAATAATCTGGACATTCGTGATAGTTATATCATTTAATGCTTTCTGGAAATTTTTATGGCTCGGAAATTCGGCATGGGATTTGTTTTGGTTCAGATTTTGGTCCAGGGATATTTTTTGGTTTTGATTTTTGCCCCCATTCAATCATCCCTGTCACTTGCAATCCCTAGTACCTCCCTCTGGGGTGCAGGATTGTCGCGAAGTAACTAGAGTACTGAATATAAATTGAGTTAAAAATGAATATCATAACTAAAACAACTACGTGAAAGGTTTGAACCCATAAAATTAGGTTGAGTATGATCGTCAGGGTGAAAGAAGTCCTGAGTAGGACCGGCTGTTGACAGAGACTGTCGTTTCGACAGCCTTTGCCGTAGTCATAAAAGATTGAAGAGACTTGGCAATACCCACACCACAACATACAAGCAAACCAGCAACAGTATCCGAAACACCAACAAATACCCTTTGCTTCTATTTACTGGTAGTTTCTTTACTGCTGAAACATATTTCTAAAAATATCACAAATGCTTTCGTTTCCTTTAAATGTATGATCGAATCATCTGTTGGTTAATTCATTTAAATTTACATGCCTGAGTGGCCCTTCATTGTTTTCATTCACAGGAGTTTTACATGGGTGGATGTGATGATTCCACAACTGAAGTCGAAATCATGTGGACAAACCAACATGGGACCGGTAAAGAAGCGGATCACTTTGTCGAGTCACAAGTCATCCTACAGTATATGTGTCAAGAATTTCCTGACGGAGAGGTGCCTTTAACGAATATCGACTCTCAGTTTGACTACCACACTATTCGTAATGGCGGGACATCTGGTACCCAAGCATTTAATAAAAATAAGGAGAATTCTGATGTCAAACTGACGCTTGGACTTCATGAGCCGTACAATTACTACCAATCATACCTCCGTCGAGAGCGAAACAAAGGTAACCATTATTTATATACAGTAGCTGAACCCTGATAACGCGAACTCGGACACAGGGTCCAGAGGAGATGTGTTTGTTGTTAGAACATCAAAACCCGTCAAAAACCTCTTAAAAAACGGGTTATTTTGATCGCGTTACAGTTTCGTTACACATCTATATACCGCAAACCAATCTCAAAATGGCGAACAACAAAGTTGATCTGGGTCAGATAAGAAGCGAAGAAATCGTTTACAGTAGATTCAAGAAGATCCCATTGGGCTAATAAATGGTACTAAGCGACCAGGATGTACATTTTTCAAGGTGAGACGTTAAATAAGTACTTCATTTATTCACGCGAAACTCCTCTGGACCCTGTTACTCGGATAACTCGAACTCCCCTCTAACTCGAACTAAGTCCAATTTTTGTTGGATTTGACCCCACTCTTCAGTCATTTTTACTCGATTAACTCGATCTCGGATAACTCGAATTCCTGGCTAACTCGAACTAAATTTCGTTTCCCTGGATCAAAAGTTTACCCTCAGCTGATAAGTCGAATTCTGACTGTTATAACTCATGACCTCGCTTGTCATGCCATTGGCTCTTCTTGTATTGTAATCAGAAAGAAATTACTAAATCTAAACACTACAACAATTAGATTTGAATTTAAAGTGCAATGAACAGATCACGTATTCGACGGTCATTTGCCGATATCATGGGTCGTACCGGATCATCGAACAAGAACCAGGGACCGCGGAGGGGGAGGGGCTGGTAGGGCCGCGGCCCTACATACCACTTTTTTGCGCCCCCGCCCCTACTTTTTGCACTAAAAAGAAAAAAAAATAAAATTTAAAAAAAGACTTGAAACAAGTATTTTCCCGTCTATATTCCGCTATATTCTCTGTATTTTCTTGAATTTCAAAGGCCAGGCATTTTGTGGGACTCCAGTGCTTTAATTTTCGCGGTAATTGTGCCCTGGGGCCGACTTGCCCCTTGATCAAACGCCATGCCTTGGCCACCCCTTCGCTTCGTTCGGCAGTGTGTTTTGTACCTCCAGCTCCGGCAGAGTTTTTTATCAGTTTTATCAGACGAAATAAAGAAAATTACTAGCTTTTTAAGGCCAAACGAAGGTGAGCAGTTGTTTTGAGTTGATAAAAGTTTTATATTTTGTCTTTCTCTTTTCGAATCAATGAAATATTCGATGGCAAGAAGAATTACATTACTTGAACAGTGAACGGCCATAGTTAGAAATTTTTCAGATCAGTCCAGTGTAGTATTTTCTATGCTAACATTGTAATCGAGTCTCTTCTTGCAATGAATCTTTATTCCTTTTTTCGATTTTCAATATGAAAAAATTATTTTCAATTGTCAGCCCTCCCACTTTTCACCTTGCTCCGCCGTCCCTGAGAACGCAAGTTTAATTTGCACTGTACTGTGTACTGAAGTGCTGAAAAAATCCGTAAACTATCAGTCTTTGACATGGTAAATTGAATATTTAATCGACCCCGATTACTCGAACCCTCGCTAACTCAAAATGTTTGTCTTTTCCCTTCAGACGGTTTGAGTTAACGGAGTTCTACTGCTTGTCCAAAATGAATCGCACTAGTACGAATACGAGATTTTACAGAAGAGTTTCTTGCGTATTCTCAAAAAATAGACACCCCGGAATTAGGGAAAGCTTTATTGTACTTTTGACTCACCAGTTAATTTAGCACTGCTATCTTAACTGAAGGAGGTTAAGCCCTCTCCCGATCCCAAAATGATAAAACTTCTAACATTTGATTAGTTGTTTCCGCCACTATCGCATTGTCGCTAAAACCCGTTGTAGAATGACGACGGCTATCTCGTTTTCCCGCCAAAATGACGCCGCTAGTTCACGCGCGCACACTACTTTGTATTTTCAAACCTCTTTAATACGGACACCAAAGGGGACAGAACCAAGTGTCCGCTTTACAGAGATGTCCGTATTATAGAGGTGTCCGTAAGGAGAGTTTAGACTGTATTGGGAAAATCTCGTACTTGTACTCGTTCTCATCCTCGAATCTAAAGCTCTCTAATAACGGGATTTGACCGTACAGCCTGTACAAATGAAGATTTTATAGTTGTTGTTTTTTTAGTTCTTATGAAATGGTTTTCTAAAGTTTTGATAGAACAGAAGCGAGGGAAGAAACGCAGCAGCGTCATTATCGTTATTCATTGTTCGGCTATATTGTTCAATTCTTTTTAAGCTAATTCTCCTCCTCTGGCTTTTCTATGCAGCTGTCTATGGTCGTTTTAACGTCCGGGAAGGAAAAAAAGAAAAAGAAAAGAAACTGGGGAAGAACGAAAAGAAAAACGAGGGGCAGGGGGTGAGGGAGGGAAGGAGAGTGCAGAGAAGAGGCCAGGAGTCCTCCGTAGGCTACTCTGACTAATTCCTCCCAGTCTCTTCTTAACTCTCCTAGTTTCCCCTTAATCCGTTTGAAACCGCAGTAAATTAAAGCCAAAGTAGTCTGCGCATTTACCCAAAAACTGTTTTTCATTGCAACAAACAAACAAACTACAAATAAAATATTATGAGTGTAACAAGGCTACAAAACACACACAAAAAATATATATATATTATTAATAAGGAAAGTGTGAATGAGATACGGATTGGTCCATTTAAAGGTTTATGAATGTGTGTACCATGAAAATAATCTCTTTTGGACTGGATACGTTAAAGCAATTCAAGTGCCTAGCAGGATTCCTCAGTGTACTATATTTTTAATAATGTATTTTGATCCTCAGGTTTGTTTACCGCTGACCAAAAACCTGCAGGCGATACGCCAATCTACACGCGGCAAAATAAAGATGGAACTAGGAGGGGATATGAGGTCCCTGAGGAGCGTGATTACTATCCATACTGGGGCCCCAGCCCTTGGAAGGACATTGCCATCATGGTCAGCGATGAGAAGACCTTTGATTTGATGAAGAAGCATGTTAACAGTTCTCAATACGGCTACAAATGTGAGCGTATTCTAGTTAAGATTCTGTTTAGAAATATCAAGGGAGGATATATGAAGGGTTTAGTTGATTTTCTGTCCAACCTCTCTACAAGGGACAAAACTTAAATATGCGCGTTACGACGAAGGAGACGGCAGCGAAAACGTTACGACTGGATTCATTTGCAGCACAGGCGAATAGTATCGATTGGAATCTTGTTTAAAACAAACCAAACATAATGCACCCCGCAAATGCGTATTTTTCCCATCTCTCTAGTCTCACTCTCTGTTTTCAGCCGCCTCGCTCCAGGACTTTGAATTGTTTGACCGCTCGATTTCCAGTTACGATTATTGACGATAAAGTTTAAGAGCGCCAATGCACTTTATAACTGACCTTTTTGCTGCCATCGCCTCTTAAATTATTTGCTAATTTCAAGGTTATACCAATTAACTACAATAATGGGTGACGAGTTACGCGCACAATTTTGAGTCGGCTAATTGAACCGAGAGCTCCACCATCGGCCCGTATTAGAATCCATTTTCCTGTTAAATTAATATTAATATTACTTTATTCAAATACATATACATATAAACACGTTGCATATTTGAGACCGAGAAAATAATTTCCATGTTGCACATTTGTACCGAGAGATTATCCCTATAAAAGGTCCCCTAAATGAACTAAAAAATGTACCGAAGCAATGCAAAATACAGGTTAAAAATTATTAGGGTAGGTACAAAATGGTATGGTAAGAATGATATTTAAAGTGAAAATTTGCACAGTTAAAATATGAGCTATTATGTCAATATATGTTCACCCATCTTTTTAAGCCTTTTTAAAATTTGTTAGCATTAATTTCATCAGTAAAGAGGTGGTTTGATAAATTCTTCCAGTCTTTGATGATTCTCAAAAAGAAGGAGTACTTAAGGGAGTTAACTTTAGCTAATTTCATTTGCATCTTGTATGGATGGTTGGTTCTAGGGTTTACTTTTACAATACTCGAAGTAGCCATTTGAGTCTAGGCCTTTAAGTCCAAACACTGTCTTGGACTAGCATTCCACCAGAGTACAGGTATTCTCTGATCTTCCATGTTGAAGCGTGTTTCAGTTTAGCAATTTATATCGTTCTTCGTATAACATCTCGCATGGTTTTTGATCGAGAACAATTCTACTCAGAGAAGTGACGTCTTTCATTTGTTTAGCTTTTCTACAACGTCTTTTAATCAGCTTGTTTAAATGCCCTGACATCTTCCTGAAAAGCCCCTTAATTTGGGGAGGTAACAATAAAGTATGTATGTATGTATCTTCATTTGTAACCCTGGAGGTCATCTCGGCACGTCAACAGTCGACATATAACAACTTTGTCATTTCACATGTGAAATGTTTAATTAATTGAAGCTTAAATTTCGCGTCGAAATTAAGAAGTAATTTGTCAACCATGATTGCAAAAATCACATGTTTCCTCATCAAATTGCTTTCCACAGATATGTGTATAATGCGAAGCAAATCAGGTGACCAATGCCCAAAAAAGAATGATGGCCAACCAGGAGAAAAATGCGTGGCTAAATATCTCACCGCAGAGGCATGTAAGAAGGCTGGTGGGAAATGGACACGATTTATCACAAACGTTATGGAGAGAACGCGTGGCGTCCTAAGCACGTGCCATGGAATCGACGGAATGAAGCTGAAGAGAGGCGTTCCGTATGAACCACATAAGGTCGCACAAGGTGGAGATCTACTGGAGCAGTATGTCCTTGTTCAGGAGCCACCCGAGGTTTTGTATGCGCCTTCCACTTATATCAACCACAATGGAGTAGGCCGCGATGGGAAGTTTACGTCATACAAATGGAAGGTCCCTTGCTTTCCTTCCAACGTGACACAACGCTGCGTGTTACGTTTAAGGTTAGATTCGGTTAAATCATAGTGATGGGATTTGCCCAAATTCTGAAATAGAGCCAAATCCTGTATGACGACAAGTCGTCGTTCAAATTGCTGAAACATGCCGCAGCGAAAAATTTTCGAAAATTTGCGTTCAGTAGATACATAGGAACATGAATCAGGGGTTTGTTTGTTTCTCCATTTACAGGCGTTCGTTCACGAACACGACAAACTATTCAGAACATTCCCTGTGGTTAGTTCATTTTCTTTACCACAGCTGTGCATTGTCAATAACGCCTTGTGTAGCAATACATCCCCGCGACATGCCCAGCGTTCATGTGACTTGTCGCAGCGGACAAAAATTACCCGACTTTGGAACGTTCTATACGTGCTCACATAGAGGCAGTCGCTTGTTTTCGTCAGAAATAGTAGAAATAGCAATGATAATTTAACAGGGTTACCACTAAAATGAAAGAAAAATAATTTGTAAAAATGCGTTAAAATGATTCCAATGAAAACTGTCTCAAAAGGCCAGGGGTATTAAATTGCATAACGGACAATCTTGATGCACCATGTCAATAAAACGAATTTTTGGCTACTTCAAGATCACACAATTTGTCGTTAAATAAAGACCCCTTACTTGTACATCTAGCGCACAAATTGGTCAGCGAACTCAGAGAGAACAAGTTAGCAAAAATACGCATGCGCATGTCACCTTCCTGGTGGGTGGCAATTTTCATGCGCGCGCGTATTCCTGTGAAAAATTGGGAATCACTCGAAGTCTAGCTGGTTAAGATATATACCAAGATTTTGGATTTAAATCCTGCTCTGGTGGCCACCATTTACTACTAAAGTTATTAATTTATCATTGTGTTTACTCTATTTACGGTTTATACGTGCATTTCAATTTATGTCGTAGATATAACATCACCAGTGACGATGTTCCGCGCAAATTTGATGCCAGCGATAACGATAAGTAAGTAAAAAATGATATGGAAAATACTGAACAATTAGAGTGATATAGCTTCACCTAGCGTTACTGCTGTTAATTCAGTGGGAAAGTAGAAGAAGAAGTATAGGAAACCCATCAGTCGCAAGGCCTCAGTTGGTCATCGGTATGGCAAAAAAAGATTGAGTCGTTTGTAGGATTGAAATAAAATTTGAGGGATTAATTTCCTTTTTAAAAGAGAATAACATTCAAAGTTAAAATAGGAAATGTGCCCTGACTTTGATTGGAATTGATAGCCCATGTAATACTTTAAAGCTAAAAACATTGGAAACCTATTGAGTACTTTAGTATCTCGGCCGTCATATCGATGTATAACAATCTATAAATTTCACGTGAGACCATTTTGTGCTGCTTTTAAACAATTGTATTCGTGATACTTACTGAAAAGCTTCTATGGACACTTTGTAACCCATGCCTGATTATGCTACTGGTTCAAGTCATAACGAAAAGTTATATATTTTTTAACTGAAATACTATGCTGTTTGTAAAGACTCGTGACAACACTAGTACTAAAACACACTCACGCAATACTAAGAAATAAAGAACAGTCTTACTTGGCTAAGCCCGAAATGATACATTTTCCATGTGGTTTTGCCTAGCCCCAGAATAGTAATGTTGCCTCTCACCCTCTTTTTCTGTTCCAATCCCCAACTATGGAGCGCAAATCCTCCCTAAAATACCACGCGCTCCGCCTAAAGGTAAGAAGCGGACGCCTGGGAACGAGGCATTGTTACAGAAATTGCAACCTGATCACAATCTCGCCGTTTCCTCTTCTCTTGATTAAACTATCCACAAAAGTTGCCCTTGCGCATTTTGTTGTCCAAATCTTCAAGTCTGTGACAATAATAATCTTTTGTCTTTTAGAGTCAAGGGAAACCCGAAAACTAAAGCTACTGATGGGCAAACAGAACTTCAGCTGGCCTTGAATACCGCTCAGGTTGGACGAACATTCCAAGACAGAACTCACGTGTTCCTTCTGAAACCGAGGAATATTCTTCCGAAAAAATATCAGAACACCACCATAAAATACATCTTTGGGATGGGAAAGAGAGGAAACATTCAACAGGCGTATCCTTCCATGGAGTATCGCTTCTTTCCTGAACTGCTTCGTGTTACAACAGACGATGTGGTGTGTTTGGTCTGGTCTGGTAAGAGTTTTTGGCTGAATGATCTAATCAAACCGTAGCTATTTCTGTAACAGGAAGCTTCAGAAGATTGAACATTTAAATTTTGTTTAAGCCTTAATCACCTACTGGTGTAACTCCCGGGTGTGAGGAGGGGCACTCCCTTATTTGGCCTAAACGAGGATGAGCGGTTGATCAAGGTATGCTCTTGTGGTCTTGCGTCTTAAAAGCCTTGAACAGGGGGTGAACGTTGGCGGTGTGCAGTCTATATGCGTGGTACTCGCATTTCCTTACAACGATATAATTCTATTGATGTCAAATGCTTAATTCTGTATGTGAGGAGAAATGAATCAGAGTTACGGAAAAAGATCTCATCTTAAGGTGTTCCGATACAGTTTTTCAGAGGCCATACCGATATTTTTCAATCGCCTTATAAGTGTTTTTTTCCTCGTCCGATCGCTATAAAATTTTCACCAGTAATTGGCTATGGATTGAAATTTGTGAAAATGTAGTTTTAAGTAAAGTCGATATTACTATGACAACAATAGACAAAAAACTTTGAAATTGATAAAAGCAGAATTTTTGTCTGATCTAGACCTGCTACTGAAAATACAACACTAGGAACTTAAAGTTTGGTGTTGAGCAAACAATCTCCGTAAGAAGTAAACAATTCTGTATGTTTGAATTCGACTAAAACGAAAATATATTTCAAACCTTAAATATTCAATAGCCGTGATAGATTATTTAATAAAAACGTTATAAATGACTGATATTATTAAGTAGCGTCAGAATGCTGCTTAATATCATATTTTGATGCTAGGAAGTTTTGGTGTACTTTCGTTGTTGCGATCTTGAAAACTAACCCGTTTTCTCACCACCTGTCTAAGTGCAACTTCATTCAGAATTTGGACTTTTAGCGCTTTCTTGTATATCTCCGAAACGACTCGAACGAATTTTTTGAAAATCTCTTCACATAATCTTCATAACGTATATAAAAATGTCTGAAACTTTCATTGAGATTGATTCACTGCAACACCTTGAAATTTCAAGACAAACCTATCCTACGAACTTTTCA
>OZ037997.1:12333627-12398627 GCA_964035705.1 Porites rus | reverse complement strand
TAATTAAAACAATTTTCTTCAGGCGCCATTCCTTTTCTCCGCGAAGAAAAATTTCAAGTTAGCTATAGCTTCTAGTCTTGAACTGACACTTAAAATCATCATATTTGGAAAGCATGGTATACCCTTTAAGACCAATATACCATGATGGCTAAGCCAATCAGAACTCTAGAATTGCAATATCTAATGATTCAATTTTTCATAAGTAAGTAAAGCATGATCGTCTGGGTGAGTGTAGTCCTGAATAGGAATGTTGTTGACAGTGACTAAAGTTTCGACAACCTCAGGTGCGGTAGTCAACTTCAGAGTCAAAGTGAGTTGTATCACGTCAGTTGATGGTATTAAACTCTGGTTATTGCCCTGATTGGTCAATTAAAGAAACAGTATCCCGTTACTGCGCATGCACCAAACTTTGATTTTTGGACAGGATGTCGCGAAATCAAAAGATGCGAGGAGAGTGAGAGAACCTTGAAAAATCCGTTTGTATCGCGCTTGGACGAGTTCGATACTACACTAAGTCTTCTCAGGATTACAGATCAATGATATATTGTTCCCGTAAAGTTTCGATTTGGGCGAAATCGGGAATTTTTGGCGTTACTTTCATTGCCGTCGCCGAGACCAAAGATGGATAGCGCTTTGATGCCGATTGAAGGCTAATTTTTTCTGCCACCTTCCATACAAGCTCAGATAATTGTGGAAGGAATACGCAGAAATGAAACAGCAACAATAAAGACTCTGTAAGAAAGAAACCTTTGAGACATGGATGTGCACTGGATGTGACTGAGGAGATCTTGTGGAATTAAGCTTCGTGAAGCACAATGTTTTGGAACGAAGTGTTAGTAAACTTTTAAATGAACCTCAA
This sequence comes from Porites rus, assembly GCA_964035705.1. Classification (NCBI taxonomy): domain Eukaryota; kingdom Metazoa; phylum Cnidaria; class Anthozoa; order Scleractinia; family Poritidae; genus Porites; species Porites rus. Next base: position 12,397,768 of record OZ037997.1, on the reverse strand, counting down.
GCTACGGTCGACACAATCAAACAAACAGGTGCAACATGTTTAGAAAAACTAGAGCAACTAATTCATAACATAGTTTTTGACTAACCTTTGAGATTACAGTTTGAAATATATCTCTGGAATGTTTGAGGCTAGAGCGCGAGCAAATATTAGTGTACTTGACCTCTGACACGAGTTTCACATTAGAAAAGCTGTTTTTAAAGCTAGCGGAACGAGCTTTTCGAGTCGCGAGACGGCCCTGCTAGCGACAAAATCGCGGTAAGTCTTCGTACGCGAGCCAAATTTTGAATAAGACGAAAGACTTCTTTGAAAGTTTAAAATATTTCTTGAGAATGTAAACAACAAATCTCCGTCGGCGGTGCGGTCGGGTAGAAAATCTTGTCGAGTCAACATGACAGTTCTATTGTCTTATGAAGAAAAAACAGATGACGCTCGTGCGTGCGCATAATCGGGACACTGTCCCTTTAAGTCGCAATGTTATTGATCGTCTGTCAGTTAAGCCGTGATGTTATTGGCTATGAAGGCTCGAAATGTAATTGGTATGTTTTGATCCGCCTTTTTGTCACAGTTTGACAGTTGTTTATTGTTTGTCAAATTCTCGGTTGTCAAGTCATTCTTTCGTTGTCAGTGTTGCTTGACTCAGTCAATTTAAGAAATGGTAAACGTGCAGCGTGCAACCATGGAGTTATGGATGCACGCGGGAGGTTGCTAAGCACGAAAGAAGAGTAAGAGTCTAGCTTCTTGAGTGCTTAGCAAACCTCCCAGGTGCATCCATAACTCCGTGGTTGCACAGCTGCAACGTTTACCATTTCTTTTATAACATAATCAAAAGAGAAAAACATTATTTTCCATTTGCCTTCGGTTGAGTCATCGGTCCGAGTTCATGTATGCTGCCATCTGCCCGCGCGTAAACAAATCATGTTCTATGTTTTTCAAAAACTTGCCTTTGAGCTTTTCTTTCGCTGAATCAACCGTTCTCCGTCCTCAGGCCTAGGTAAATTGCAGAACGTTTTTTGTTGTTATTCTGAATGGCATCTGTCTACTTGCTCTTAATATTAGGGTAAAAACTTTGATGGAAAACTATAGCTGCAACTATAAACAACAACTAAAAAGACTCTAAAAAATAATCAAGCTTATTTATGTGACAATTTTTGAAATAAACGTAAGGAAGAAATAAGAAAATTTGACTGTAATTCCTTTAGAATAACAGGTAACACTATTTTTAAAAAGAAATTAACTAGCTTTGTATCGAAATCTGTCTGGGGAAATCCAGCTATGAAAGTCAAAGATGCAACTGAAATTCGCCGACACACACCCGGCGCTGAAGCTGCTGCGAAGTTTTTGACCGTTCTCTGAACGACTGTTATGAATGAACACTGAGGAACAAAATAATACACACAGAAGTTATTTTTTGAAAAATTTATTTGAAAACCCCAATTTTTCTGTACTCAAATGAAATTCGCTTATTTACAGCGTAATTTGCCCGTCTAAACTCAACTAAAATTTTTAATCGATGCGATGAAAACTTCACAACAAAGCTGTCTCGAATTTGAGCGTGTTTCTTAAAATATTTGCTTGAATTTAGCATCAGCTTGACCAAAAAGTCAACAACACAATGCTAATTGATAAATTTACATTTCAAACAGACTTTCTTTTCTATAAAAAAACACACAAAATGTACCTTAAATCTTCGCTTGCTCGATTTTCCTTCAGCCGATTCTAGCCGCGAGGAAAACAGTGATTAATTCATCCAGGGCAAATTTGTCGCTTGATCTTTTGTCTTTTTTCCTTCAAAACGACAGCTTAGTATTTTGTTCAACGTCCACTTTTCATCTGTGCATTTCATCGGTCTATTTTACCGTCAGGAGAGGAGATTTGTTGAATTTGCCTTAATTAATTTTACAGCGCTAGCTCAGTTTCTTGGCGTGCACCCACGGGCAAATGGTAGTGGCTAACTGACCAATCAGAGCGCGCGATTTACTTTTGTTATGTTATAAAAGTCGTTTGTACGGTGCCGGTAACTGTTGACTATGATTCAGTGGCGTTTGTTCTAAGTAAGTAGTAAATCGGATTTAAAGTGAGTCGTTGATAGTAGTCTGTAGCACACGTAAGTCGATTTGATGTTTCGCCTGTTAATGTTTTTTAGCAATGTGATTGTCGGACATCACCATTTCTTTTGGCTCGTTTGTGTTCAGTTAGTCACGTGCCAAGGTTTCAGCCGGTGAACAGTAACTTCACATCAAAAGACTCTATAGTTTGTGGTCGTCAGGTATCTTTATTGTCTCAGTGGCGTCCAAAAAGTTCTCAGTAGACTCTTTAGCTTGTTTATATCTGGATTCGTCAGTCATAGGTTTCAGCGCGTTAGTCAAGTGTTTAGACATTTGGTAAGTCGGGGACCTTCAGAAAAAAACTATGGGCCGCATAGGTATGTTGGATTGGGTAGTTTTGGTAGTTCGCACAGCTTGGGTGGCTGCGAAACACCATACCTCAGTCTTTAGAAGCGTCGAAAGTCGATTTCGTCGGTTTTCTTCGCTGTAAGCAGTTTATTGTTGAGTCTTCGTTGACTACCCTCATCCGGATGATCATGCTCCACCTACTTATGAAATGATTCCTGGGTTCCTTTTAAACAGTTTTCCGATTTAGTTTTTCCCAAATGAGTTCATCGTTAGCTCCAATCGCCCTAATTCTGACGTTTATATCATATTTGGAAGATGCGAGCAATATTATACCCATCGATTCCATGATACTGATATATTTCATTGGAAACGAGGTTGAGGTTGTTTAGAAACGAGGCTGCTTGGGCAATCGTGAACAAAAATATGGCGTTCACGGCTATCCCAATGCTATATAGTTGAATTTCTGAATAAAACTGAACGGAAGAATTGCAAAACATATAGCTTGATGGATGTCATCTACTTTTTGAAGAGCATCCTGCAAGAAAAAAAAACCATCTGTTTATATCCTAAAACCGTGCCTAGAAATAGGCCAAAGTTTTGAGGAAAGTCTACTAGGAGGTAAGCTTGTTAAAAAAATATTTGAATGAATAATAAAACAATTACTGATTTCGGCCTTCATGATGTGAAGAATTATGCTGATCTCAGGGGCTGTTATCCACGTCGGCCATCGGCCTGGGTGGATCATATCCTCCTCGATCTGCATAATTCTTCACATCAACTCACTCAATAATTGCTAATTATACAATGTACTGACTGCTACGTGTGCTGGGATTGGTCGTGTCGTCGTTGCCCATGATCAAATAGAATACAAAAACCTTGATGACGTCACAATGAAAGACTTGTCCAACATGACGCGCAGTCTTGAAAATGTTTGCCACGGATTAGTTCCGATTGACGAGCGAAAGCCGCGAAAAACGTTTATGGAAACAGTTTACAAGCGAGAAAAATAGCTAAGAAACCAAAACAAAAAGAGTTTTGTGGCCTCTTGCAAAGTGCCTCCCCTTATCTGGAGGAAGTATCCAAAACATTTGTCATCGATTCGGTACTGAAGCAGTTATGAAATATTAATAGTAATATTACTCGGTTTTTTCTGCTCTAAGGAAGTGATGAGGACTCGGAAAAAGTTTAGGGGGAGCTGTTAACCAGACTTTTAACAACTCGGCACAGATTAGCCCATGGAGATATTAGGCAGAGCCCCGTTAACAAGCCTGTCTTGTTTCTAACTTTTACGGCGGGGGCAAACGGGCTTGCAAGGATACCTCGGCTAGTGTTAAATACGGGACCTGAGTAGTTAGTTGGGCAGGATCAGGATGTGGTAGCTACCGGCATAGCGGTGATGGATTTTCACAAGCGGTGAATAACGAGCGATTATGAAACAAATTTCAAATTACTACGACTAACAGTTTGCAACAGTAAATACATTAGGTCGCTATTATCCAAGCATTGATGACGTGTTTAAAGAGAACCGCGCTGGCGATATGAAAAGTTGTTTGATAGAGCATGTTGCATTCTTTGATGATCGTACACATTTTATCCAGCGGCGCTAAATTATTTTTGGCACGCGCACTTCTCTCTTTATGCTAACCATACAATCTAAATCACCGCAGCTCCCCAAACCCAGTATAGTCTACTTTCCTGAATTGCAATACTGAGCGTTTTAAAAACTTTTTTTTATCAATATACTTAGTTTCAATCATAATCTAGTTTGTTTTAAATCAAAAAAAGTTTTTTATCAATATACTTAGTTTCAATCATAATCTAGTTTGTTTTAAAAGGCCCATAAAATACTTGATATGTACTTTTAGCAGTGAAATAAAGAATGTTATTATTATTATTATTATTATTATTATTATTATTATCAGTATTATCATTATTATTATGGTCATAAAGACTCAAATTTTTACTTTTTTACAGCAATCCCCAAAACTGCATTTCCAGTTTACTGCGACATGGACGCCGGAGGTCAGTGACATACATTCATTGTCTTTTACTTGTTACTGTGAGTGATTGTTTTGTTGGTTTGTTTTTTTCTGGTCAGATTTCTAATTGTAATTGTAATTCTAATTCTAGATAAGGTAAGAAAGAATCTTCTTTTCTTACGGAGACAGAATAAACAGCTACTGAATGTAGCCTTCATGACACAGGCGACTCTCACTTACAATCAGATTAGAATATTTAAATATTATAATCTGATCGCATGCGAGATCCTCCTATGGCATAACAGGCTAATTGAATGAGGTTTAGTACGAAATATTCTTCTTACCGTTTTGTAGTCTGCTTTTTATTTAGACTAAGCGCTTTCCTACCAGCAATTTTGAAAAAAAAATCAATGACTGTTTTGCAATCTGGCCATTTTGACGCTAGACCGCGAGCGGTCGTCTTTCTTTCCTCAGGGCCACAAGAGCGGCGCCCTCGTTCCGCCCTCGTTCCTCGCGGCTTCGCTGCTCTTCGCTCACGCGTGCTCTTGAACCGACTGCAGACGACACGCGTGAAAAACGCAGTACGTATGCGTGCCTTCCCTGCTTCCGGCGCGAATTTGCCAGTGCCTCCCCCAATCGAAATTATACGCGATACCAAAACAAACTAGATTCCGGCCGCGAAATTCAAAAAAGTAAGCTCCACACACAAAAGATAAGCTTAGAATTTCACGAACACAAAGTTTAATAATTGCTTTAGTTTCTCTCTTTTGCACCACATACTTTCCTCCTTGCACCAAAGGCGAAAATCATGTTTGAAAGTCCACGCTCGCTCTGGCAGCACTTCGCCGTAGCCGTTGTTGCTATTTTGGTCATCATGTCGCTGAGCTCGGTCAATGCGAACAACGAAAACGACCAATGCATGCTAAGTGGAAAAACAAGGACGGAAAAACCTTGTACCGGACGACTTTACCAGTTAGACATATCAGTTAAACATATCAAACATTCCTAAGTGTTTTTCTATTTAAATGAGGAAGATTTTGCAAATTTAATTATTGAAAATAGAGACCTTGCGCATGCGCAGACGTTTTGCACGCGTGTCACTGCAGACACATGAAAAATAAGAGACTCCTCGCAGTCTACTTTGACGCTCTCTGCAGTGCCAAAATAACAACCCGTTCCCTAGGCTCCCTCTCTTTTTAGTCTTATATGAAAGCAGTAGGGCTTGGCAACAATATACTTTTGACGGTAAAAGATCTACTGCCGTGAATGAGTGTTTGCGAGTCATCAAGATTAACCTCTATATATCAGGTTGGACAATGGTGTTTAAGGCTGTGGGCAGAGTGGAGAAAAATGTCTATGAGGTCTATAAATCTGATCAAACCTCTTCCGAGGATAAGGTGGAAGCTCTTGACGTCAGTAACAAGTACCGCGATCACTACAAGAACAGGATAGTTTTAGCTTGGGAAGTATTTGACGCAACTGAGGTACCTTATAACAAATATTACCATCATCCTTCTCAAATAGAGACCCTCGGCTGCATGACCTCCAACTTTTTGTACTTGAGCTTTTCCACTTTGTATTCTAGTTCTTTATGGAGAACTGATACCACTATCTTGGCTAAATTAAGTAAGGCCCCCCCCGTCTCTAATAAGCCCTCCTAAAACGTGTTTGAAATAAATAACCACGCGAGTTTGTTAATAGACGGTTTACTGTACATTGAAATGGAATTGACATAGTGCCGTCTATCGTCAAGTGTGTCCCAAGAAAGAGAGTCAATTAAGCCACTCGGAACGAATATTGTGAGCCGGGCGGACCATTAAAAATGTTATATGGGGGGGAGGGGGGGGGTGGGGTGGGGAATTTTCGAGCCGCATGGATTTTTTTTCGTTATCATGTTCCTTGTATGAATGTTTTTAAGCCATTGGATGAATATTTTTTAGTGTTAGTTGGCGTGCATGAATTTTTTATTCATTTGTTTTTCCCTTGCACAAATATTTTTTTGTACTTCGTCCACCCCCTCCCCTCTTATAAGTTTTCTAATGGTCCGTTCCTAACTGGCACCTGTGAGAACCTTGGCAGCAGGTGACTGAAATCTTTGCAGCCTATCTTTCAATAATTTGCCACAGGTGTCCCACAAAGGGAAACAATATTCAAAATATGGCTGACCCGCGCTAAGCTTCTTACAGATCACATGGAAATGACAGTCCCAGCTAAGTTTTTCATTACCATATGTTTCATTACCAGGCTCGAGTTAATCTTTATAAAGGAGGAAAGTCGAAGGTGGAACTGAAATTCAACGCCAAAGGAACGGACAACCAAAACTGGTTTATCGACTCCAAACTGAGTCACAGCAGCCAGTGGTATGATATAAAAAAAGAGTCAAAGAATTACTTTTCAATCAGTGGAGACACAACAAAGAAGCGGCACTTCTTCATCAACCGGGAATATGCAGGGAATTGTGCTGGTGATACCGGGTGGATGGTGATTGCTGGTGGACAATGTGACTGGGAGAGGGCCCATCAAAACAAAAACCCCATACTGTACAGCAAGTTATCTAAATACACTAAATGGGAGGAGAAAAGTGAGTTAACCAACACATTGTGTCTGTATTACATTAATTAAGCTTCTGAAGTTTTTCTATTCTTTTCTTTTTTGGCCAAAAGTAAAGAAAAGCAATCAGACAGAAAGGAATAGAGTTGATGATTGGAATATTATCGTACTGATTGGGCGGGCCAAGGGTTTATTTCCACTCGCTGGAAAGTCGGGGGGGATGTGCGGGATATTATTTATGGGGTTTATGAAGAAAGAACCACCCCACCTGAGTGACTGGGTCAGGTTGGAGAAAGTTTTATTTCCTAAGATGTATGGGATAGCAACGTGGACATTAACTAAACGACGTTTGCCTTCCATTCATGGAGTTCATACGCGGCAAACGTGACTTAGGCTACGTTTTCAAGACACCGGACGAATTTTCGACTGGCTGATAAATTGGACGGGACACTTTGTTCACACGGAAACGTTCAATATTTTCACTTTGTTCACATGGAACTTTGAATGGCTAAGCGTTTAAATTTTCGTTCGGTTAAGGTGGTGCCGTATGAATGGAGCACCTAAACGGACGAATTTTGAACCGCTCGAAAATTCGTTCGTTGCCGTTTGAAGGCAGTCTCAGTCAGAAAGCCTCGGGAGGCTCATTTCATCTTGAACTTGAAAGATCAAGAGCGAAAACCTTTCTTTCCTTTGTCTTGCAAACCGAAATATCTTCAAGTTTGTTTTCCTTCAAATTTTATACTCGAATGCAAACTTGTCTAGCTAGTTACATGCCCCGTCCATGTTTACTTTTGTTTCTGGTCGTTCATTTGTGTTCTGGTTGTAATCAGCGGATAGGTCAATCTGCCGACTAGTGTAGATGGTGATCTCCAACATGGAAAGAACTGTAAGGTAAACAAATCATACTATATCTCCTTTAACTCTCCTTTATTTTCTTCGTTTTCTTTCAGATGATGTAGGGGAGGCAGACGTCTTGGCAGTCTTCTTGCGTTAAGACGAGACCAGGAGCGTTATTGGACGAAACGAAACGATGGCCTGAACTTGTGTTGTTCTCTCTTCTGAACCCTTTATAGTATGTACTTAGACTTGTGTAGTGGTACAGTTTTTACATAGTTCTGATAGTGTGGTCCACCGTAGGAAATATAAAATAAAACATCTGAAGAGCAAAACGTGTCTGTGTATTTTTAGGCCATTATAGTCACTAAAGCATGGATTCAGAGTAGAATCCAGGAAAACGCTTGACATTTTCCCACTAACGCGCTCAAGTGCCGTGGCTACGCTTAGGAAAAGCCCTGGAGCCCACGTATCAAGGGGGATTGAATCGTGCATCTCTGAGAAATGAAATTGCTTTTTTGCTTTTTTTCGTCTTTAAACGGTGGAAACTGGTTCGGACCACCACCTGTAAGTTTAAGTCATGATTCAAATGATAATGATAGGGGGATCTCACCGTGAGTGTTACTGACCGTCAGGAGCTGCCCACCACAGAAGCGGTTAGTTTGATAGCGTGTACTACTCAAGTAGATTAAAGCCTAGTTTCCTTTATATTTTGAAGGCGGGTGGTTTAAATTGGTAAAACAAGCTACCTCCCATATTATTATTTGAGTCAAACCGTGACCAAAAAAATTCAACATTAATAGCAGTGATTTTCTAATTACTTTAGGAACTGAGCGTTAACCAGTCTGAGACCAATCTCAATTAGGAAAATTAGTCAAAAAGCACTAAATGAGTGGCCCGGATGGCAACAGTAGGACCAGTCATTTAGTGGTTTGTGTACCCGCCAACTTAAAAATAAAACAATTACCAATGCAATAAATTATCTTTTACGGTTGACTGAGAAAATTTTATTTGCTGACACGACTGGCGCATAGATTTCAGGTTTTCAAGGTACACGATCTGGTCACCTGCAAGTGAGTTCTATTGTCTTTGGCTAACACCCTCCTCGAATCTATAATACTTCAGATGATACGAAAGCCGAATTCGATAATTGTTTTATTATTCATTCAAAACAATTCCTAAACAAGCTTACCTCCGTCAATGTTGAGTTCATCTCGACAGTGTATGTTTATCCGGAAGAGCTTTTCAGGTCTGCAAATATACTCCAAATATCAGATGCAATCCGTCGAGTTGTCTTCTTGCTATTCTTGTTATTCTTGCTATGTTTTTAGACAATAGTTCGCCGTGAAACGAGTAAAATGTTCTGCCGTTTTGTACTCACTACCAAAACAACTCGACTGGTCCCCAGGTCTTCTTGTTTAACTGTGCAATAATCTGTCAATTTTGCTACACACTTGATGTCATCAGTTCAATATCGCAAAATTTTCCAAATTTGGTCGACAATAGCTAGTTATGATGAATTATGCCTGGAATTTTAGTCAATCAGAAACGGAGAAATATTTTGAATGAATAATATAATAGGTTTTGTTTCATACAGGAGACTCCTTCTTGTCCCATGGACAGCAAGCTTGAGTTGGGAAGTGTAACAACTGCCTCGTCCCCAGTCTCTCGCTAATACTTTTTAGGGAATATTTGTCCAATCATGCACCTCTCGCGCTTCTCGCTTGTTGTTTTTTTTGCTTTCTTCTCTCGTTTAATGCTCCCAGCACTGAGCCTTGGGGAAGTCTGTGGAGGAGGCAGGTGTAACAATAACAGTCAGTGTGTAGAAATTAAATTGATTAAATATTGAAGAGAGACTGGCACTAAGCAAAAAGCTCCCTCGATTAAGCCCTAGCTTCTTCCATTGCATTCCACACCCCTACATTTTAACCCGCCATGATCACTTCGTACACTTTATGGCTACTTAAAGCAGTTTTGTGTTACTGTGAGAAACATATCATCTAAGACTGTGTTACTTCTGTTATTAGTGGAGAATTTCGAATAAACTATAAGGCGAGAAAATCCGTCTATTCCCCCATGTATGACAAATCCCCAAGTCACCAGGCTATGGTGTTCCTCGATATGCCAGGCTATTTGAATCGTCCACAAAGTATGCTCTTCTGGAAATTACTACTACCCAGGGGAATTTTTTTTTGAGGATCAACACGGCCAATACTATGGCCTGATTCGGACTGGTGGAACTATGACAGCTAGAGACCGAAGATGACAAGACACCAAGGAATATCCAATCATAGTCCCATGATCTCTCATAAAACGTCATCCACGAGATTGTCTAGTTGCACACCTGAAATCACCAAAAAGCCTGTGATACTCTCTCACCCAACTCCACAAGGCGTCGTCTAAATGTCCACCTTGAAACAAGGAGAATTTGGGCTATTTTTATCCCAATTAAAGCCGACGATCGGAGATGGGTGTTGATAGAATGTCCCGCAAGGTTTGGGCAGTTTGATAAGTGGTTTCGAGTTCATCGTCCGTACGGAAGGCTTATGCCTCGCAGTATTTCATCTAAGGCTGCACTACTGAATCTGACAATAGGCAGTACTTGCTGAAAAGCTCGTATGAGATAATCTCTGGATATTTTCTCTTACTACAACGTTGGTTGAGTCCCATTCACATTCGCAATTTTTGCCCTAGTATAGTAGATCTAGATCTCCTGCTGCCGAAAATACTTCTTTCCACTGTAAAGGAGATGTTTACTTGTTTACCCGTTTATGCGGTCTTTCTTCATCCGCCCTATTGTTCACTTTTGTCGCTAAAATGTAGTCACTTGTTTCCAAAAGATGGAGCGGACAGAAGCCTGGGATCCAATGATGCGTAAAAGAAGATGCGCAAAAAAATATTGAATGACGTATTACAACCTTGTTGAATAGAAATTTTGACCTTGAAAGTGAATGAATATAATGTGTCGGGAATGTAAATAAATATATTCGTAACTAAGAAATATATCGCTGAATGTGAATTTGTGTATATGACTAATAACTACGTAGCTGTTGAATGTGAATGAATACATTCGTGAACCACAATGAAACAATTAAATGTGAATGAATATTGGATTTGTGAATTTTGCACCATTTCGCCAACCATATAGAGGTATTATGAACTTTTCATTAGCCGGTGGTGGATCAAAAGTTACTGTTAAGAACGCTTTGATAGATGCTCTTTCCATTGAGAGCCGAGATACCACCTTGTACAGCACATGACAGCATGTCGTTATTCTACGTGTTGCCACAGGTCGTACCCACCCGGAGGACCTGAAACAGCAAATATTCGGGCGTCGATAAAACCAGGAACACGGAACATTCTGGAATTTTTAGGAACATCTCGGTTCATGAAAAATTAACATAATTTTTATAAGAAAAATCAATAAATAAAATGATGATAATAAAAATGATAATAATAATTTTGTAAAAATTAATAATAACAAGCTAAATAAAATAGCATAGCATATCATAAATACGAAAAAGAAATAAAGAAAGAAAAAGAAACTGTATCATCTCCGAGTATGAGGAAACAATATTTTGTTGTGCGAGTGAGGGTCCACGCAAATGACAGTAATGAGTGAAGGTTTTCCTCTAAAAACAAAATATATTAAAATGGGTCGCGAGGAGATGGGGTTTTCAAGCCTTCCTGGCACAGCCACCTCATGTAATTGTTTGCCGTGCAGTTTAATCATTTGACGATAGACTGAAATGTCGACAAGTACCTTATGTCAAGCCAACATATAGTCTGCCTATATGTGTTATTGACATTCACTTACTTGAGGTGCTTTGCTTTCTTGAGGTTGACATGAATTATTTACCGAAATGTCAGCACTAGGCTCGATCTGCGAACGTAAGAAGAGCTTAGGGGCTTCTGGCTTTGGATTTTAATGAACAAGGTTAAATGACGTCTGCGATGCAGGCTACCCCTATTGCTATAAAACTTCTAGTGCCTTGATATACTTGGTCATTATTTTATTCTGCGGAACTCGAGATCGTTTTTTTGTAATTATGTGGGATGAACAGTCAACTTTGTTATCCGAGGCAAATCAACATAAGGATTTAATTCAAGAAAGTCTAGTCGAGAACAGCTCACGCATTACCATTTCCAAAATGAAATCTTGTCCACCAATTCAACGTTGTCACAAAATTCAAAGCAACAAACACGATTTAGCAAACCATTCGGACTTCGCACTTAGCTCTCACCAGTTTTGTCGTCAGATGCAGGATCAGCGTTTTTGGTATCCCAAGCGGGGATACCCATATCACTAGTGATTTGAGTAGCCATATTGCTGCGGCCGCACTTGGGGATGTAACCAAGTTATTTCCAATTAATTACTTTAAATTAACTCGTTTAAAAAAACTGCGAGTGCGGCCGGGTTTTCTACAGTCTTAACCGAGTTCTAGCCAGATTATACAAATCAAAGAAGAACAAGAGATTTTCTTAACCAGGTTGGGTTTTTTAAACCACATCGCGAGGTAGTTTAACGCAGGTTCAGACCTTATCAATCAGTCGATCATCTCCGCCTACGCGTGAGAATAGTCAAAATTTTGGCTTTATCATGTACGCAAGCACAACAGTTTCGAAATTACTTCTTTCGCTCCAAGTTCAGTTTTTCTTTCTTAACAAAATTGAGTTAAGACTTTTAAGAAGTCGGCCTCTTTTTTCGGTAATAAGGAGTCAAATTTTGTCAGTCGCTGTTAGGCGAGTGTTATAAGCGACTCAAGTGAGCGAAAACAGAAAAACAAAAAACCGCGCGACATTGAATGACTTGGTGAAAGTCTTGCCTGCGTGCAGACGTCTCCTATTTCCTTTGTTGCACGCGGAAAAGGGACGTCTGCGTAACGCCGTCGCTAATCGTGTTCCAGCGTCCCGCTGGGTTCCCAAGATCTTGGGAACATCCTGCGATAGGCTGACACAGTGCGTATTGTTTGACTTAACGTTCATTGGTTGTTATCGAATCTGGTCTGATAATGTATGCGGTGATTTATATAATCGGGGTTTTCCAGCCAAAACAAATCAAAACATGTGTCATTCTGTGCAGACCGTTCGAAATCTTGTGTGAGGCCGCGAAAAATTCAACGTGTGCGAGGAAATTATTTCTTTACAATTTACTGTGCATGAGACATCACATCATATTTGTAAACAGTATCTGAGAAAACTACAAAAGCGGCGTGGACTTCGCACCAGGAAGGCATTTCGGAGAAAGCCAGCCAAAGAAACGAAAATCTTTGTTTAGCTGTAACAAACTGAGGTCAAAGAAAATTTAAACACTTTACAACTGCATCTGATATCAAATCCTATCAGGAACACCCACAGAGGCATAAACCACAGGAAGTGATTACTCAGTATGCTTGTAGCAAACCTGCTTCATGACCTCTAAATGTAAGACTTGGTGCGGCAAAAACGAGACTTACTCAGTCAAAGTTTAGAATGCTACATGCACTGTGTTGTGCTAGTAACCTTCGCGCGAGAGAGAAAAGAAAAACCTCGAGCTCTGTTCAAGCAGACTCTCAAGGTCACGTTTCTTATTATCACGAGCTTATGATGTCGTGTTTGGCCTGTCAACTCTTATTTCTAACCGGATATTATTTCACAATTTATGCGAAATAGAATACCCCGCCAGCGGGACGCTGGAACGCGATTAGCGACGGCCGGCGTTACGCAGACGTCCCTTTTCCGCGTCTAACAAAGGAAATAGGAGACGTCTGCACGCAGGCAAGTGAAAGTCTAAATTGACACCCGGACGCTGATAAAAATTAACCTGGTTAAACTCTTTTAACCAGGTTACGTTCTGGAGAATTTGTTTCCGGGTTTTTCAAAAACTAACACGGTTAACATGCCAAGTGCGGCCGCAGCCAATTTATATCACTTTGACTGCGGCGATCGCCATCTTCAACTAGGCGGAAGAAATGGGGACTGTGAACTAGCCTGACTTTCAGACATCTCCTCCAGTCGCTGAAATTCAAGGTAACTGTTAACAGTACAGAAACTACCGCTGATTTACCACTACCACTGGAACTATTCATTCATTGCGAATGTGAATCTTGTCCGCTAAAGTTCAAAGCTAGGAGCCCCTAAGCTCTTCTCATATGGTCACAAAGCCGTAAATGGATAACCGTCAAATGATTAAGAACCGCATGGGAAACAATTACAAGAGGTGGCTGTGCGAGGAAAGCTTGAAAACCCCTCTCCTCGCGACCCATTTTAATATATTTTGAATTTAGAGGTAAGCCTTCGCTCATTAATGTTATTATTTGCATGGACCCTCACTCGCCCAACAAATTAATTGCACCAATTGCGGCAAAATGTTGTTTTCTCATGATAGTTGGAGATGATACCAGTTTGGTTTTCTTTCTTTCTTTCTTTTTCGTTTTTGTGTTGTGTTGTGTTGTGTTAAGTTATTTTAATTATTTTGATATTATTAATGTTTACAGAAAATATTTTATTACTATTATTTTGTGTATCAATTATTTTTTATAATAATCTTAATTTTTAAATTTTTTTAGTTTTCCGGGATGTTCCGGGATCTTCAAGAATGTTCCTTGTTCCTGGTTTTATCGACGTCCCAAATATTCAGTTGTCTGAACTTTTTAAAGTTAGCTGAAAAAAAAAATCGAAACCAGTCTGAAAATGTGAGTTACGTAGTCACCTCTGACCACAGTTACTTAAAGCAGCATGATTTCATGTTGTTTGTGTTTAATTTCTGGTTGCACGAAATCTGAAGGGTAAGTAAAACAAACATCCGCGAAAACTGAAATTCTCTCTTAACTTCTGCATTTGGAAAACGTATTGTAAAGCATTGTGAATTATCTAATCTTGCCTTTCTTGACCCCCAACAATCCGCCGCCCGGTTAGCTTAATTGGATAAGCGACGGCCGGTGTACCGAGTGGGAGGCCGCTGGTTCAAACCCCGGCAGCACCAGCACTCTGGGTCTTAAAAAATTGAGGAGACAATTCTCCCTTTGTAAAGACATCTGCAAACTGTTAGACTTCCTTGTCTTCCCGGTGAAGGACGATAAACCGTAGGCCTAGTCTCACAACCATTGCACATGTAAATTCTGTGCGACTGAAAGGAATCCACACACTGTTCGTAAAGAGTAGGGGACGGAGGGGCTTTTAATGGCCCGCATTACTTGACGCTAGGCGCTGTTGCGTTGACCTCACCAAGAACTGGCGAACCTAAGTAAATTAATAAATCCCATCCGTAGAGAGCCATCTATGGGGCTGCTGACACAAGCTAATCACCCAGACGTCTTTCAGAATGATGAATTTGAAACTCTTGTTAGTTCGATTTTGCAGTCCGTTATTGTGACAATAACGGTTTCATCGAAATTAAGTCAGCGCCTGTGAGATCTCATTTAATTGGAATGCGGACATTTGAGTTGTCCCCGAGGGAGTCAATTTATGTTGTAAACCTTAAAATCAGGGGTCGTGACTAGACATGTCGCGAAAACAATTCCGTTCTGCACGATACGATCTGTGAACGAAAAGGTTACAAACTGGTTTGTGAAAAGATTTAGCTCTGGTTAGCATTAGCTCTTTAGTTAGATTTTGCAGTCAGTTGTGGCAACAAGGGTTTCATCAGATTAAGTCAGCGCCCGTGAGAATTTTTTTTGCTTAATTATATAAGCTTTAAAGAACCGATCTAAATTGGAATTCGGACATTAGAGTTGTCCCTGAGGGAATCAATTCATGTCGTACACCGCAATCAGGGGTCGCGACTAGAAGACTACACATGTCGAGAGGAATAAATTCCACTCTGCATATATTTTACTTCTTTTAGGGAAGTTTTTGTTTGTTCTTAGCATACAAGAAATCATAGTTTATACTTTATTAGTTCAGCTGCTTTACAGCACACCATCACTATCTCCAACTCTTGTAGTCTTTGCAAAATAGTGGTTCCGATTCATGAAGCAAGCCACAAGGGGGTGACTATAGATTACTCAAATTGATTAAACCACTTGGGAACGCACCCTGATTTAAGATAATTATGGTGCCCTGCGGATATGTAATTTTCGTTAGTAAAAGGGGCCACTCGTTAGTTGTGCTTGCACGTAGCTTATAAACGTACAGACCTCAGCTTGCAACTATATACGCAAGGTAAGAACTGTTGACAGTCCTGTTTTTAGCAGAAATTATTTTTAAATGTTGAAAACATTTCAAAGCAGTTACTTTATGTTTCAAGTTGTTTATTTTTGTTGGTAGAGATCCACTATAAGTCACCAAATGAATGCTCCGGCACTTTTTTACTTTCGATATTTGGGTGAAATTCGCCCATGTTTTTCTCTTACGAAAAGGAAAAATTCGGTCATCCACTGGTGTTGTTTACATATCTATCTCAGGAGCAGAATTTCATCCGCGTCTTCTAGGATCTTACTCAGAGTGCTAAGGGTTTTCATCCCTCCATGTAAACAGCCGACGAGTTCCTTTCAATACTGAGCCGTCACTTAGCTGCTGATAATTGTTTTTTTCTTTGCATAAATAGTCGTACCAAATTGGCAAGTTGTCAAAAATGTATTTATGTATTGCTTTTTTTAAATTTTGATTTGAGGACTTTATTTTTTGTGTTGCTTTTGTGGCACTAACGTCCTCAATAATTACTAATCTCATGAGATGGATTAGCACAATGTTAGGCTACTGTAACTTCTTTATCTCTTTTCTCACAACAAATTCAACACAAAGCAAAAAGGTTTCGTACACTATCCCAGAAAAGGTGTTTGATACTTGTATAAGAGGTGAAATCTAAGTTATCTACACCCAGAGCGGAGGGTTGTGAAGTAGGTAACCCTTGTGATATATGAGGTTGTATTGACTGGCTTAAATATAAACACAATAGTTTCTTTTGTTATTTAACAAGATGCAAATAAGTGGAAGGGATTCTGAAATTTAGACCTGGTTTATTTTACAGTTACGTTGAATCAGGGCTGAAATAGCTCTTTGCATTTAAACCTTTGATTGGGAATTAATTGTGACAAAGGAGCTTGAACTTGATGGTAACCGAACTTGATGAGCGGAGCGATGGAAGCTTGCTCACAACGGCGCCGTACACGAGGCAGGACAATCAACGTTAGCTAGGCTCAATCTACCCGAACGTCACAAAAAGTATCTTATAAGATGAAAGTTTCAAACTCGTCGGTTACTTAGGCCAGGTGCTATTTTTCTCATGTATAAATCGCTCACCAGTAAAGAAATCTCTCATGGCAGTTGTAAGGTGTTGTCAGTACCTACCCCAGTATTTGGGTAATTTCATTCAGAGTCGGACAGTTTCATGGTCTTCTTTCATCTACAGTTGTTTGTTGACCATGATCATAATGCATAACTGGATAGTTTTGTGGAGCATAAAAATCAAACATTTTAAAACAATGCCTCACTGTTGAACGGAATGAGGAAAAAATCACCCACTTATTAACTTGTTTTAACATGTTTTGCTCGGTTTATCATATTATTAAAAGGGCCAACTTTTAATAAAATACACAAGTCATAATACACTTCGACTGTCGATCTGGAATGTTCATAAGCTAAGATCACTCGGAAGCTTAGTTTATTGACACTCACTGTTCAAGAATAGTTTTTTTTTTCACGTTAGGCGGTTGGAATAGAAATTAAGTAGAAACATTGTAATAGAAATATCGTAACCGGCTTCGGCGCAATCTACCAGAACGTCACAAGTGTCTTACAAGTTGAAACTTTTAAACTCGTCGGTTACCCCAAGGGCAATTTATTCTAGAAGAACCTTGCCACTTTCTTATGTATAAATCTCTCACTTGAGAAGAAATCTCTCTTGGCATTTACAAGGTGTTGAGTGCATACATATATGCATAATTTCATTCAGACTCGGCCAATTTCATGGTCTTCTTTTTCAGTATCTACCTTTTCGTTGACCGTGATCATAATGTAAAACTGGATACTTTTGCGGAACATAAGAATCAAACTTTTTCAAAAACATTGCCTTGGTGTTGGAAGAATGAGGAAAAATTTATGCATTTGTTAACTTGTGACAACAGAAAACATATTTCATGATTGACGCTCGGTTAATCATCTTCAATAACGGCCAACTTTTTGTGACATGCCTCAGCCGCGGCTCTGGAATGTTCATAAGATCACACGCATGCTTATTGACCACTCACTGTACAAGACTATTTCTTTCACGTTAAGCGGAATGGGAAAAGTATTTATTTAGTTGTTAAGTAGAAACATTTATGGGAATATCCGTGGTGTTTGTTGAAAACTACGCAGTAAAGTACTCGTCCATGGTTGTTTTTGAAAACTGGCAATGTAATTGTCATTCGACTCACGAATTAATTGAAGTAACCTTGTTTGGTCTGCTTGATACCAATAAATTGATAGTAATTGTTGATGCTTTAATAGGCAACGCCTTGAAGTCTTTGAAGAGCTTTAACAAACTCGATCAATTTTCTTTAATTTGATAAATGCGTGTCTGATGAGAAGAAGTCAACACGGAGTAGTTTTAATTTTAATGCCTCATCAGAGTTGGGATACGCATTTCCGATCCGTCACGAATGCAACAGCTCCCAAAATTATTGAATTGTTGAGTTCTGGCTGGAGCCGATTATTTTTGTCTTTTTATCCACAATTCATTAATTTTAAGTATATATTTCACTCTCTTCACACGCTCAATCCGGTTTTTTGGCTTTTCACACAGTAATTCACAATCAGGCCCATTTCTCGAAGGAGAGGTAGGAACATCCTACTGCCTTCGCTAGGAAGATCCTAGTACTAGGGACAAACTACTGTAGACAAAAATGGCGGTGGGTCGTTCAGTGCGTAATCATGGCACAAAGGACATAAGGTTTCGGCGATCCTTACATGAACAAATGTTACGGCGCTTGCGTATTGAATTCAATTTGCCGGAGCGGCCTACTCCAAACGTTCTTTTGATGAATACGCTGAGGTTGGCACCGCGTTTAACTTCTTGTATATTTTTCAAAAATGGTGACAATCAAATGAAAGCGAATACAACGCTGTAGATAGCTTTTCAAAGCGAAAATATGTAATTTGCAGTAGAATTAAATATGGTCGATCTAAGCTGATCTTTCTTGAAAAATAATTCATAAAAAAAATTACAGTTTGCAGAACACCTTGTTAACATTATATCTACATAACTTTTTCCTAGAAAAAAGTGCGAGAAAAAACGATGAACAAACCTGTAGTAAACAGAAAATCTGTGAACGAGTGTCACAAAATAGATACCAGTTCCCGGGCGAGAAAAGCACATGAGATCGAGGCAAAATGTGCCACGCCGGTCCAAGATGGCGTCCAAACCGTGGAATCGCATGGCATACAGAATGGTTACTTATTCATGTGCGGTACATGAATAGTAAGTGTTCTCCTTCGTCGAACGCAAAAGGCCATTTCCGAGTTCCCCTGAGCCTCTGTATCAAAACGAGGTTAAGCGCTCAGCCTTTGATATGGAAATGATTTTTCATTCTCATGCAAATAAAACTAATTTTCACAAGAAAGGTTGTGCACTTGGCCTCATTTTGAAAGTGAGGGTTTTTGGAACTCTGAAGTGGCCTGTTGGCATAAGTTTAAAATGTTCCTCGGCATTCCTGCCGTTATGTGTACTAGCTAATTAAGTTTAACTATAAATGTTAGTTATAAAAAAAAGCTGTTGCTATAGTGCAAAGTCACAAGATAAGCTTACCATCTGCCAGTGAGGTGAAGTATTGACCGTTCAGAGATTTCATCTCGCCCTTTTTCACTAGAATGAGCATTAGAAGCCCGTGTCAAGGTCCAGGAAAATTATGGTTGCGTAAAAGATGAATTTTAAGATATTTATTTAAAAAGGCTGATACGGCACTCACCTTTTGACTTCCTTATGTTTGTGATTAGTTTCATGGTATTGTTGCCGGTAAGAATAAATTTGGTAACATTTCATTAGTGTGCAACATCCGGGACAGTAGTATTGAAAGTCATGACAAAGACCAAATCTCATCAGATGATTTGGGTTCGTTTTAAGTCTTATTTTGTGATGAGAATGCATATGTTACTTCGGCTAAGTAAGATCTCTTTCAACAAGGTTCTTAGGATAGTCTCGAATATTACAGGCCACCGAATTAAAATGTGTTCTGTTCGCAACGCATACTTTTTTTTCTACATGAGAGAGTGGCATGAAGAGATGTGCGTGTGTTGAAAGGTTTCTGTCAGTCATGAAATGTTTTGACATTTCACTTTACCCTTGCTACAGAAGCGACTCCTTATAAAAGTGCTTGTCTGACCCTTTGAGCCTAGATTAACGTTTCAAAATGGCTTCACCGTTGGAAAACTAGCCTCTTTGGCTGTATATTGCCTATTCTTACTTTCCCTTTACAAGCACTACAAACTCGGTCAGATTCATTATATCGTGATGGTTTACTGGCAACTTCTACATTGAAATCCTTCCTACTTTGATGGTTAGAGTAACATTTCAGTTCTATTGAGCGGGCTTTAAGATCCGGAAATTAAACCTTTGAAGGCCCCCATACCGTCGGCAGTTCGTAAAACTCTTACCGTCATAGAAAGGGATCTTGTGAGCGTTGCGAGCACTTATGTTAGATCGTTGTAAGCATGATTCCTTCCTCCCATCCATTTGTGAACTTACGCAAAAGGACGGCAGAGGAAAGAAGACATTAAAACCTTGTGTGACCCTTGTGACTAGTTTGTTTGAAAAACGTTTCCTCCAAACTTCACTTTCCCTTAAACATATTTTTTTTCGTAAAAGACCAGGAGACACTGATGTCAATGGAAGATCACAACAAAACACGCAAATAATAGCCCTGTCGAGTTCCCTCCGTTTCAGTTCACACACAAACGTTTTGCTGTCTTCTTCTTTCCAGGGGCACCCAACGAATATTTTTCTGAAAATGAGCCGTTAACTACAGAAAACCAAAATTTAGATGCTTTTAAGGCATTTTCAAGCACTTTTCTGTGTTGCTGGAAAGAATTTATCTGTTCCTCACTCCCAGCAGGTTAGATGGCTATTCTCCCAGCCAGCAGAAAAAAAAAAAACTGTATTCAAATAAGCGCCGCAGGGTTGCTTGGAAATTGCGGCGCTGATTCGAGTATATACGGTCAAAATAAATAACACACAGCCTTATCTCTCGCTTGTCAACCAAGAATAACAACAACTACAATGGTAATGAAAAAGGAACGTCACTAAGCCTTCCCTAGATGTACCTTTTGTGAATCCTATTCAGTCCAACTTGAATATAATACTTCAGGCTGTTTAATAGGTTTTGACAACCGTGAACTCGCGCTCCGCCAAAACCCGAATGTTTTAATTAAGAATTTTTTAACAGTTGTGTAACACTATTATGTAAGATGGACGAAAAGAATGCAGTTACCAAGAACATGCAGATATAACACTTTATTGTGACTATTGGCAACCTTAAGATACCTTTCCTTTACACCCCGATAAGTTTGTTCTGCAGTTGGTGCTTCCACAAAAAACCTAACACACTTAAATCTAAAAACAAGGAAAAAAAGAACCATTAGACGAATATTAAAGAAAACCTACTAAATCCAGCTGAAAGAGGTAAAAATATAATAATTCCAACAGACAAGTGTTTTTTCTGTTTAAAAATATTCTCTCCCTAAGAATGAATGGAATGTTGCTATCCACATCATCCATCACGGACATGTAGAGAGGTTTAATTAAATCAACTTTTCCCAAATTTGGTTCTAAACATGGTTGAAATTGTGTCTTGTCTGTATGTTAAACCCTTTTCCTTAAAACAGAGCTCCTCATTAACTGCTCTTTATTTTTTTTAATTTCTAAAGATACACATACTGAATAAGGGCTAGGGCATTTTACTTCTCGGTTCTAAACGGTTGAGCTACTTTAACCGCATTAAATACAGTTATAATTGAAACATGCAATTTCTAGTGAAGATTAAAAAAAATTTACATAAATGTACCGCATAAACCATGGATCAGTATTTGCAATCCACACTACATCTGCAACCCGCACAACAATCATTGTAAAATAGCACAAAAATTGAAGACAATTGTACACACATCAGCAGTAAATTTATGACCATGTCTTCCAATTGAACAAGAAAGCCATTTAGGAATTTATTAAAACAGCTCTGAGACGGTTGCCCTAGTTGAAACAAAACAAAAAAGGGGTAAATGATTTTTAAAAAAAGTTTAGAAGGACAAATAACTGACAATAAGGCCAAGCTAACAGCACCCATCGTCAGAAGCCTTACACCGCATGTGGAAGAAGAGAGGGTCAAAAGAACCAACAGTAAAAGAATGCTCGTTGTCACAACTCAAGCCCCACCTACAGCGGGAGAGAGGGTCGCAAGGACGAACAACCAAAGAATGCTCGTTGTCACAACTCAAGCCCCACCAACGACAGGAGAAAGGGTCGCAAGGACGAACAAACAAAGAATGCTCGTTGTCACAACTCTAGCCCCACCTACAGCAGGAGAGAGGGTCGCAAGGACGAACAAACAAAGAATGCTCGTTGTCACAACTCTAGCCCCACCAACGACAGGAGAGAGGGTCGCAAGGACGAACAAACAAAGAATGCTCGTTGTCACAACTCTAGCCCCACCTACAGCAGGAGAGAGGGTCGAAGGACGAACAAACAAAGAATGCTCGTTGTCACAACTCTAGCCCCACCTACAGCGGGAGAGAGGGTCGCAAGGACGAACAACCAAAGAATGCTCGTTGTCACAACTCTAGCCCCACCTAACGGCAGGAGAGAGGGTCGCAAGGACGAACAAACAAAGAATGCTCGTTGTCACAACTCTAGCCCCACCTACAGCAGAAGAGAGGGTCGCAAGGACGAACAAACAAAGAATGCTCGTTGTCACAACTCTAGCCCCACCTAACGGCAGGAGAGAGGGTCGCAAGGACGAACAAACAAAGAATGCTCGTTGTCACAACTCTAGCCCCACCAACGACAGGAGAAAGGGTCGCAAGGACGAACAAACAAAGAATGCTCGTTGTCACAACTCTAGCCCCACCTAACGGCAGGAGAGAGGGTCGCAAGGACGAACAAACAAAGAATGCTCGTTGTCACAACTCTAGCCCCACCTACAGCGGGAGAGAGGGTCGCAAGGACGAACAAACAAAGAATGCTCGTTGTCACAACTCTAGCCCCACCTAACGGCAGGAGAGAGGGTCGCAAGGACGAACAAACAAAGAATGCTCGTTGTCACAACTCTAGCCCCACCTAATGGCAGGAGAGAGGGTCGCAAGGACGAACAGACAAAGAATGCTCGTTGTCACAACTCTAGCCCCACCTAACGGCAGGAGAGAGGGTCGCAAGGACGAACAAACAAAGAATGCTCGTTGTCACAACTCTAGCCCCACCTACAGCGGGAGAGAGGGTCGCAAGGACGAACAAACAAAGAATGCTCGTTGTCACAACTCTAGCCCCACCTAACGGCAGGAGAGAGGGTCGCAAGGACGAACAACCAAAGAATGCTCGTTGTCACAACTCTAGCCCCACCTAACGGCAGGAGAGAGGGTCGCAAGGACGAACAAACAAAGAATGCTCGTTGTCACAACTCTAGCCCCACCTACAGCGGGAGAGAGGGTCGCAAGGACGAACAACCAAAGAATGCTCGTTGTCACAACTCTAGCCCCACCTAACGGCAGGAGAGAGGGTCGCAAGGACGAACAAACAAAGAATGCTCGTTGTCACAACTCTAGCCCCACCTAATGGCAGAAGAGAGGTTCGCAAGGACGAAGACACAAAGAATGCTCGTTGTCACAACTCTAGCCCCACCTACAGCAGGAGAAACGGTCACAAAGAAAAATGACCAATGAATACTCAAACATGAGCAAGCCCTTTAGTGAGAGGAATAGTGTTTTGTTTACATAGACTTACTCTACTGTCAGGCAGGTTAAGGTAAAAGAAGTTTTAACATGACCAAGTGGTTGACTGTCTGCCGCTATATGCAAAAAGGAAATCAAAGATCCATTGCTAAGATTACCAATATACACTATACAACACAGTTCAATGATGCATTCTCTTCACACCAACCAGGTTCATGTCTACAGAAACGGATGTCTTTTTATAAGTAAATTAATAAATTGTTTTTAAGGGGAATTTTCAAAGGTTTTTGTAGCAGCATCAAAGTTAAATTATCATTCTTTACATGTGTACGTTTCCATAATGTTCTTTTCTGTCCTTTGTTCCTTTGTACCAGGATAAATTAAATTTCACGATTAATCATTATGGTTGACTGATCCATTGACTACAAAAAGATGTTATGTTGACATTCATGTTCTGATTAATACCATAACATACATTATATAACTAAAGCAAAAATTACGCATAAAATAAATGTTTACCTGGGCTCAAGTCATATTTCCTCCTGTCACTACAAGCTTAAGAAAAAGAAACAGAAAAACATTATTATTATTTTCATTATTACACCCATTTGTGCAGCACTAATTCCTGATGTACATGGCACAATATTACTCTACCTCTGATGATGAATATGGGTAAGATTAAATTTAGACAACAGACAAATCTAATCATAAAGAGGTCAGTGTTTGTCCAGAGTCACATCCAACTTCAATATGATGTATGAAATATCAGGATATCCACTGGTTAACATGGTATAACAATTGCATACATGTAATTTCCTACAAAATTCCTATTATTATGATCTGTTTCTTAGAATTATGTATTGAAATTACTGCAGGGAGAAAAGTGTATGCAGCACTACTAGGACTCAAAAGCTGAGTTTTAATCTCTTGAATGTACATGTAGAACTTATTCCATAGCATTTCCTTTTTATATCAATGAGAGCTATAACAATGAGAAAACCAATGGAATATTGTGTTTTTCAGTCAATATAAATCAGCCTAGATGTATTATTTCAAACTTGGCCTGGTGCAGCCATTGTTTAATTCTGCAGAATATTTAGCAAATATATAGGTAGCAAATACAAAAACATGAATTCTCCATATAACATACTTCTGTTCTAGAAGTATATTGTTTTAATGTGAGGGTACATGGGGTGGGTTAATAAATCATAATGTATCTTCTTAATATATACAGAAAGGGCTGTATAGGTAAAAGGACTACAGAAGATGAGCTTCTTTATGACTCAGTCAATTCTAAACATGCCCACCCCCCTCCACATGCATTTATCATTTTTTAATTCGAAAGCTGCAAATGCCCGCCCCTACTGTGGGGCCAGTAGATACATACAAAACCCCACCATGGAAATAAAAGTTGGAACAAATGCCCCAGTATCAAAGCAAAAGTTGCATGTGCGTCACCTTGTAAAAAGCTGAAAATTGTTACTGTCAAACTCCGAAAACAGTGAGCACCTGAAAATTTTCAGGATTGTTGATTGTGTACTGGCCAATAGGAATATGCAAGCAAAACTCTAAACCACAAACTAATTACCATTGCTGTTTGCGTGTAAGTTATCTCACGCCTAATTATTGCCTGATTCTCGTAACACAATAACATTCCATAAATATTTCTGGTGTTCACGGTATTGTGAGTTTCACAGTAAACATACTTAACAACTTAACTCAGGAACCTTACAGTTTTCCTGATATCCATACAGACCCCAAAGACACTGCAAAGAGGGCAACTTTACAACCCAAAATTACTTAATAAGATAAACTTTCCAGGGTAGACTTGGCAAACAGTATGGCATATACAGAGTACATACATAAGTACAAGCTTACATGGTACCCCTTAAGGGGGTAAGGTTAATTAAACAATGAAAAATTTCCAACCCCAATGATGCTTTTGTCAATTAAAAATGCCCACTGTAGGAACAAAATGCCAGAAAAATTCCCAGGGAGAATGGGTATGCTTGGAATTGACTGAGCATTAGGATAAATGAAATAAATATATTTACATGTACAACTACACAGCATTTGAATTGAGACAAAATCTTTGCAACAAGTAGAAGTAGAACACAATAAAAAGTTTAATTATTAACTAAGCTAAAATCCAAGATAAAAAAAAAAGAAAGAAAGGATGATGTTCTGGAACCGAAAAAATGCAACTTTTCAAGAACACAATGAGTCGGATTTTGAATTGCTGTTAAAACTCGTGGTAGTACATGCTGGCTGTTTTGTTAGCTTTTTCAAAATGTTTTGTTGACGTTGTCTAGCATTATCAGAAAATATTACAGCTCAAGGTTCAGTATGAAAGCCACTGTAAATAATTAAAAGCAAAATAAAGAAACGACACCAATTAATATGCACCGAAATGATTCTTTCACAACACACTCCTCAGAAGACTCGATGTACATAGCCTGTGAAAACATCCGTTTCTCCTCGCTCTTCGCCGCTGGGGAATCGCGCGAAACGTTCCCAGCGGCGAAGAGCGAGGCACATTTTACAGTTAAAGAATTTGAATTCATTACTTATCCTTTTTATCCCCAGTATCTCGTTCGCGCTTTTCGAAATGGTTTCATCCGAAAACCACCAATACACACTGAAACTAAGCCAACCCTTGAGTAAAAATAAGAAAAGAAGAATCGTTTTGAAAAGCCATCTAACGGCTGCGCGCCAAGGCCTTCACCGAGACCGAGAAGCGATTTTAATGGCATTTAGTGACACGCAGATAAGTAAGACAAGGGAATTAAAAATAACATGCATGCATAATAGTAGACAATATATTCAGTATATTCAAAGAAACCTTACCTTTTGCATAAACATGAAGCTCATGAATCGTCCTAACCGCCAGTGAACCGTTGCCAGTTATCCAGTGGCGGAGCGTAGCCTGATTTCGAATTTCTAACAACGGTGCCCACGTGCAGATTTTTTGATCAGCGGTAAATAAATCATAAGCGCGCGACTCCGCGCGCGCACAATTCGCGCACATAGAGGAGCCACCTGAGAGGAGCCGATTACTCCTGATACCCAGCTGGATATATACCCAAGAAAAATTTCTAACAAATTAGAGGGATAAAATATCTCCAGCAAGAATTTGTGATACATTTAATAAATTCGCGACCGCAGATTTAAGACTTTACTTCCCAGCAGAACAGCCGAAACCTCAGTTCCCAGCCAGCAAAATTTTCTCTGTAGAACAGATATTGTGAGGAACAGATCCGTTGGGTGCCCCTGTCTTTCTACCGTCACCACGATTCTCTCGCGCACTCCAAATGCAGAGGTCGCTGGCAGCATAGTGTAAACGACTCAAGCAGTGGTAGAGATGCCGGATCATGTTAGAGATGTCATGCATTAGAGTTCTATAGAAGACAGGGCGTAGAAAATCAGTAAAAATCAAGCACATGTTACAGCCACCTTGTCGCCTGCTCCAAGCCCTTTTAGAAAAGAGCAATTAATAGCAAGTGTTCATCTGTTCCACCAAACAGTATTACTGTATGAGGTGCATCTGCCACAAGAGCAGTTGTATCGTCAATGGACAATTTATAATAATAATAATAATGATAATAATAATAATAATAATAATAATAATAATAACAGCTTATATAGCGCTATTCAGCTACTCTTTCATAGCGCTTTACAATAATTATGTTAACGTAGAACCTAAATGCTAAAAAATAAAATAAAATATTGAGATAAGTTAGTTACAAAGCTTAAAAATATATATACATTATACGAGAAATGAAGTTAAAAATCTAAAATCTTAAAATACTAAGATAACATGACAGATAATGCAAGAAATAAAAAACGTGTATTAAAAATAGAAGTTAAAAATCATAAGCTTCTTTAAAAAGATAAGTCTTTAAATGTCTTTTGGAAATAGCGATTGATGG
The DNA here is from genome assembly GCA_964035705.1 of Porites rus. Lineage (NCBI taxonomy): Eukaryota > Metazoa > Cnidaria > Anthozoa > Scleractinia > Poritidae > Porites > Porites rus. The sequence goes on along the minus strand of OZ037997.1, from coordinate 12,370,249 downwards.
AGATTTACGAATGCTAAGAGACAAGTTATTTCATTGCCTTGGCGCAGCAATGCTGAACGCCCGATCTCCTTAAGTCTTTAGTTTACGGGGGCACCCAACGGGAAAGTTTTAGAAAAAGACCTAAAAACAACAACAAAGCGTGAATAAAGTTTTCTGAGACTATTTTAAGCATTTTGGGAGATTGCTGGAAAAAAATTATCTGTTCCTCACTCCCAGCAAGACTGATGGAGAGTTCCCAGCCAGCAAACTTGCAACCTACAACCCGACTTACTGGGAAGTTTCATAGGGCACAATTCAGATCTTGAGTGGTAAGTAACCCATACAAGTAACCCGTAGCAGCTATTCTAGACTTCAAATCCCCTCTGACACCCTGAATTATCTTTTTCCCAGCAACACTTTCCTTCCACATCTCCCAGCCAGCAAAAATGTGCCTGAAGAACAGATATTTTGAGGAACAGATCCATTGGGTGCCCCTGAGTTTAGCCAGTGGCACGGGTAAAAATTTCCTGCACTTACTTGTAACAAAAGATATGTATATTTATCTTTTGATGAATACAGACTTTATTATTATTATTATTATTATTATTATTATTATTATTACAGTGAGTAGTTCTTGCGCACTGGATCGTAAAGACCGAGCTGAGCACCTACGTTAGCTCAGGAGACTAGAAATAGAAGAGGGTGTTTTGCCATTGAGTGCTTTATAGACTAATAACAGGAACTTAAAAATAATACGTGAATGTACGGGGAGCCAGTGTAGCTTGAACATTATTGGGGTAATCGAATCACACTTCCTTGTCAACGTGACAATGCGGGCTGCCGTATCCTGAACACGCTGTAATATAATCTACAAACTAAGTATTTTGGAATACTGTATAGAAGCGAGTTACAGTAGTCTAGGTTAGAGCCAATAAAAGCATGGATGAGAATTTGAGCAGAGTCCTGGGTGAGATATTTGTGAATCTTTGATTATTCCTGAGATTATAATTTGCCTCACTACATATCTTTTTTACATGTTGTTCCATGCAAAAGCAATTATCTATGATGACTCCTAGGTTACATACAGACAACTTAGGAGCAATGAACTCATCTCCAACCCTAAAATATTCAAGATTTCGTCTATTTCGAAATTTGGAGCTAATGACGACAAGTTCAGTTTTGTCTTGATTAAGGTGGCTTGACTGAATTTTTTTGGGGGAATACTTCCCACGTTTGAGCATTAACTACGTCAATATGAGTAAAGATATGGGAAAAAGGTTACCACAACTGTATTATATAATGATGAAAATTTCTTATGATCTGGGTTTTATTTCAACCGGAGTCGCTATGGCAACGTAATCACGCCATTACGCTTTTTATTTATCTTTGTGTTTGAGGCCCTATTTAAAAGCCTTCCCTGTTTTCAATGTTCTTGAAACTTGCAAGGAATATTTATTGACAATTGATCTCCAGATTGTCGAATTTATAAAAAAGTTTATCGGGCGGTTTTTTGAAAAATGCAAAATTTGTAGGCATGGACCAAATTACGTCCAAAAACTGTAACAAAAGCAGCTGAATGCAAGTCAATAAAATTCTTCTTACTCGCGATCGCTCAGACAATTCCCCTCTTTTTTGGTATGCAGTTTTCAATGGAATCAAACCACTATCGGATGAAGCCGGGTTTCCATAGCCTGTTCCAAGCGTTCAGATAGTGGAGAGCGGTGCAGAGTAAAGAAAGCGATGAAAAGTAGAGGGGGACTGGGGAGAGAGGTGCGGGAACGCTTGTAAGAATTTTTAACAAAAGTGCGTTCCGGTATACCAGATCCTGGTATACCCTCTGATTGGTTGATTTTGACAGTTTTTGTCAACAGTGGAGCGTCTTCGATCACAGCGAGAAATGCGATATGGCCGTTATGACAGACTGTACGTGCCGTCACGCAGAATTCAAACTCGCAACAAACACAGCGCTGAGTGACTTTCCAAACGTGGAGGCTAAAAGCGAAGAGCAAAGAAACTGTTTAAAACACGTAGTCGGTAGGATAGATGTCTTAGCAATTTCTCACCGACTGGCTTTGGAAAAATTCTTATTTTCCAGCTTTTTCCTCGAATAAAGCGTGCGTTCGAATGAAGGCAGGATAGAATGCCATTTACGATTGTTGTGGTAACTCCGTTGATTACCATCATGCAAGACCAAGTGGAATATTTGAATAAAATCGGAGTAGCGGCGGCAATGATGGGAGAAGATGTGGATGAAGCCGTTAAAAGTGGAAGCTGTGAAATTGTTTACTGAAGTGCCAAATCGTGGTTGTCTAATGAATAGACAAAAGGACTGCAAAAAGGAACGCTTGGAAAGCAAGTTACAGCTATCGCTATTGACGAGGTCCACTCAATCACCGAATAGTAAATTTTCCCTTCAATTGTTGTGCATTTTCATTGCTTGAGTTAACGATCTGTATTGAAACGGCTTTCTATCGAAATGAGCGATATTTGTTTGTCACTTGATTCATATTTTTTTGTCACGTACACGCTGAAATCATGTTTTAAAGCCGTAAATAAATTCATTATACATGAATACTTCTCCTGCCTTCTATTGTCTGAAAGTCTTACATTGGGTTTTTAGTAAGATTATGTATACTTAATATTAATTTTGATCTGACAAACTTCGATTTATTCGCAAGAAAAATAATAAATGCATCGGGCTGTAACACCAGTCTAGATTGACAAGTGAAGACCACCTACAGCTGATGCGGTCTGGCTGGGCGGAAGAGTCTATTTAAAACAAATCTAACAGGCGTTCCTTCTCTCACCTCTCCTCCTCCCTCGCTTATATTTTTTCGCGCTCCTTTTTACTTCGCACTACTCCCCACTATCTGAACGCCTGGAACAGGCTAGGTTTCCAAAGCTTATCAGTTTCATAAAATATTAGCGAATTGTGTGGATAGCATGCTATTTCACTGTTTTTATGATTGTTAAAACTGCGTGTCAAAATATTTCGAGAACGCTCTCATAGAATTTGTTGAAACTTTGCCATAATGGAGGCAATTATGGCAGGTACATACTCCCTTAAGCGATTTCTTCAAAAAACTACTGGTGCAGAGAAACACAAAGATAAATAAAAAGCGTAATGGCGTGATTACGTTGCCATGGCGACTCCGATTGCAATAAAACCTAGGTCATAAGAAATTTTCATCATTATTTAATACAGTTGTGGTAACCTTTTTCCCATATCTTTACTCATATTGACGTAGTTAATGCTCAAACGTGGGAAGTATCCCCCCAAAAAAGATCCAGTCGAGCCACCTTAAGTTTCAGTAGGTTTTTACACATCCAAAGGTCTATTTCTTCAACACAGCGCTCAACAGGCAACTTTGCCTCATCAAGATCAGCACAACAATCAGTGTTAAAGGAAATATATAGTTGCGTGTCATCAGCATACAGATGGTATAGTAAGTCATGCTTTTTGATGATATCAGCAATCGGCGCAGTATAGACAAGGTAGAGTAGTGGGCCTAGTGTAGACCCTGAGGCACCCCACGCAACAACGGTCGCTTTGATGACATGCCCTCTTCTACCTTAACAAACTGTTGGCGGGAGGGTTAAACCAGACCAATGCGGTTCCGTTCACCCCAAAACGGTTAGAGAGTCGACATATTAGTATTGCATGATCTACCATGTCAAATGCTGCAGAAAGGTCTAATAAAAGTAAGATGGCCGTCTTGTTATGACCCGAAGAACACAAGAAGTGATTTTGTACTCTAAGTAGTGCTGTTTCATTCGAGTGAAATTCTCTGTATGCTCACTGAAACGTCTCGTCAAGCTGAGATGGTTGGTCATAACATGTTTCGTCAGTTGAACTGCAACAGACTTTTCGGCCAGCTCAGAAATAAACTTTAAATTTAGGATTGGCCGAAAGTTTGTGAACTGCTTGAAGTCAGCAGTTCGTTTCTTTAATGCAGGTGAAAGCGACGCAATCTTTAGGGCATCAGACACAAAACCAGTTGTCTATGACATATTAACCATTCTGGTAATAGTAGGTAGGAGTATTGGGAAGCGATCCTTAAGTTCTGATGGGGGAAGAGGATCAAGACAACAGTTGAAAATTCGACCAGACTTAAAACATGATCAATGACGCCATCTTCGGTTACGGTTACGTTTTTCTGTAAATCCCTGCAATTGCATCACAAACAAGACGCTGTGGGGGCGTATATTTGGGTGTCGATGTACTAGGCGTGTGTGAAATTTTTTAATGTGTATTAGGAATGTGCGAGTAGTGCAGTAGCGTAGCATATTTTAGGGGTTGGTTGAGAGGCGTGAAGTGGAAGGCGTGGAGTTGTATAGGACGTGAATTGGTAAGATAATGGCCATAGTTTGTTAATCAGTGAAACTTGTTTCTCGTAGAGTTTAATATGAAGAAACAAAAAATAATCATTTTGGGAGGTAAAAGTCATTTTAGGCGCTACGGTGAGGTAGTTGTGGAAGTGCTAATTTGGTTATGAAATATAGTTACATGTAGGTACAGTGTGTTGAAATGAAGTGGTGGTTTTGAAAAGTATTATCAATAGTCGAAAGAGAAGAGGGTACGAAGATGTTGAGGGAGGAGAGCTGAAATTTTAGTGTGTGCTCGAGAGCTTTGAAAAATCGGTAAGGCCAAGGGGAGGGCGTAAAATGCGGCCCTGATTACATGACCCGGGCTGGATCGCTTTGCAGAAAACCCGGCACCTTAGTTAAATGCAACAAAAATCAACTTTGCCATTATATGACAACCGAACCAGCCCGGTTAGCCGGGATCCGCAGTATTGTGATGCAGGGATCCTGGGTGGAAATTTTCCAAGTAATCACGCTTACCGGGCAGCCCGGCGAATGAACCAAGCGAAAAACAGGACAGCGGGTAATACACTGTTTATGCTCATTGCTTCCCCGGCTCATGTAATCAGGGGCCCGTTTCTAGGAAGTCCCGATAACTAACGGTCCCGTAAAGCTGTTATTGTTTACATGCAAAATAGAGGTTACAATAGTTTTGCATCTAACTTGATAAAACTATCGGTTAATGAAACAAAATGGAGTAGTTTGCTAGCCAGGATTCGCGCTCTTATTCTTTATATTTCGATTTGAATATTTGATTTCGAGCCCGAAAAGTTACCGGGACTTTCGAGAAACGAGCCCCATGCCCTTACTGTGAGTTATATTGTCACGCAGTTTGCACGTGAAAGCTTTGGAATTAGCTGCTTTCGTGGTTCGTGTATGAGAGAATACGACTTAATCTGATTATAACCAAACGGTTTTAAAAATAGAAGGCGGTTTGCACGTGAAGAAGTTGGACTCTGCCCCTTTTACTGTTCGACCTTGAAAGAATACAACTTGTTTACGAGGTCATCTTGCTCAATAAGATTTTAAGAAATCACCTCCTTTCCGACGTACGAACGAACGATTTTTTCATAAATGCATAGATAACCAAATTTTCTTACCCATAGTGCTCCCCTGCTAGCGCTTCGAAAATTGTCTCGCCCGCCATAAAATGAAATAGATAAGTTTTTTCGCAGCCGTACAAACAATAAAAATCAAAACAACAAAAGTCTAAATTTGGCTATCTATTATTACGTTTTTTGAGTAGTTTCATTTTGAAAAGCATACATTGAAAAAAATTTTGTTGTCTAAAGGCAATGGCTCTTCCAGATTGTCCCCACTTTTGGGCCAAATATTCAAAGGACTTATTGTATTGTATCCATATTCAGTTATTCAGCTTCCATTTCCGAGTATGACGCTAGTCTCAGGGTGTTTCTCTCATGGGGAACGATGTTGCCACGCCCCTGTGGGGTGTCTTTTTTCACAATTTATAATGCGTCTTCACGACCTAATTAAGTTGCTGCGTTTACTTTGTTAATGACATGATCGAGCCAAATCACAAGAAAAACTTTACATTGAATAATAGTTCCAGTACTATAATTAAGATACGAATCAAAAAGATGCCTAGAACTGGGCCAATTATAAACTCTTCATTAATCCTTTGCAAAATGTTTTTTTTTTTAATTTTTTATTTTTTTACCCAGGTACGGACCATGAAGAGCATTTTCGTTTGGGCCTGCCTGTTAAATGCTCTTTTTCAGCCTGGCGTGTCAGATATATACTTGCATTGTCCACCAGGATCCAACAATCGACTGAGCGGTGAAGGTGCAGCAGTCACGAATGCCAACAGACTGTTTGATTCACAGGTAGGTGGAACTGCACTGTTTATCCTGAAAATGCTGCGAATAACTTGAAGCGATTTCTTGTCACTCACTCTCCGCGCTGAGGGTCACTCATCCTCTAACAGGCAATTTATGTACGGTTTCCCTGGTTTGCCTCTCCCTTTGATGCCATGTAATAGCAGTACCTAAGTAGGATGTGGTTGACACATTCCCACCATTCGCCCCTAGAAATACCTCTAAGATTCCTTATATTCGGCTACAAAAAAATCCCTCCAATGCCGTCCCGACATCATGATTACAAAATTACACAAACTCTATATATTGTTTCTCAGAGAAATTTATAAGTTTGGCATGCCTGTAAGATTTAGAATCACGTTTACGGCAAACAGCAAACCTTAATTGTACCACGTGACCAAGTTTTTCCTTAACTTGTGCTTTATTGTTCATTACTTCTAACCCCAAATTAGTAGCTTCACGTTGCGTTTGTCTATAACAGTTGTTTTTGACTGGCTTTAGCTGAACGTTTTCTATTTTGAGAAATTCTCAACTTGAGTCTGACGTTTGCTGTTTGCCGTAAACGTCACTCTAAATCTCTCAAATAGCAAGGGCTAATCTATGGCGGGACATGTTTACGGAGCGAATTACAATAGTGAAAGAAGAAAAAGAAAAATTATAAAGCCGGGAAATTTTTAGAGAAAACAAAACCAATATAATGACTTTACCTAAACATTGAACGGTGATGTAAATCTTATCATTTTCATTTCTTTTACGTAGAATAATGGCAACGCTGGATACAACGTTGGGGACAAGCTGGGTAGTAAGAAAACCCCCCTTCCAGAGACTGATCAGCTACCACAGGTAAATTCATTTCTATCATTGAGAGCAAAATCGCGTGTATATTAATAAAGCTACGCAACAGTTTGCATACACATAGACTGAGATACAAATGCGATCATTACGTATCATAAATGTGATTCTTCTTTCCTTTTGGGTTCGAATTGAAATTAAGGGCTTATTTGATTGCTGATCGTTTACGTGTTTAGTGTTTTTTAGTGTGGTTATTACTTGTTTCGAAATGTCAATGTCAATGTAGGTAAAACAAGCAAAACGCTTAAGCTAGGAGCCCATTTATTTTTTAAATTAAATGGGCTTAAAAGATATTTTTTCCAACATTACCACAGGAAAGCATCTTTTTCGTAGTTTTTATTTGACTGGTCATACTCAAGGTGTAAAGTGCAATTTTAAAGTGCAAGAACGCCTCATGAACTTGACCACCTGTTCTTTCTTTCCAGATCGAATTGAAATTTGGAGTACCCTGAGAAAAACGTCAGCCGTTCCTTTTTCATTTTGCTAGCAGCGAGGAACGAGGAGAAACAGCTGCATTCGTGGGCTAGGCATCGAGACATACAGCACGTTGCCATACCAATTTTTAACTTTACGCGTGAAATTAAAATTTAACGCTGAAATTTCGCGCCAAAATTAAGGAGGAATTTGTCACCTATACATACATTTTTTCTTAATATGAAATTCAAAGTTTTGTCATTTTACTTAAATTTATGATCGACTCATACAACTGTAGCTTTTCTTTGAACATGATGTCTGAGTGGCCCTTCATTGTTTCAATTAACAGGAGTTTTACATGAGTGGGTTTAATGACGAAGCTAAAACTGAAGTTGAAATCATGTGGACAAACCAACACGGGACCGGAAAAAAGGCAGATCACTTTGTAGAGTCACAAGTGATTCTACAGTATATGTGTCAAGAATTTCCTGATGGAGAGGCGCCTTTAACGAATATCAACACGCAGTTTGAGTACCACACTATTCGTAATGGAGGAACTTCTAGCACGCAAACATTTAGAGCCAACCAAAAAGAAAGTTCTGATGTTAAATTGACCCTTGGACTTCATGAACCGTACAATTATTACCAGTCGTATCTCCGCCGCGAGCGAAACAAAGGTAGGACTTTCCATGTACGTCTGGAGGGTACTGTATGTACAGTACCGCAAACGATCCTCAACCGCAAATGATCCCAAGACCGCAAATGATCCCCAATATGGACCGCAAATGATCCTCGACCGCAAGTGATCCCCAAAGTCGAGCGCAAATGGTCCCGTGAAAACTTCAGGAATGGAATGGATTTTATGGGACTGATTACAAAAAAGGACTGATTATAAAAAAAGAAACCTTTTTCTCGCGCCTTCTAAAGAAAAAGGGAAGGAGGACGCTACATCTCAGGTCAATTTATACAAGGTGAAAAAAAATGGAATAAATCTGAAAAGGATTAGTGTGCTATACAGCCGTTTTTAGTGTCGTCACGCAACGCTCCTCGTTGAATGACGACACTAAAAACGGCTGTGTAGCAGACTAGAAAAGGATATGGTATTTAACCGTATATACTTCTTCCTTTGTCAATTGCTTCAATTTTCTTTCAAGAATGTTTCGTTGCTGAAAAATTTAAGACAGGCAGGACGTTACGCAGAAAAAACTCCATTATTTTAACGCCTACAAGCTCAATTTGTCTACTGAGGAATACAAAGCCGGCACCCTCTACATAACAAGGGCTTTATTGACTTTACTGATCTTTTTGGAAGTGTCGAATTAATTCTCAGAATGTTTAATTTTGATTTTTCTCTAAAGTGTTAGTTTTACGTGATAAACAGCAAGACATTTGTAACCAAAATGCGGATTTCTTGCCACGTTCTACCTGTTGAATCTGGGCGCTACGAGAAGATACCCAGAGTTGAGAGGCTTTGCCCCTTTTTAATAGATTCGAAATTTGTGATGAATTCCACTATTTGTTGAAATGTACTCACTCATCACTTTCTCACATAAGGGGTATCTTCTTAGAGAGACTATACTCGATTAAAGTAATTTTACGAATATGCCTTGCAAGGCACTTTTTTATATATCATGTCTACGTGCGATGAGAACATTATAAATCTTAGTACCTATTATATTGAAAATATTCTAAAATGTTGTAAATCCGAACTCTAATTAAACTTTCTTACCATACGAGTAGAGGTATAATCTACCCGCCAGAAAAAAAATTCATTGGAACAAGCCGCAGAATTTTGACATGAGATAAAAGTCGTGTGTTGCCTACCGACTTCGTTTTTACACTTGAATGATTTTTGTAATTTTGTTTTCATTCGTGTATTTATTTGAGAAGTAAAATTTAGCTTTTAATCTGCCTTTTTGTAATTATAATAATAAAATCGACACGATGATCCGCTAACTTGAGTCAAGGAACCTCGTTCCCAGGGCTTTAGTCCAAGCCCTTCCTATTTTTCTTTCGGGATCATTTGCGGTCGACTTTGGGGATCACTTGCGGTCGAGGATCATTTGCGGTCCATTTTGGGGATCATTTGCGGTACTGTACAGTACTCAACAAAGCCTTATAAAGGGAGGCTCCGCCCCGAGGGCCAACCCTTACCCTTTTACCTGTATATAACCTTTATGACTGAAAAGTAGCCTGTTCCAGGTTCTCAGATAGTGGGGGAAGACTCGAAAGCAAAAGGCAGGCGAAAAGTTGGCAGGGCGGGAAAAAGGAAAAGGAAAAGGGAAGGAGAGAGAAAGCCTGTAATCATTTCTTTTACGACCCTCTTCCGCCCACTTTTGGCACGCTTGAGAAAATTAGATTTCGGCTGTCAAACTGTTGAAATGTCGATGAGTCGGAATCTTTCTCAAATTTCTCGCGAGATTATTTCGCGCGGTGCTAATTCCTTATGCGAGTGTGAGAAATCTAGAGTGTAAAAAGCGGGTCGGTAGATATAGGTAACACGCGACTTTTACCCGATCGTGCCAAAATACTGCTTGTTCCACTGAATATTTCCTCTTACGGGTAGATTATGCTCTGGAGGGGTCTACATTTTGACTGAGCAAACTATGTGACTTTTGCCGCCTGTTTCATGCTGAGAGGTGGTGACACGCATATTGATTTTCTGAGGTTATTGTTTCTGGTCGGCATGATTGATGATTTGCCGTCTGATGCAAGAGCATTTTCTTTGACCTCTTTTGACAAGTAAAGTTCTTTATTGCAGATAAATAAGAGTTTTAGGTTGTTTCATGATTTTTTCCAAAGTCCCTCCTTGATCTGAATAACTGAAAGCGATTTTCTTTTGTCCGTGAATGTGATGGTCTCCTACAATGAGTTTTCTCACTTGGGCCCAGCTCGTTTGATCGGATAGTGGTTCACCGATAAAAATTTCGAAAAACAGATTGCAGCTTAAACTGAAGCTACTTTAAACATGGAGAACTACGTTGTGAGTCAGTCAAGATTGCTGTTAAGCAGTGATTTTTAAACTCCAGCTTGTTCTCCAAAAGAGATCTAAAGATAATGTGAGTCTGGACTGGAGCGTGTAGATAACTCCTTCTTGCGACTGTTCTGTTATTGTCACTTTGTTATCAGGCAAGACCGAAGCCGTTGAGCAGGATTACAAAAACATCTTTTCCAGGCGTCAAGTTTACAATGCAGGACTTCTGTTCCTTCTTTTTGCACTCCTATGTGAGGGAAATCTTGTAAACATTCGTCCAACACAGAAGTTATCGTGGATTCCTCTATTTCACGCGCGTGAACGCCGCACGCCATCTCTCTGAGTGACAGGAACGACGGGCTTTGAGAGTGTTGATATAATCTGTCAAATCTGACCAATCAGAGGGTATACCAGGAACTGGTATACCGGAACAGGTCTTTTAAAGAAATGATTACAGGCTCCGCCGCCCCTTCTCTCCCCAATTTCCTCCGGCTTTATTTTCTCAATTCAGCGGACCCGACTATCTCGGAGCCTGGAACAGGCTAACAGAAAAGGTACTCCTTTCGTATATCTTCTATTGGAAAATGGTAGCCCTTTCCCATACCTAGTTTAGAACTTTTCATCCCTTTTAACTACTGTAAATGAACTGCATCTTAACTATGAATAAATCCCCCCAAAACCAGAGCATTTCTGTTAGCCCTTTTAGGCTAAAATGAAAGATTTCCCTACCTTCAACTAGTTACATTCTTAACCTTTCATATAGCTGAAGTCGTAAAAGAGGGTATATACACTCAGAATTGTGGCTGTTGAAACACTAGTAGTGTCGTTAACTCGTTTCCATGAAGCGCGACTTTTCTACAACAGTTACTGTCTCCTAGTTTGTTCCAACTGAGGAACTTTTCATGGTCACCTTGGGTTTTCAGTACCTGTTTATCGACATTTGGCATATGTCATTTGGTGTAGCTCATTTGGACTATAATGGTGGCGTTTTGTTCCACAGGTTTGTTTACCGCTGACCAAAAACTTGCCGGTGATTCACCAATCTACACGCGGCAAAATAAAGCCGGAACAAGGACGGGATATGAGGTTCCTGAGGAACGTGATTACTATCCATACTGGGGCCCCAGCCCTTGGAAGGACATTGCCATCATGGTCAGCGATGAGAAGACCCTGGATTTGATGAAGATGCATGTTAACAGCGCTCAATATGGCTACAAATGTGAGTCTTGTGTGAGTGTATTTTAGTTGAGATTTCACATAGAAATATCAAGGGAGGATTCATTAAGAGTTGGAACTACAGCCGATGAATCTGTCTCTACAACGGACAAAAACCTTGTAGAGAGTTATCCGTGACATGACGGCGAAGGTAGCGAAAACGTCTCTGATAAATCTAATGTTCACTTGAGTTTTAGCTGATCCAACAACGTTACCGTATCTAAAGAGCACAGCGGGAACACAACGTCAACAAGGGCAAAAATGATACCCTATTTAAGGATGGAGGCCCTGAAAAAACCATACCCTATCAGGCGGCACATACCTATCCAGCCCATATATGGGAGTACTCCCCCGGGTACCTAGAATACACCCACAAAATTATGTATTTCGTTATCAAATTACGTCATACAGATCTGTGCATCATGCGGAGCAAATCAAGTGATCAATGCCCCAAAAAGAATGATGGCCTCCCTGGAGAAAAATGCGTTGCTAAATATCTCACCTCAGAGGCTTGTAAGAAGGCTGGTGGGAAGTGGACACGATTTATCACAAACGTTATGGAGAGAACGCGTGGAGTCCTAAGCACGTGCCACGGAATCGGCGGAATGAAGCTGAAGAGAGGCGTTCCGTATGAACCACACGAGGTCGCACAAGGTGGAGACCTACTGGAGCAGTATGTCCTTGTTCAGAAGCCACCCGAAGTTTTGTATGCGCCTTCCTCTTATATCAACCACAATGGAGTAGGCCGCGATGGGAAATTTACTTCATACAAATGGAAAGTCCCCTTATTTCCTTCCAACGTAACACAACGTTGCGTGTTACGTATAAGGTTAGATACAGTAAAATCATAGTGATGGGATTTGCTTAAACTCTGAAATAGAGCCAAATCCTGTATGACAACAAGTCGTCGTTTATGTTGTTGAGACATACCGCAGCGACAAATTTGCGTTTAGTAGATACACAGGAACATGAAGATCACACTCTGTGTCAGTAAATATAGATAATAAGGTTCGATAATAATGACAGAGTGATTTACTAGACATGGAATGGAACCAAATCCTATACCGTAAACCTCCGAAATTACATCCGGTTATAAGCCCCTCTCTAGCTTCAATGTAATGGAATGAATTCGATTTGTTACGACGTTTTAAAGCTTTAAAAAATCGAACAAGTTCAAAAAGTATTTTGATAAGCACTGTTATGTAGCTTTTTTTTGTTTTGAAACGCTCTTTTTAGTCCGGTTAGAAGCTCTTCAAAATATAAGCCCCCCCGTTTATAAGTCCTTCTAAAACCCCTTACGAAGCCCAAAGCTTTTATAGCGGCAGTTTACGGTATGACAGCCTGTCGTCGTGTATGTTGCAGAAATGGTCGCAGCGACAAATCTACGTTCAGACGTGAAGCATGGGTTTCAAACGGTCCTGGAACACTGATCTCTCTTTGCAGTCAGCAATGCACAAACACATTCAAGCAATTCAGGGACACTTTCTAGCGGTTATTAGCGCCTTTTTAGCAATTTGTCCCCATGATATGCCCAGTGTTCGTGCGACATGTAGAAGCGAAAAACATTGCCCGAAAATTAGCGTGTTGTACAAATTAAAACGTTCTATACTCATTCAATGTGGAGTCGCGTGTGGCGTGTGGCCGGTAAACACCTCGAACTCTGGATCTGGAGGTCTGGGGTTGAAGCCTCACCGGTCGCGTTGTTTCCTTAGCCAAGGAACTTAACTCCACTTTGTCACTCTTCACCCAGGTGTATAAATGGGACATAATGCTGGGGGCGGGGTAACCCTACGAAGCACTAGCATCCCGTCCTCGGGGGTGTAGCAGTACTCCCACTGGACAGGTGCTTCATGCTACAGAAACCGTTATAAGCTCCGGCCGTGTGGGCCTTTGGCTCGTTTGCGCCTTAACCTTACCTTACACTCATTCAGTGATTTGTTAACTAATAAAGCTAATCATGTCTAGGCAGGAAACTATAAAGGGATTTATCTCCGATCCCATCTGCGTCGTGCATGTTCTCCGGCTCAGATGGCCAGGGAAGTAGACTAGATACCTTTAAGGCTCTATCCGCACTAATGCGTTTTTGTTTGGAAACGCACTCATTTCGTTGCGTTTAGGCCTTCCAGTCGAAAACGCATCAAAATGAAAACGATGACCGAAAATATCGCAGGGGCGTGCGTTTGTACTTATGTGCATACTGAGTTCAACTGACGTCACAACGTGCAATTTTATCTTTTTCGAACGTTTTAGTGTTAAAAGTCAAAAACGCACCAAAACGGTAGTGTGGACGCGAATCGATGCGTTTGGCGAATGGAAGTGTTTTCGATGGAAACGAAAACGCATACGTTTGAAAATGCATTATTGTGGACAGGGCATAAATTCTCTCTCGCTCCCTTTCTTGGTAACATGTTCCGTGCGACATTGCGTTCTTTGTATTTGCGGTGTATTTGTCCATAGGAAATATCAATTTCATTTTTTGTTGTAGATATAACATCACCAGTGATGATGTTCCACGCGAATTTGATGCCAGTGATAACGATAAGTAAGTGAAAATTACGTGGGAGATAATTAATAAGAGAGAAGTAGCTTTACGTAGTTGCCGCTACTCCTAGTGTAGCAGGCGAGATTAAACAAACCATGGGGGTGTAGGACACTTGGTCATCGGTACGGCTAAAAAAGAAAACATTCAGAATTAAAAATGAAAAATGTTGACGTTATTTGGACTAACCAGCTCCTGTAATCACGTCAAACTTGAAACATTCAAATCGTATTGAGAACTTTAATTTATATGAAGCCTCCTCTGATTTTCTAATGGCAAACTAGGTTGATTAATATGGCGGCCGTCATATCGGTGGACAACAATCTAATTTCCCTATAGTATAAAACTTTGTCCTACTAACAATTGTATTCGTGATCCTATTTGAAAACTTCTAACCAAGAGCCTTTATGGCTCTTGTTCGAGAGAACACTTTTTAACCTACGTCCTGATTATGCATATGCAAACCCAGGTTCGAAACATAAAGTTGGGTGTTTTCCAGCTGAAAACATATGTTATTTGTGAAGACTCGTGACAACGCTAAAAATAGTTCACGCAATACTGTGGAATAAGGAACAGTCTAAGCCCAAAATGATAATTGTTCCATGTGGTTTTGCCTAGCCCCAAAACAGTAATTAGAATCCGCCACTGTGGTGCACAAATTCGCCACGCGCCCGTCCAAAGAACAATAGTCAGCACACGCCGTACTTCGACCGTTACTGAAACATAGAAATTGAAACGTGATCGCAATCTCGCCGTTCCCTCTCACCTCACACCTCTGGTCACCTATCCTCGTCGTGCCTGGTGACACATAAAGCCTTCACAGAGTCCCTTCACTTATCTCGGTTAGCTGCAACGGTCTTCATTTCCTTCCACGGTTGCCATACTTCTTCTACTCTTTCTTTTTCAACCGTTCACCTCCAGGTGGTTCTTATAGTCCTCGTCTTCTTCTTTTTCCCTATGGTGCCCTCTCTCGCTACCTGTGCAATGTTATCACTGACTTCTGTACAGTGTACGTCTTCATGATGTTTTTGGGGTGTACCAGTGGCCCATTCAGCTCGGTTGCGTCCTGTTGGCTTTGGCCTCCACGCATCATATAGTCACTCCTTCATCGGCCACAGTGTTCCCTTGATAAATTGAAGTTTCTCTACTTCTGGTTTCTGTAATAACAGGGTTTAAACGCAGGTTATCAGCCCTCAGCCCTCAGCCCAACCCCCAACCTGGAGGACCAGTCTGGTCTCTATCCTTCATCCTGTGCAACATGCGTGGCCCTACCAGGAGTCAATGACTCCAACCGACGTAGTTCTATGGGTCATTCAGAGACGCAAACCACTCCACGGTAAGGTGGTGGTCCCTTTGGAGCAATACCGTTTCCTCTACTCGTGATTAAACTACTCACAAAAATTCCCCGTTGGGCATTTTGTTGTCTAAATCTCATTGTCTGTGGCAAAAAATAATCTTTTTTCTTTTAGAGTTAAGAACAACCCGAAAACTAAAGCTACTGATGGCCAAACAGAACTTCAGCTTGCCTTGAACTCCGCTCAGGTTGGACGAACATTCCAAGACAGAACCCACGTATTCCTGCTGAAACCACGGAGCCTTCTTTCTGAAAAATATCAGAAATCCACTATAAAGTACATTCATGGGATGGGAAAGAGAGGCAACATTGTACAGGCGTATCCTTCAATGGAATATCGCTTCTTTCCTGAACTCCTTCGTGTTACAACAGACGATGTGGTGTGTTTTGTCTGGTCTGGTAAGTGATTTTGGCTGAATGATCAAATAAAAAAAGCTATATCTGTAATGGAAACCTCGGAATAGTCCTCGTTACTGAGGTTTAGTTAGACTTCGTTTTTAGTCCCTGGGTTACTCCCTGTAGTGGGCTCAAGAGAGGCGGAGGCACTATAGGGAATGTGATGAATTAACAGCAGTTTTGAAAGTGGAACCATTTGTCAATAAAACGAATAAAGGGGTACCTTTTTTGTGAAAATTAGCACATAAAAAGGTAAAGCGTTGGACAAGCGTGGACCCTCTCCTCAAAAAATCTTTGTTGAGTGCCTTCCGGGGGGTTTAAGTAACCGGCCATAGAGACCTGCTTTTTTTTAATTTATCTAATTTCCTTTTTTTCAGGTTCAAACCATAATCCCAGGGGCCGTGCCGGCCAAGGGACAGATCGTAAGTTACTTGTCTGTCCTATCTTGTTGTTACTAATAATTGTACCAGATCTTAATTTTCGTGATTACAAAAACACTAAGTTTACGACACTTATAATAAAGTTATAACCTACGCAGTTCTTTACTTTCTGAATCAGCAATCTTATTACTGAGTAGAAGTCGCTACTTTCCGAGTTTCGTTATATTCAGGTGTAAAAAAACTGTTACCATTTTAGATGATCTAAGCATATTTAAGCACAATTATAACGCCAGTACAAATGTAGTTACAACATAATTTACTCCGTGAATGAATGTATGAAATTGAGAACCGGCTCCGTTTCTGACTACAAATAACTTGCCTTCTACGGACCTCTCTCTTCCGCAGAGGCTCCCGCAGGGTCGCAAAAATATTTTTTGTTCCCATCTTCCCTGCGCTCTTTCTTTTTACCCTCTGCCCAGCCTTCAGACGACACAACGAGGCATCTGTAGAGGAGGGGGACTAAAAATTAAAATGAAAATCATTGTTTTTGGAAACATGTATTTAAATCACGCCATTGTCGTCCATACTCCAGTCCATTGACACCCCTTTCACATAAGCATCCTCCCGGGACAATTCTTGCGGACACTTGACTCTGTGTTTGCCTGCGTCGCAGACGCTCTAAAGCTTCTGTATAGAGCGTCTGGAATTAGTGCACAATATCGTGTTCGAATTTCGCAGAGTGGCAAGTGATTTGTCCCATGTGAATTAAGTGTTGACAGGCCAAACACGACTAATAGCTCGTGAAAAGAGTCGGATTGAGCTTGTGATAGTGTGAAACGTGACCTTAGAGTCAGCTTGAACAATAGAGGTTTTTCTTGCTCTCTTTCTGAGTAGTTTACTGATGCAGTGCATACACTTTGACTGAGCAAATTTTTTTTGCCGCTTTGAGTCACATCATTAGAGGTTATGAAGCTGGTCTGTTCCATGCATATTGAGTAATTATTAGTTACTGTGGCTTATGTTTCGGCAAGTGTTTTCTGACAGGATGTGATCACGGATGCAATTTATTTTACCTCTGTTGAAGCCTTAAGCTTTTTTATTGTGGCTAAATAACCTTAGTCTCTTTGGTTTTCTCCTAAATGCCTGGACCTGAATAGCTACATGTGTGTAGTTTTTTTTGGCCGGAATATCATGATTTCCTACTTTGTTTTGACGCTAGAACTGCTCTTTCATTGTTTACTCTGAACGATCCTTGCCAACTCCCTTCTGTGAATTTTTACATGTCTCTGCGCTCAACCGTCGATCACGCACAAGTAAGAATTAAACCACTGGCGAGGCGCATAAGAAACCCGCAATAAACCCCCTATCAGAAACGCCTTGAAATGAGCTTTATACTGAAATAAAGTTGTTGCAAACAAAACTTTCAGACATTTTTCTCACAGGCTTTTATGTTATAAATTTGTACCCTTATCATGCTAAAATGTCTATTTTACTGGCATCGTGCTTGATGCTCTAATTTTGCCCGAAATCATGCCTGCATAATATGTTAAACTCTACTTTTCTCCACTGTTTGTAAGATGTAACTAAGATTAAATATTTGATGTGGAACCAACAGCGGGCCTATGACCGTCTTTGTTTGGTATTTAGAATCGGATCGCACCAACGTATGTTGGGTGGAGGAAGGATGCAGTTCACTCAAACCACCTTCTTGTTCCAGCGCTTTTCTTGATGTGGTTGACCATGTGAATGAATTTGACAGCGACAAGTTGAATCTGCACCTAAACAAAGGCTGTTACACCGGTTCCGCCTCATTGAACGCTGAGCTTAATAATGCACCAGCTTCCTGTAATCCACCATGTTTCCGCATCATGTTGCCTGGGGAATACTGTTATATGGGCACTCGCAATAACAACTTCTCTAATCGACGCCACATGGGAAAGATAATTGTGTCCCAGGGCACCGTTTTCCCAAAACTATACTACGGGGTAAAGTCACTCCCAGGGAAATCGTGTAAAGACATCAAGGATAGAGTGAAAGAGAAACGTGCTAATGGAGTCTACTGGATTAAGCTGAAACGCAAAGGTTAGTTAGGCTGGCCGGTGATGAACTGTGCCCCAAAGTTTTTGTTTCTGTTGTAACTTTTGTTTCAATTAACAATCCTCAAAACTGCGTCAATTTTTTTTATTACAGAACTGCTTATAACGTTGGATTCTAGTAAAGTTCTCATCGCACGTCCATAAAGTCTGTAAATCTATGAATCCCATTTCTACTTTATACAGATTTCTCTAGTCTGTACCTTATTCTAGTTGTGTCAAATCATAAATTATACAAGTAACATATTATTACACGTGACATAATTATTATTGATACCAAAACAATATATAAGGTTTGTATGTCTTTCGTCAAAGAAAGCAAAAATCATTGGGGGATGCGCATCGAGGGAAACCAAACAATGCCAACTATATTTTGTTTGCTTTTTCTGCAAGTTAACATGAAGATTCGAGACTTGTTTTAGCTCCAAAGTGCCCTGTGGAACCAAATTGTGTTTCAGCTTGTTGTTGAGCCACTTGAACACAATTTGGACTAAAACAGCCCAAACAAAGAAACCTATCGTGATCTTATTGGTGTTCCAATGAGAGTTGAACCCTTTTGATATTTCTTATGTTAACGTTTTCTTTAGACTGCTTGCAGTCCGCCTTTTCCCCAACATCCATCTAGTTCTTAGCATCTCAGACTGCTCGATTGCAAAACCACGACGTTAAGTTACAGTAAGAGATTGGGAAGAGAGGGGAAATGACGGATATACCTTCTTAGGCTTACACCCTTGTTTATCGCCGCTCAAGTGCTTGGGTTTCGCTACACTTGCCTCAAGTCGACCTTTCACGAGTTTATTCGCACGAAGGACTTTTTTGAAAGTTTAGGGTTTCTCGTGCAGTGACTTTGCAAAGAAAAATAGGAGACTGCTTGCAGTTTCCATTTTCTTTAGTTCCAATAAATTTGCAAAGATGTTGGCCACATGAGTTGAAACGCTCTATACTCAGGCTCTTTCCTGTTATTAAAGTTCAAGTACTTTATTTTCTG
The DNA here is from genome assembly GCA_964035705.1 of Porites rus. NCBI lineage: Eukaryota > Metazoa > Cnidaria > Anthozoa > Scleractinia > Poritidae > Porites > Porites rus. The sequence goes on along the minus strand of OZ037997.1, from coordinate 12,350,865 downwards.
TGTATAGGAGGATGTTCAGAAGCCCTTGGGATGCAGAAGAAAACCATAACCGATGCTCAGATTACAGCTTCCAGCAGTTATAACTCTGCACACGGGCCATCCAATGCCAGGCTCCATTTCCGGAGTGGACATGGTAAAACTGGCGCATGGTCGGCCGGAACTGTTGACAAAAATCAGTGGCTGCAAGTAGATCTGGGCAAAAAATTGGAGGTGACGGCAATACAGACCCAGGGACGATATGACGGTCATCAATGGGTCATGAGCTACACTGTTTCCTACAGCAACGACGGCAAAACCTTCTATCCCTATCAGAATCACAAGGTATATGAAGCCAAATGAAAACCGTGGCAAAAGCAAAGCAGGCCGTTACGTGAAAGCTCGAAAAAGCGTCCCCAGTATGAAAAAAATATCTGCCCCTTGTAAAGTAATCTCGTTTCCCGATGTTCGTGGAATCCGGAGCTTTGGAATCCAGAATTCAGCTTAAGGGATCCTAGTCTCCTTCGCAGCCGTTTTTAGGGTCATCAGGCAACGCGTTGCTCGACGACGCTAAAAACGGCTGCGAAAGAAGATTAAAGGAATCCAGAATCCCGCTAACAATTGGAATCCGTAATCAAAGTTCCAGTGACATGAAATCCAGAATCCATGTCGTGGATTCCACCCTGAATCCAAATCTGTCTTGTGTTACCTTACATGGGGCGAAATTCAACTCCCACTTTTATTAAAAACCCCTCTTCCTCAAGAGAGAACAAGAGAGAGCTTTGTACCATTCACGTCAACATGTTTTATTACTACCGGACACTGATATGTTCAGTCGGCTGACTGAAATAAGTGCAATTTCATGGGCGCCCCTTCTCGCTGCAGAAAATGAAGTAAGCACCCCGGGTGCTAATCTGAACCTGTTTTGCAACCAAATCTTACTTTCAGGATTTACGCGCAATTTCTTCTCTCCACAAAATGAAGACACGCAAAATTTATTATGACCAGGATCTTTAAAGTTTAATAACATTTTATTTACCGCTGCAGGTATTTCAGGCAAACCGGGACCGTCACACCGTGGTTACGAACAGTTTGCAGCCTGCCATAGTTGCACGCTACATTCGGGTACATCCTCAGGCATGGTATGGCTATATTTCTATGAGGATGGAACTCTTGGGATGTCCGTTTGGTAAGTATTGAGTATTTACCTTCACTTCAATCAACATCCAGCCCTATTTTACTCTGAGAGGTGGAATTAATTTGGGGGGCGAAACATTTGACCGATGTTACAACTGTAAACTCCTTGGGGGGCGAGAGCAAGAGAACGTCTGTAAACATTCTTAACAAAGGGTCATTTCGGCATACTGGATTCCAGCATACCCCTTGGTCGATTATGACACCCTCCGTTAACACTCGAGCACTGGTGACATTGGTGAGGAATGCGATATGGAGGGAGAGAGACATCTGTTATCGAATCACGCAGACATCGAAGCTACTATAAACAATGCAATCGAGCATTTCCTGTACGTGGAATGTTTTCCTGAAGAGCAGAAAATTTGCTAGCATACGAACAACAGACGTATTTCCTGTCGACGCTTCTCTCCTTCCGAAGCGACGACCGAAAATACGTCTGCTCTTCGCAGGCTAAAAATTTGCTTGAATCTCGTTCGCCAAGGCCAGGACGTTTTCGCAGTTCTTCCAACGGGCTCTGGGAGACCTTCATTTTTCTTCTCTTTCCACGAATAATGAACCTTATCAAAGGAAAAGTTGGCGAGTCAGTTTCTACGATCATCATCGTTGCGCCTCTCGTAGCCATAATAAAACCAAGCTCAAGCGATTTGGAATAACAGCAGCGACAGCCATAGGTTGGGGGCAGGAGGAAGGCATGGACGAAGACACGGCAATGTGGAAGGAAGGTGTGCGTGTGAGATCATTTATGGAAGCCCAGAAAGGCAAAAAATCTTATTTGAAAGGTTATTTAACCGCAATGCTTTAACAGAGGTCAAAGAAAATCAGTACTTACCGTAAATATAACTGCATCTGGAATCAAATGCTTTCAGAAACAAACCGCAGGAAATAATTGCCCAGTATGCATGATTGACCGTCTCAGGGGCGGATCCAGGATTTTTTTTAAGAGGGGCTGCACTCGTCTCTTGCTCTACTTCAACACCAATAAACCACATAGTTTTTTTTTTTCGGCAGAATACCAGTTGTATTAGAAAACCGCAGGTCATCTCAGGGGGAGGGGGAGTGCGTACCCCCTGCACCCTCCCCCTAGATCCGCCCCTGCGTCTTAATGTTAGACTTAAAGCGGAAGAAATTAGATTTGGTTTATAGTTAAAAGAAGGAAAGCCTCTGATGTTGTTTACTGAAAGCTAACTCAAAGGTTACGTTTCACAATATCACGAGCGTGGGTCTCAGGGGTCTATCTAGCCTTGTAACACTTTGTATTTTCATGACACAGTTACGCGGTCGGCGGTCAGTTAAGGGTGGAAAGAACTCGATCTGTAAGGGAATGTTTACAGGCGTTACCTCCCTCTTTCCCCTTTCACCTTCCTAGTCTGCCCTCGTTTTTTTGTTTCTTCGTGAATTTTTCTCCCGCGCTCTACTATTTGAACGCCTGGAACAGGCTAAGCTGGTTCACGTGCGCACACTTCTTTGTAGTGGACAAACTTCTCTCGTCCTCGTTGTCGTCCAGTCGTCTTAGAATTTAAAGCCAGTCTCTAACATCGCATTTTACCAATAACGTTAGTGACGTTACTTTTTATGCAGCTGACTGGAGCTAAAGTCATTTTAAAATTTCATGTGACCTCATTAATATTTCTGTGTTCAGTTCAAAAACAATGCAATGGAAATTAGCTCTTGCAGCTTCGGCAGAAGCCTATCTTCGATTATGGGGACTTACGGGTCCTATAAAGGGTACCCCGGTCTTAAAAAACGAAAAACGAGGAATATGTAATATCCGTAGGGCCATAGGCGCAAAGTCTAGTATTTCTTTACAAATCTGACCAAACATTTCTATGGTGTAAAAAATTTATGCAAATTTCCACTCTGATGAAATTAGCCTTGTTCTGTTGTTTCCAAATATTGCTGACCTGTTGGAGGGAAACCAAGCGGATGAAATGAAAAGTCCTACATATAAACAGCATGTGAAAATACCTCTAAATTCATGTTCTTTTTGAACCCTTTTAATGATCTTCAGTTCCTAGTACTGTAAATTACAGCTCAAATTTTCTCTTGTTTCTTTTATAGTCCCCCAAACTGCATTTCCAGTTTTCTGTGACATGGACGCCGGAGGTTAGTGACATAGAGCCATTACCTAGTGACGAATGAATATTGATACACCTTTCGAGATCTCCATGAGTCTTCTTAAGTTACGAAATACACGCTTTAGTATTTGGAATAAGGAGAATTCTAACACCAGAAAGCTCAGACGAGAAACTTCGAGCTCCAGGTGAGAATCGAACCCACGAGGTCGAGTCTGGATGCTCTATCCAGTACCGGAGGGTCTATAGCCAGCAGAGTCGAAATTCAATTCAGGTAACTATTGTTTATTTCAAATATTTTCAAGTTCACAACGCCCTTAGCTTTAGAAAATCGCCAGTTCTTCAGTCAGTCTTCAGTCGACATATTTCACTGTTTTTTTGTTATTCTTTTCTATACTTTTCTTTCAGTATTAAGGTTATTTTGTCTCGACCCTCTCCTCTGTCTTATTTTTGAACTGGTCCACGAAAGGTTTGGAGTTTCCGACAGTACTTCGAGCCTTGCTGGTAGCGATTTTGAGAGGGAAAAAAATGCAACTTTTGTTGCTTCCGTGGCGTCTTCTTTGAAAGCGCTTGGGCTTGAGAACAAAACGCAGATCCGCCACTTTGTAAATTAGGATGTAGATCTCTTACTGAAATTTTTGACGTCATAGTTCTTAATCGACTCACTGTGATTAACGGCTTTTATCTAGGTTGGACGATGGTATTTAAGGCTGTGGGCGGAGTGGAGAAAAATGTGTATGAAGTTTATAAATCTGATCAAACCTCCTCCGAGGATGAAGTGGGAGCTCTTAACGTCACTAACAAGTACCGCGATCACTACAAGAACCGGATAGTCTTGAACTGGGAAATGTTTGACGCATCTGAGGTACTCAAAACAATTACAAAGTTATCATCTTTCTCAAACAGAGACCACCTCAAAACTAAGGCAAGGGAATAACTTAAAACAAAGCCCCCTCCCACCCTCCATTAGCCACGCCCATTCCTAAGACATGTTTTCAATATATACTTGGAGATGTACTCGTCTAGTAACTAGTAATACTGTGTAACTGCTTAATTAAAACTGAATAACTACTGCAGAAATGTCTGGACCGCGCGAAAAATGTGTATAACTCAAATTGAAATATGTTTCATTAACAGGCTCGAGTCAGTCTGTATAAAGGAGGAAATTCGACAGTGGAACTGAAATTCAGCGCCAAGGGAACGGATAACCAAAACTGGTTTAGCGTCTCCAAACTGACTCACAGCAACCAGTGGTCTGATATGAAAACAGAGTCAAAGAACTACTTTTCAATCAGTGGAGACACAACAAAGAAGCGGCACTTCTTCATCAACCGGGGATATGCAGGGAATTGCGCCGGTGATACCGGGTGGATGGTAATTGCCGGAAAAGAATGTGACTGGGAGAGGGGTCACCAACACAAAAACCCCATACTGTACAGCAAGTTATCTAAATACACTAAATGGGAGGAGAAAAGTGAGTTAACCATAACATTGTGTCTGTGTGACCGTCAGCTTCCACCATTTAATTCACCTCTCCTTCAAGGGATAGTTGTATATTATTTCTCCTTTAACTCTTCTTTATTTTCTTTGTTTTCTTTCAGATGACGTAGGGGAAGCAGACGTCTTGGTAGTGTTCTTGCGTTAAGAAGGAAACCAGGAGCCTTTGTTATTAGACGAAACGAAACGATGACCTGAACTTATTATTCCCTCTTCTGCACCCTTTATAGCATGTACTTAGACTGGCGTAGTGGTACAGTTTTTACATAGCTCTGATAGTGTAGTCAACTGTAGCAAATATAAAACAAAGCATCTGAAGAGCAAAAAGTGTCTCACTCTGTGTATTTTTAACCCATAATGATTAAAGTCACTATAGAATTGAGTCGGAGGAGCATCCAGAAAAACGCCTCACATTTTCCCGATAACGCACCCAGGCGCGGGGGCTACGCGTAGGGAAGCCCCGAGGCCCATGTATCTGCGAGGGAACGAATCGTGCATTTCTGATAAAACATCCATGTTAACTAATGAAAGTGCTTTTTTGCCTAGTTTTCCCATAAACATTGGAAACTTCTTCGGATCATCGCTTGTGATATGCGTATCATTTATTTGAGCCCATAACGGGTGGTTCCACATTAGGCTGATTTTAGTGGGACCATGAACAATCGTCCATTGTTATGTTAGCAATTTATCACAGATTAGGCAAGGGCTGCTCGCAGCCTGCAGTATAATATGGATAATAATATACCCCAAAAAATTACTCAATTCTGATTGGGTGAGAAAGGAGTGCAGTTCTTCGGTAACATGAATCAAGGGCTCGTGCACTTTTGTTGGTCTATTCTTTGAAAATGTACTCGTGCTTTTTATTCCAAATTGCACTCGAAATCATGTGATTACCTATACTAATACGAGAAGACGACAGATAGTCGTACTGAAGTCTAACCATCTTTTATTCGCTCCCAGCAACGGATTTACAGCAAATAGAAAACGAAACAACACCATCAATTGGCCAGTGCTCAACTGTCAGCGGTCCCTTTGTTCGGAGCTATTTTAATGAGTGGATCTTCAAGATGAAGAACAAACAAACAACAACAAAATAAAAGGACTCCAATTTGAAGCGGGAGGAAGGGAAACTGTTTAGATGTTGTCTCCTTTATTTTCGTATAATCCATATTATACTGCAAGCTGCAAGCTGCAAGCGGCCCTTGCATAGTCCGTGATTTTATTACAACGGTACAGCCAGTCTTTAGGCAAATCTGTGCGCTCTAGTTAGTTCTTCCTCGGTCGGGAGTTTGCAGTACTGACCGTTTCGGTGGAAAGAGTCCCAGCCGTGTATTTTTCTTTGGAGCAAAGCCGGCAAATTCAAAAATTTGGACCAAAACAGCGAAAAAAAAGTGAATATTGTCATTTTTCTCAGCGAAACTACCAGAAAAAGCTAAAAAGATTGAAATTTTACTGAGATTTCAAAAATGGATGAAGAAGACGAACATTCTCCGAGTGAGTATTATTATCCTGAAGATCTGGAAACGTTTGATACAGAAACTGAAACAGGCTTCCCCGAAAGCCAGGAGGCTATAAAAGATGTTATCAACCAACAGAAAAGTGAAACACAAACTCATCTTGGCTACGCAACCCAGGTCTGGGCGCCTCAAAGGCATTGAACTAATTTCTAAACTCGAAAGTATCCAAAGATGTGCCACCAAATTCATTCTTGCTTGCCTTTTTTAACAAATATCTCTTACAAAGAAAGACTAATGTCTGTAAACCTACTTCCTGTGTGCTACTGGCACGAGTTACTAGATCTAGTATACTTTTACAAGGCTACGCATAACATGATTCACTTAGATTCGTCTGTTGTTCCCTTCGTGCGCGAATGCGCGCGAAGGACCCGTATATCCGTAACGAGCTCTCAATCTTTTGTGCCTAAAAAATGCAGGACTTCTACCTTTCAGAAATCTTTTTTCATTAGAACCACTAGAATCTGGAACCTGTTTATTACTAGACTTGACCTAGATAACGTTACTTTTGAGAACTTTAAATCTGTTCTTTACGGATATAACTCGCGGGCTCTAGCAATCAACTTTGACCCGAACTCTCCAAGGAGCTTCAAAAGTATTTGCCTGAAATCTAACACAGCCAGGTTTTTAGACCAGGAAATTAGCTGCTGCATGTGATTTAAATTGCTACTTTTATATCTTTTTATTTTTTGGGTCCGTAGTAACTGGCTTTAGCTGTTGCGGTGTCCCTGCCCTAATATTTGTTACGTTCTTATTACTAGTGTTTACATAATTACAGTGGTTTTTTTGTATTCTTCAGGGCAAAGCTAATAAAATAAAATAAAATAAATAAATACAAGAAGACGGTACTGATATAAACACTCTTTTCCACTACATGGAAGCTTATGGTATACAGCGCAGTATACGGCGATACTTAAGTTACAAGTAATATTCATTTAACATGCTTAAGGACAATGAGTTCGAAAAATCTAGAAATTAGTCCTTTCAGCGAGGCGAAAGTCACTTCACGAGCACGGCAACGGGAAACAAACCGCAAGCTGTTCAGGCCATCGACGAAGACGAAGAGGATGCTCTTTTTGAAGCACGAGAATTCAACGACTCCAATCCAGCTACAGTTGCACTTAAGAGGCTGGGACGAAATTCGTAAGTTACGCTGGGGTGACGTTCAGCTCCAACCGCAGAATGGTGGCCAAGAAGTCTTGGTTTGGTTGGCCGAGCTAGGAACGAAGACCCGACATGGTCAGGAGAGAGGACACCAAAGAGCGTTCCAACTAAAGATTTATGCCACCGATACAGCGAGATGTCCTGTCAGTTTTTACAAAAAATTCCACAGTCACCAGCCAGTGGAAACGAACGCATCAGAATCACCATTTTACTTGGTGGTCTCCGGCATAACGCTCAAACGAAGAAGTTTGGTATGTGAAGGCACCCCTCGGAAAAAATAAAATACAACATGTGGGAAAGTTTCTGTCCACTGCAGCAAAGAATGCTGGCCTTCACAGAGAAGGAAAAAAAGTAGCCAATCATTCTGCGTAATGGAATTTGTGATGTTCAAAGAGTTAACATACCGTAAAATTCCGAAAATAAGCCCCTCCAGATATAAGCCTCTCGAAATCGTAACGGAAAAAACCCTCGATTAAATCGCCCCTCCGAATATAAGCCCCCCGGTGCGCTTGTACATGGAAGTTGCTTTCGAATACAAAGTAAAACAAAGCAAAAATGGTAAATTTCCTTCCCACTACAAGCTAGCCCAATCAATTTTGAAAGGCAAATTTCCCTCCGTACATAAGCCCCTCCAAAAATATAAGCGAAAAATATAAGCCCCGGGGGCTTATTACGGTAGTTAACAAGCAATTTGTTTATGAAATTATAGCATAATTGTAATAACAAAGGTCGTCACGGTCGTTTGTGTTTAGTAAAATGGAGTTTTAATATATTCACAACTGTCCCGTGGTTTGGCACCCTCTCAATTAAGGCAATGATTTGCTTTTAGTTCAATTCAACAAGTCTACCCTGTGACAGTGATTTTAAATTGCCTTCTAAGAAAGTGGAAACTATCTTAATGGGTTTAAATTCGTTCAACTGAGGGACACCCAACGACTGCTTTCTGTGAAACAGCTGTTCGGAGAAGCAGATATTGCCTAGAATATTCTATTGCTTGAGAAAGGCTTAGAAATTCTAGATGACCGTTCTATTCATGTACAATTTTCGAAGCTTACCTAATCAATTCCCAACGATTTTCTGCAGTATAATTTTTCTTATTTTTACATAAGCTCGGATTCCTTTGTTCTTTCGTGGGGAATATATTACATAACCCCCGAATCAACTGTCTGAAAAGATGGGTGCGGCTTTGATTGTTTGGAGGGAGGAGCGGGGCTATCAATGAACAGCTAATTAAAATGCGAGGGGATATATGTGTATTAATATGCAAGGGGGATAAGTCACTTATCCCCCTTGCATACTAATAGATAATTTCCTCGCATTTCAATTAGCTGTTCATAAAGAAAAGCTAAGAAAAAATTCACAAATGTTTATTGGGAATATTAAACACGACGCTATAATTACTAAAATTAAACTGAGCAGCGTTTCTTTTGTGCCACATTCACGGATTTTCTTAGTTGTTGGTTCATCGATTTCCACAGCCAGATCGACAGTCCGAAATTTAACAGTGTCTTTAATATTCTATGGTTCCACGAAAGTGTCGCTGTGAGCAGGGTAAGGTGTGCGCCCTCGGGCAACGCACGAGGGGAATAAATTACATAACCCCTCGCTTCAAGCCGATAACCCTTACATATTTCACTCCCCAGGTAACGGAATTTTTCCTAGAAAAAAGAAACCTAAAATTTTCGATTTCGAAAATGTCATGGAGAGAGGAATCAGAAAAATTTTCATTTTCGTTGAACTATAACTTGCATCGAAAATTTTCGGGAAACATACTGAAGCCCTAATTGTAAATGCGAAAAGGCTCAAGTTGCCCTAAGATCTGACCGAACAGATACAAATATTATAGGGCGCCTTGGAATGCATTTCTACAGATCTTATAGTACTCTAGATAGCCTATTTCAGTATCTTTAAAGTATTCAAGGATAAACTGTCGTTAGGTGCCCCTGTCAACTGACAAAACGAGAGAGAAAAAAGCTCCCGTAATTGATATAACTGTATTAAGATTAGACAAAAGAGGATAAAGAGCAGATATATGTAAGCGTTATGAATTCTGTGCTTAAGTACCGAAAGTATCTACCGTCACAAACCGGGTTCTGTTATTTTGGTCTCAGTCCCTTGTGGAGACCAGCCTCCGAACTTGGCCTTACATTGCCTATCTCATGCTTTGCTGCGCGACGTTTTACTTTTTTTTTAGTGTTTTATACATTTTTACAGGTGATGTTTAGATACCTTCCCAGAGACGTTTTCGCTTGCTATTAGCGTCTAGAAACTATTTGATCTATTTGAGAAAAATTCCCGTCATAATGTTATCACTCTCAGTGATTCTTTGCAACACACCATTTTCCCAAATTTTTATTCACTGCAGTTGAAGTCATTCAAAATAACCACAAGATGATTAAAGTTACTCTTTGTGCCCTTTAGATATATACGGTAAAATTCCGAAAATAAGCCCCGGGGCTCATATTTTTCAAATGATTTTTTTGAGCCGGGCTTATTTTTGGAGGGGCTTTATATATTTGGGGGAGGGGGCGGTTATATACGGAGGGAAGTTTGTGTTTCAAAACTGATCGGCTAGGCTTATACTTGGAGGGAAATTTTTTTCTCAAAATCGATTGGGCTAGGAGATAGGTGGAAGGAAATTGTATTGACGTCAAGGCAAAGTAATTGATCACGGTAATATGGACCGAGGAAATCCAAGCCAAGAGTGAAAAATGAACTAACTTACAAATATAGTTATTTGGCACATACAAAAATTAGTCGGAATTTTACGGTAAGAACTGACGGATTTTATCCCTCTAAATTTTCTTTTGCAGATATGCGGGAAACATTTCAAAGCGGTTCCTTTATAATTATTTTGTTTCTATTTTTTACAGAGATGTCGACTAGATCAGATGATATTTGTGAAATCCGCCCACACTACGTGCCTGAAAATTAGCGACAGAAAAAAGTTCGATCATCCACTGACAGGAAAAAGATCACCATTTTATTATTGCTTTTATATAGATTTATTATTGCTTCTGTAGTGTACAAAAAATAAATATAGTCTGCGACACGTTTAAGTTTTTGAACATGCGTAGCAATTTCGTCCTTATTAGCCAGCATAAGCGTACGCATGAGCCGCCACGCACCCAGAGGCTACGCAGTCTTTATTACAAAGCAGACGCTGTTGTGGCTAAATAAACACTGCAGCCACTTAGGGCGTCCAGCTTCCTACTATGAACTTCCTTCCTTTTCAAGACCGTCTGCGGTACGCCTTTTTTATTATTATTACTAAAACGCCGAGTTACCTCCCCAGCGAATACCAGGGTACTCGTTCCTTGCCAGTGAAAACCACGGTCCTTAACTCCTTTGCCGCGTTAATATGCTCATAGGTGCGGTTGATAAATTAAGGCTGCTCGCAGTCTATTCCCTCTTCATTATTGCCTTTTCGAGCATAACAAACATATTGACACGGACATAAATTATTTTAAAACAAGCTACTTTTGGGGAGGTCGATATTCCTGGTTTTTACCGCTTCAAGAAAACAATCTTTTTACGGTACGCATCCTCATTTAACGTCTCATATATTGAGCCGAGGGTAATGCATAATTGTTATGATCTGCTAGTAAATTATAGCAAAGAAAAGAGGGGAAGAGATCGAGAATTCCCAAAACGCATCCATATCACCGGGGTCCGTCTAGGAAGGCAAATCGCTCTGATACAGCACTCTTCTCGAAAGAAGTCAAGAACTCTTCGTGACCACAACGAAATGAACTGTAATTCTTCTTAATTTCAAAGTCAACGAGTTCTTTTCAATGGTCATCAATTATTTGACAGTTTCTGATTTTTCTTCTTCGTGTAGAAGTCGATGTTTCAAATTTTCTAGTTCGTGGAAATGCAATGAGCTGAAAAGGAAGGTTAATTTGCAAATTAGATAGTTCGTAACTCAGTGAATGAACTGTCATCATTTATCATGTTTTGCTCTGTTGATGTTAATCTGCAATATAAGGCCAACTTAATTAACTAACTAGCTTCTCGTTGCTTAACTAGTTTTCCCTTGTCCATGACTGTGTTGATCACAATCAAGTTGTGTTTGCATAATTGCGGTTTGGGTGAAGAAGTTGTAATAACTCTGAGCTAAGGCGGCTTCATGCTTGCTATCATACGAGCAGAGGTTTCTCTCTTTTATGCTTTTAGGTTTACGAAGTCGTTGGCGTGGCTTGTTTGTCGAGTGGTTGGCTTATGGGGCAAACAAACCAACTACGCGACAGACAAGCCACGCCAACGACTTTGTAAACGCTAAAAGCCATGCAAGAGAGAAACCAGGGTAACGCTTGCGGGAGTATGCTAGTAATTAAGAAGGGATTCTTAGGGGAATTACCTCTCCTGATCTCGTGTTACAACAATAGTATTCTGGAAGATGAAAGTAAAAAAAACGCTAGCATCGTAGGCAATGGTAGGTGTTAATCATAGCGATATAATAGCCCAGGCAGTCACGCGGTTTGCAATAAAAGAATGGGACTTTAGATATGACGCCTAACTGTTTCGCGTGGGTTTAGCTGCCTAACCATGCAGCGTCATCAAAGTTCATCCTTGATAGTGCATTGAGGTCATTTACAATTGAGGCAATCGTTTCTACTTGGCTAGTTTTAATAACGCTTCTTTTGTGCCAGACGGACATTAAAATGCCTCAGTTCTAATCAGCCAGGGTGAAGTTTTAAACTTTGGATTCTAGAAAATTCGATTAAAGACATACGTCATAATTCTTACACCCTTCTATGCTATGCTCTATGTTCTTTACCTGACTCATTTACTGACTGGTTTTGCTTTAATTACTTGTTTCATGTAAGTTTTTGTTTGTTGTTATCATGCAAGAAATCTTATTTGTTTACTTCGAGAAAAATCATTGTGTTGTAAATTCTTTATTTTACCCTCTATGCTTTGCAGCATACCATCGAATGAAATTGTTTGGAAAAGGGCGGTTCCGTTTCATGGAGCAAACCACAAGATGTCTATATAAATCACTCAAAGTACTCAAACCACTTTAGAAGAGTAAAACATGTCCAATATACACAAACGGATACGATTCGTCAAAAGAATACAATTACCCTGTGTGAAGATTATTATTTGGCCTAGGGACATAAATTTTGTTATAAAAAGGCGCTACTCGTTAGTCGTGATTACATGTAACTATGTTTTTTCGGACCTCAGTCTGCAACTACATACTAAAGGTAAGAACTGTTGACAGTCCTGTTTTAAGCAAAAATTTTCTTTTATATGTTGAAAATGTTTCAAACCATGTTTCAAGTTGTTTTATTTTTTGTTGGTACAGCCGATATCCACCAGGGAATCAGTTCGGTTTTTAACTTGATATTTGAGTGAAATTCACCCATTCTATTTTCTCTCACGGAAAGGTCATCCACTGGTGCTAGTTGCATATCTATTTACAGAATTTCATCCGCGTCCTCTAGGATCTTACTAGTGCTAAATTACAGTCTGGACTTCTTCGATCCCTCCATGTAAAAAGCCCCTAAATTTTTACAATAGCCGACGATTTCTTTTCAAAAGCCATCACTTAGTTGGCAACTTGTTTTTTCCTTGCGCAAATCGTATGATCCCAACTGATTTGGCTAGTTGTAAAAAATATATTGATCCGACAACTGAAATTAAAATTCAGAGCATTTTCCCAGAGAAACCAACGCGCTTCTTTCACTGGGTGGAGGCGCATCTGCGTCACTATTGTATCAAGAATAGTGATCGAAGAGGCAAATCCAGTCGCTGTTGCCGTACACACCGTGTTTTGCGCAATACAGAAAGGTAGGAATGCTTCATGCAAAAACGGATTGTTGCACGTTTTAAAATGTTTTAGAGCCTTTTTTTTACGTTAAAGTGATAATTTGGGTTTTTACCACACTGACATGAAAGAGATAAAATTAGACTGCTCTCAGTCTATTCCCTCTTCAGTCAGTTGCCCTGTCGAGAAACGAGGACATATACTGACTCGGACATTAATTATTTCAAAACAAGCTACTCACTGGGCACGCATTATAACCTGAGCCGAGGGTAATGCATAATTTGTTACATCTGCTAGTAATTTATAGCAAAGAAAAGAGAGGAAGAAAGAATTCCCAAAACGCATATACCATTCTGATGCAGCACTCTCCTCGGAAGAAGTCAATGCAAGCGCTACTCCTGACCACGACGGAATGCAAACTATAATTCTTCATAATTTCAAAGTCGACGAGTTCTTTTCTATGGCCATCAATTAGTTGACAGTTTCTTATTTTTTTTTCTTTGTGTACATCTGTGTCGATGTTTCCAATTTCTAAGTTAACGATAATACAATGAACCGAAAAGGAAGGTTGATAAAGTCGGACCTCCGATCTACTTAATCCACTGACAAGGTTAAAAATTATTCATTTCTAAGAGGTAAGACCAACTGTAAAATCTAAGAGTTTTTTTTGATACTGAATTACTGCCATTGAATTCTTACTAGTTCAGAAATATAAAACGGACATTTCTATTAATAGAATGGATTCAGACTCGGCCAAATCCACATGCAGTCTTCTTTGTTTACAGTTGCTTGTTGAAAAAGAACATATCAAGCAGTTGAAATGAAATTTTCCCAAGCATATAATAAACAAACTTTCAAAGGCAAATTAGATGGTTCCTACCTTGAATCAGTTGTCATCATTTATTATGTTTTGCTCTGTTGATCAACTGCAAATATTGGGCCAACTTATGACATACCCTGTTCGAGGATCAGGAATATCCAGCTGATTTACGATCGGTCGAGGAACGTTAAAACAAAAATATGAATAACAGATTCAGCTTTTCGTTGCTTAACTAATTTTCCCTTGTCCATGACTGTCTTGATCACAATGAGTTGTGTTTGCATATTTGCGGTTGGGTGAAGAAGTTGTATAACTAAGCTAAGGCGGCTTCATGCTTGCTACCATACGAGCAGAAGTCTCTCTCTTGTATTCTTTTAGGTTTACGTAGTCGTTGGCGTGGCTTATTGGTCGAGTGGTTGGCTTATGGGGCAAACAAACCAACTACGCGACAGACAAGCCACGCCAACGACTTCGTAAACGGGTAAAAGCCATGCAAGAGAGAAACCTGCTACTCTAGGGTAACGCTTGCGGGAGTATGCTTGTAATTAAAAAGGGATTCTGAGGGGAATTACCGTTCCTGATGTCCTGATACAAATAGTATTCCGGACGATGAAATTAGACAAAAAGCTAGCATAGTTCGTGATAAAAAGCGTAGGTGTATATAGGGAGGTGTTAATAATAGCGATACAATAGCCCAGGCAGTCACGGCTTGCATACCATCGAAACTTCCAGTTCTAAAAAAGTGTTTGAAAATGGCGGTTCCGTTTCATAGAGCAAACCACAAGATGTCTATAAATCACTCAAATTACTCAACTACATACTCAAAACATGACCAATATACACAAACGGATACGATTCGTCAAAAGAATATGATTATCCTATTTAAAGACTGATTATTATTTTGCCCTGAAGATATAAATTTTGTTATAAAAAGGCGCTACTCGTTAGTCGAACCGGTCAGTCTGTAGCTACATACTCAAGGTAAGAACTGTTGAAAGTCCTGTTTTAAGCAGAAATTTTCCTTTATATTTTGAAAATGTTTCAAAGCAGTTACTTAATGTTTCAAGTTGTTTTAATTTTTGTTGGTACTGCCGATTTCTACTGGGGAATGTTCGTTTTTAACTTGATATTTGGGTGGTTAAATGTGTTGTTTGCACATCTATTTACCGACTTTCACCCTCGTCCCCTAGAATCTTACTAGTGCTGAAGGTCTTCCTCAGTCTCCATGTTAACAGCCACTAAATTTTTACAAAAGCTCACGATTTCTTTTCAATAGCCATGACTTAGTTAGCAACTTGTTTTTTTTCCTTGCGCAAATCCTATAATTGTCCCAAATTGGCTAGTTGTAAGAAATATATCGATCCGACAACTGAAATTAAAATTCAGAGCATTTTCTCAGAGAAACCAATGCGCTGTGATCAGTCGCTTTTTTGCCTGGGTGGAGACGCATCTCCGTCACTACTGTATCAAGAATAGTGATCGAAAAGGCAAATCCAGTCTCCGTTGTAACTCTGATTTGAACATACTGTTGCCTACTATACAAAGGTAGGATTACTTCATACAACAACAGATTTTTGCGCGTTTTGAAATGTTTAGGGCTTTTTTACACGTTAAAATGATAACAGGTGTTTTACCGCACACTGACTTGAAAAGATAAAATCATAGACTGCTCGCAGTCTATTCCCTCTTCAGTATTGCCTTGTTGAGACATGAGGACATCTTGACATAATGACAAACATAATGACAAGGACATTAATTATTTCAAAACAAGCTACTTTTGGGCACGCATCATAACCTGAGCAGAGGGTAATGTATAATTGTTACATCTGCTAGTAAATTATTAACAGCAAAGAAAAGAGAGATAGAGAAAATTCCCAAAACGCATCCATACAGGCCGTCTAGGAACTAGGCAAATCTCTCGGCTGATGCAGTACTCTCCTCGTAAGAAGTCGAGCGCTCTTCCTGACCATGACGGAATGCAAACTATAACTCTTCATTATTTTAAAGTCGACGAGTTCTTTTCTATGTGGCCATCAATTAGTTGACAGTTTCTGAATTTTTTTTTTTTTACTTTGTGTAAATCAGTGTCGATGTTTCCAATTCTCAAGTTATAGTGATAATGCAATGAACCGAAAAGGAAGGTTAATTTGAATTCTGTGCACGATGAATTTCCTCGGTAAACGGACCTGTGATCTTGACTTAATCCAATATGATGAACAAGTTTGAAAGTTATTCATTGCTATGAGACAAGACTAACTGTAAAATCCAAGGAGTTTTTTTATATTGAATTACTGCCATTAAATTCTCACTAGTTCAGAAATCTCAACCGTATCTTTAAAGGCCTTGATCATATATCTATTTGTAGAATATTGATTCAGACTCGGCCAAATTCACAGTCTTCAGTCTTCAGTTGCTTGAGGAACAATATCATATTAAGTAGTTAAAATGGAAATTTTCCCGAGCATATAACAAACTTTCAAAGGCAAATTAGATAGTTCCTACCTTGAATCAGTTGTCATCACGAGTTATCATGTTTTGCTCGGTTGATCAAATGCAAATATTGGGCCAACTTATGACATACTCTGTCCGAGGATTAGGAATATCCGGCTGAGTTACGATCGGTCGAGGAACGTTAAAACAAAAATATGAATAACTGGCTCAGCTTTTCGTTGCTTAACTAGTTTTCCCTAGTCCATAACTGTCTTGGAATATTGGCGATTAAGATTCAGGTGGATTCACTCTTGCGGGAGCTCGAGTAGGCTAGTAATTAAAGGGATTCTATGGGGGAATACCTTTACTGATGTCGCGTTTCAACAATAGCATTCTGAACGATGAAATTAAGTTAGCATAGTTTGTGAAAAAGTAGCTCTATGAGGTGTTGATTATACAGTGTAGCAATATAATTAGTTCCAGGTCACGGCCTGTGATAAAAGAATGGGATTTTAAATATAACGCATAACTGTCTGCCGATGTGACAGCTTTTTATTTGCTCACCTTTAATCAGAGTGGGTCGAATTTTCGTTATAAAAAGGCGCTACTCGTTAGTCCGTGATTGCACGTACGCGGTTATCCTCGAACCTCAGACTGCAACCACGTACTCAAGGTAAGAACTGTTGACAGTCCTGTTTTCAGCAGAATTTCCTATGTTGAAAACGTTTCAAAGCAGTTACTTAATGTCTCAAGTTGTTTTTTTGTTGTTGTTCAGTGTTGATAGAGATATCAACCAGG
>OZ037997.1:12151127-12306127 GCA_964035705.1 Porites rus | reverse complement strand
AAAACGACTCTTGGAAATTTGTAGAAGCGCGGATTTAAGAATTTTAAATGGTAGAATCAATGGCGACTCGTTAGGCAGACCTACATTTCATGGTAAATCGGGAATCAGTGTCATTGATTACTCCGTATGTGACCAAGATTTGCTACGAAATATAACATCTTTTGTAGTGAAAGAGCCGAACAGTTTATCAGATCATAGTCCGATAATAACATGGCTTAAGGTTAACCGTCATTTAGATAATGATTCATCAAACGAGGCAATTATAAATGATTCTTTGACTCCTCTACCAAAACAGTGTTTTTGGGAAAACGATTCGTCACAAAAATTTAGAGCTACATTACAGTCTGAAGACATTCAAAGAATGATCTACGATTTTATGAATACTACAACAATCACAAGAAATGTTTACATGAACCTTCATGCTGTAGAAAATATTCTTATTTCAACCGCCAAACGCTGTTTGAAGATCAAAACAGCAAAAAAGCGACGTTGCAAAATATCTTCGAACAAAAAATGGTTCGACAAAGAATGCCGCTATAAAAGACATGAACTGCTGAAACTTTCTAATCAAAAACATAGAGATCCTCTAAACAATACCCTCAGGGAAGAGTTTCACAACGTCTTAAAACAATATAAAAACCTTTTGAAACGTAAGAGAAACGAATACTGTAGCAATAAGATCTGTGAACTTGAAAATACGGTTGAAAATTCGAACAATAAGAGCTTTTGGAACTGTTTGAAGTCAATGGACGACACTATGAAGGAAACCTACACCCCTCCAATTTCTGAAGAAAAATGGATGTCCCACTTTCAATCTTTGCACTCGAATGAACCCCTTAATGAAAAGCAGGAGGCAATTATAGATGAGTTGCAGAATTCAAAGGATATTACGACACGATCTCACTCCTTGGATTACCTCATCACTGAAAGTGAAATTCGCACTGCAGCTGGAAAACTCAAAAACAACAAATCTTCTTTTTCAGACAAAATCAAAAACGAAATGATCAAATCTAGCCTAAACGAATTAATGCCTGTTTATCTAAAACTATTTAACACGGTCCTCGACTTAGGAACTATGCCCCAAATGTGGTGTGATGGCCTCATTACACCAATTTTTAAATGTGGTACTAAAAGCGATCCATCAAACTACCGTGGAATTTGTATTTCCAGTTGTATTGGAAAACTATTTTGTTCAATTCTCAATCAGAGACTTCTAAAGCACGTTGACTTAAATAATATACTTCACAAGTCTCAAATTGGTTTTCTGGCAAATAATAGAACAGCAGATCATGTCCTCACACTTCCAACATTAATAGACAAATATGTCCATTGCCACAAGGAGAAAATATATGCGTGTTTTGTTGACTTTAGGAAAGCCTTTGATTCGGTTTGGCATGATGGGCTTCTCTATAAGTTATCTAAGATCAATGTCCAAGGAAAGTTTTATAGTCTAATTAAGAGTCTATACTCGAAGTCTACCTGCTCTGTCAGGATTGGAAATAACAAAACACGATCTTTTCAATACGCAAGAGGAGTGCGGCAAGGCTGCATTTTAAGCCCTCTGCTCTTTAACTTATACCTTAACGATCTAGCGTTCTCATTTGACAATGTTTTATCAGACCCCTTCGTGTTACCAAATGGCACCAGACTCAACTCTCTCCTTTACGCAGATGACTTGATAATATTATCGCGATCCAAACTTGGTCTACAAAACTGCCTTAACGTACTATCTTCATATTGCAACTCATGGATGCTTAGAATAAATCCTAAGAAAACCAAAATAATGATTTTTCAACGATGCACACGAAAATGTGAACATAACCTCCGCATAGGCAATGAAGTAATCGACCTTGTCCAAAACTATACTTACTTAGGAACTCGCATTACATCTTCCGGAAATTTTACACTTTCGCTTGAACATCTCCGACAAAAAGCTCTTCACGCGCTCTTCAGCCTCAGGCGGCACACGGATTTGAATAATCTTAAGCCCTCACTTGCGTGTAAAATTTTTGACTCTATGATTTCACCAATTCTAACCTACAACAGTGAAGTTTGGGGTGCTTTTGTTAAATCAGATTTTAAGTCCTGGGACAGCTCTGCAATTGAAAAAACCCATTTGCAATTCTGTAAACGTTATTTACAAGTACATAACAAGGCATCCAACATTGCTTGTAGAGCTGAACTCGGTAAATTTCCCATGATCATTGATATAAATAAAAAGATTCTAAATTACTTAGACTATCTGAGAGGTAAAGATGAAGATTCTATAGTTAAACAGGCCTTACAAATTTCAATTGACCTTCATCGTAACGGAAAAACTAGCTTTTACTCTAATCTCATGAAAATGGTTGACTACTATGATCTAAACTATGACTTTTCCTGTAATTCATTGAGTGACTCAATAGTTAATAGGTATATCGGCATAATGAAAAATAAATACGTCTCTTACTGGAATCAGACCCTTCAACAATCACAAAAACTCAGTTTTTATTGTACAATCAAAGACGACTATAGCCCCTCGCCGTACCTAGTTTTAACAAGAAAAAACCCTTCGAGAAAAGCATTAGTTAGATTTAGAATAAGTAGTCATCAACTTAGAATTGAAACAGGTAGATACGAAAACATTCCTCGCAATGAAAGGATATGTCACTTTTGTACAAGTAACAAAATCGAAGATGAAAATCATTTCTTACTAGATTGTAAGGCTTATTCTCAGATCAGAGACATATTTTTCTCCAAACTAGAAACTAAAATACCTGACTTCAAATCACTTTCACACGATACTTTAATATCTCTTCTTATGAATTCCTCTGATTATTTAATTAACTGTCAATTAGTTTCATTTATCTCGCAATGCTTTGAATTAAGAACCAAATTAATATCAATGAATGAATGAATGAATGAATGGGAACTGTAACGTTTTGTAATGTTTTGCACGTACTAATTAGTTGAATTAGTACTTAAATTTAGACTAATAGCTTTTGCAATACTATAATTCCTTTATGGTCATGCAAATAAAGCTTTTGGTGTTGTTGTTGTTGATGTCAATGGCAATGGAAAAACAATGGCAAAACGCTTGAGCTAGCGCTGGGAGCTCATTTCACTTACAATAGTTACTTTTTTCCAACACTACAATAGGAAAGCACTTTTTTCGAAGTCTTTATAAGAATGGTCATACTCAAAGGCGTTAAGTGTAATTTGTCTTGCAAAAACCCGAATAATGACCCAAAACGTCTTATGAACTCCTCCGCCGCCTGTTCCTGCGTTCCAGATCGCATTGAAATTTGGAGTACCCAGAGAAAACTTCTCGGAGCAACTGGGAACGATAGTCTTACCTTGTTCATTTTGTTAGCGACAATACAGCGAGGAGAAACGGCTGCATTCAGGAACCGAGAAATACCGAGCGTTGCCATAGCAATTTTGTAACTTCTCGGGTGAAGTTATAAATTAACGCTGAAATTCGCGCCAAAATTATGGAGTAATTTGTCACCCATGACATTACTGTTGAAACTTTTGTTTTTAAGCATCAAATTTAAAGGCGTTGTCATTTTCCTTAGATTTATGATCGGTTCATACGGCCGTAGCTTTACTTTAAATGTGTAAATAATGCACGAGTAGCCCTTACATGAGCGGGTATGATGACAAAGCCGCAACTGAAGTCGAAATCATGTGGACAAACCAACACGGGACCGGCAAACAGGCGGATCGCTTTGTCGAATCAGGAGTCATTCTACAGTATCTGTGTCAAGGATTTCCTGATGGAGAGGTGCCTTTAACGAATACCAACACACAGTTAATTGAGTACCACACTATTCGTAATGGGGGAACTTCTAGCACGCAAACATTTAGAGCCAACCAAAAATAAAGTTCTGATGTTAAATTGACCCTTGGACTTCACGAGCCATACAACTTAATTAATTACCAGTCGTATCTCCGCTTTGAGCAAAACAAAGGTAAAACGTTCAATTATCGCCCGGGGGGAGGAGGAGAGGGGGAGGGTATTCAACAAAGTTTTATACAGGGAGGCTCCGTCCTCAGGTCCAGCCCTTTTACGCCTCTCACCCTCTTACATGAATTTTCGTATACATCTATTGACAAATGTTGCCCCGTTCACATACCGAGTTTAGAACTTTAAACTCTTTTTATGCTCTAAATAAACTATGTTTTAAATATGAATAACTCACAAAACCAGAACGTTTTCTGTTAGCCGCCCTTTGTGCCACTTTTAGACCGAAATGAAAGATTTCCTTATACCTTTTTATATATTTCAGCTAGCATAACCCCTACCCTTTGATATATCTGGTGCCTCTTTCGGGTAGGCTTTTATAGATTGTGCTGGCAAAAGTAGCATAATATAATGCTACCAACAGTGCTCGTATATTTCTAAAAGTAGTATGTGTAATCAAATGGTGACGAGTGAAACTAGGGAAAAATTTCACGCTCGTTTTGTCCAAATCCTAATAATTTCCCAAGGATTTGGACAAAACGCAAGTGAAATCTTTCCTTAATTTCACGAGTATACCATTTGATTACCTATTAATATCTTGGGTGACGAATTACGTTAGCAATCGTGAATTCTTGACATGTTTATATAGGATCCTATCGATCGAGAACTTCACTTTCTCAAATGTTTAGAACTTAAATTTGGCTAAAGAGTTGTGAGAGGGCACGTCTGTTGTCCTCTCATCCACGACTCTTCATTCATTCATTCATTCATTCATTCATTCATTCATTCGTTCGTTCGTTCGTTCGTTCGTTCATTCATTCATTCATTTATTCATTCAATTTTCAAATTTTTTTGACAAAATATCTGTTAGAATCCTTCTTGATGTGCTCTTTCGTGTGTTCAGGTTTTCTAACGCGTCTTTTTGTACCCTGACATCTTCATTCACGGCATTTTAAAACCTCGTCGCCATCTTGACACTGAGACGTACGGAAGGTTGCCATGCAAATTTTGTAATTTCACATGTGAAATTACAAATTAACGCTGAAATTTCGCCCCAAAATTAAGGAGTAATTCGTCACCCATGATATTGTGCCAATAACCATGCCATTTTTAGTAATTATGCTCAATTTAGCAAAACCTGCATAAATTATGCTTCTACTATGCAACAGACAAGTAAATGGCAAACACGTTTTCCCTATTTTACAACTAGATCCTTTACTAGTGCATAATTCATTATAAAATCCCTGGCTATTATCGATGTATGTAATCGCTGTCGCAGACGCAATCTTTGGTAACCGACCAAGTTAATTACGCATGCGTTGAGTCCTGCGGAAAGAGTCCTTGGTAAGTGGAGCGTTCTCGCTAAAAAATACCAGAAAACCGCCATAAAATACATATTTGGAATGGGAAAGAGGGGAAACATTGTACAGGCGTATCCTTCCATGGAGTATCGGTTCTTTCCTGAATTGCTTCGTGTTACAACAGACGATGTGGTGTGTTTTGTCTGGTCTGGTAAGGCTGCTATTAGCTATATGATCAAATCAATATAAAGCGATTTCTTCACAAAATAGAAACTTCAAAATATGTAACGTTACTTAGGTTTAGTCTCAGGGGGTACTCATTGTAATGAGTAAGAGATGGAGGCTTCACCCGAAAGTGGTCCCTTTTTGTGATTTTAGGTTTATGAAAGAGTAGGGATTTCACTAGTTGAAGTAGATGAAAGGGTAGGGACATGTGTCATTTCGGTCCTTAAGACCGGATGTCAGTAAATATCGACCAGAGGTCTACAAAAGTGAAAAATCGAAAATTCTCAAAAAAATTCACAAAGTAGCACTAGGTAAGCTATTAACATAATTGTAATTTTTACTTCGATCCGATAATTATTTTCCACGTACGGGGGGGTTATTGGTTTCGCGGCTCTGGGACCGGGTTTTCCAGGCCCGAGACCATGTGTCGCAAAAAATCGTTTTAAAATTCAAATCCATTGTAATGCGGACAACAAATAACTTATTCAGAAGAATACTTAATTGCACACATTCTAAGTGGTGATTTACTCAGTTTGAACGAAAGTGTAATATTTTGGAGATTTTTTATTATTTTCAATATTTTGAACGTTTTCGTTCAATGAAAAAATGGCAAATTTCAAAGCCCAAAATCGTCGACTGGTACCTCGATTTCAGTAACGAGTCTTATACCACGTTAAAGAGCGTTATCTCTTCTTTCAAAATCTGTTTTCAAAACTACAGACAACTTAAAAGAAAATGTTTGATACACCACCGAACGTTTTATGCCTCGAAATGATGTTATAATGCTAATTTTTTAGCTAAAAAGAATTAATCTAAGTCCAAAAAAAAATAAACCTTGTCGTTTCTTTTTCTTGCTTTTTTAGAAAATGCCAAAAAACTGGGTCTTTTGGACGACACTAAACGAAGAAAAAATTGATATAGGAATTAAGCTCCCTTAAAGTATAAAAGTATAAGTTTACAAGGACAGGATCGAACGTATACTGAGTAACTAAACGATAAAAATTTGATCAAAATTAAATGAAAGGCTAAGAGCCTAAGCGCTGTCTGATAACGAAACGGTAAACAAGAAGTGCTGCCTCTCATTTAAAAGAGACGTGAAATACTGGGTGGACCACATCCTGAACTCCCGCGAAAACCGCAAAAGAGGAACGTTCAGGGCTAAGGAGACTAAACAGGGGCGTAGCTACTTGTACGCACGGTTTGCACGTGCGTACCCGAAAACGTTGAGGAAAAAAAATAGAATGAAATAAACATAACTAAAAAAAATCGGTTTCCAGAGAAGCGACGACATTAATTGGAGAACCGAATCTTGGATGATTTATTTATATAGCAAGCTTGATGATGTAAAGCGTGAACGCGTTGTTTTCTCCACGACCTGTCTTCGGAGTAGACGAAGTAAGGCACAATTACGTCAATGTGTGGTGCTTTTGTCGGTCAAAAATAATGTGACAAAAAGGGGTTAAAAGAGTCATTTGTAAACTAAAGTCGGAGGTACTACAAGCTTGATTTTTAATAGCTGAATTAATGATAAACGGTTGACGTCATTGAACATAACAAGCCGACAGAATTAAAGAATTTTAGAGGTTGTGTCATTTTATAAACAGCAAAAATGCTTTTGCTTACAACCGTTAACCCCACCTTTAATAAAGGCATCTTAAAAAAAAAATGTTTAAATTTGGGGTGGGGGGGGGGGAGGGGGGCAAGTAGATGTAGAAAAAGTTGGGCGTACCTCCGGAAAAATCCTGACTACGCACCTGCTAAAGTCTGAAACTGAACAACAGGAGTCTTGACGAAACGTCCTCAGTTATCACCTGTCCGGGGTCGTACTTTCAAGGAAACGCTGACCAAGAATCACTCATGACGGAATGGAAACTCCTCGTAGCTTCCAGCGAAAAAAGGAGTGACAACGGTGGTAAGCGGTCGTTCTGTGAAATGTAACGCAATCTTTCAAACGTTGTTGTTTGGCATGTTCTCCCGTGTGGATACTTGACATTTCCAATATATGGAAACACCATGCTAAGGTACGAACAACAGACATTCACAACATTGTTTTGTACGCTAAAATCTGATTTCATGGACGTAAAACGTTTTGAATTTTAAGACTTTTTAATATTAGTGCTTTGCCCTCCCCTTGACAACTTCACGTGACTGGTGCACCTGGCAGGAGTTGACAGCTTAAATCTACCTTTCTTGATAGCAAACGGCATTAATTTATATCAGATCGCTGTATAAACACGTCTTGGTTTCTGAAAGCTGATAACATGAAACCACTATTGCTCAAACTGATTTCTTACTGTATTTTTCCAAGTTTTTAGCATCGGCCCGCCGCGTCTGGAAAGCTCAAATTTCAGAAAAGTACTACTTGTGTTTTTTGGCCTCAAACATTTTCTTTTAAGTTGCCCGTAGTTTTGAAAACAGATTTTGAAAGAAGAGATAACGCTCTTTAACGTGGTATAAGACTCGTTACTGAAATCGAGGTACCAGTCAACGATTTTGGGCTTTGAAATTTGCCATTTTTTCATTGAACGAAAACGTTCAAAATACTGAAAATAATAAAAAATCTCCAAAACATTACACTTTCGTTCAAACTGAGTAAATCACCACTTAGAATGTGTGCAATTAAGTATTCTTCTGAATAAGTTATTTGTTGTCCACATTACAATGGATTTGAATTTTAAAAAGATTTTTTTGTGACACATGGTCTCGGGCCTGGAAAACCCGGTCCCAGAGCCGCGAAACCAATAAACCCCCCGTACGTGGAAAATAATTATCGGATCGAAGTAAAAATTACATTTATGTTAATAGCTTACCTAGTGCTACTTTGCGAATGTTTTTGAGAATTTTCGATTTTTCACTTTTGTAGACCTCTGGTCGATATTTACTGACATCCGCTCTTAAAAGGTCCTAAAAGAGTCAAATAATGCATTTCATGGCTGTGAAAAAGACAGAAAAATTGCTGGTTTAGTGATTTATTCTTATTGAAAACACGGTGCATTTACAGCAGTTAATAGGGATTCAACTAAGTATGTGAAACTGGAACTATTTGTCATGATCAATAGAAGGTATACGAAAGAGATACCTATTCTGTCAAAATTGGCATATAGGGTAAAGGGTTAGACCTCGGGGCTCAGCCTTCCCGTATAAAACTCTGTTGATTGTCCCCCGGGGTTTCAGTAACGAGCCCATAAAGACCCAATAATTATTTCTTTAATTTCCTTTTTTCAGGTTCAAACCATAATCCCAGGGGCCGTGCTGGCCAAGGGAGAGATGGTAAGTTTTGTTCTGTCCTATCTTGTAATTGTACCAGGTCTTAATTATTTTTTTCGCGATTACAAAACAATCACGAAGTTTAGGGCAAATGAGTTTTGCTGACTGGTTTCCTTCAGCAACAACTTGAATAGATTTATGCTGGATTTTATGTAGCTCAGCACGCGTCGTTGCAACTTTCAAGGAAGACTTCTTCAATGGACGACCGCATTTGAACTTTTTTTTTATAGTACAGTCACTTTAGATTTCTTGTTTTAAGAAGACAAAAGAAAAACAGTTCGAGAAATACGACCAGAATACGTGTATCGCGGCCAGACTTATTTGACAGCTATTCATTCGCAGTTGCCTTATTTTTGTTATTTTTTTCAATTAGTAGGCGGGATGCTGAAAACAAAGGCTTGCTTGCAGGCGTTCCCCTACTCTCTCCTCCCTCGCAAGCTGTCTCGCGCCCTAATTCCCTTCCCCTTCCCTTTCGAACGCCTGTCACACAGGCTAGCTCGGTATCTGACTACAGACTGATAACTTGATTACTAAGGACCACTCTCCACCGCAGAGGCTCTCGGTGAGTAGCATTGATATTCCCATCGTCCCCCGCGCGCTTACTTTTTCCTCTCTCCTCAGCCTCCCTACGAAACAATGAGGCCTCTGCGAAAGAGAGATACAAGAGAGATTAAGCATCGCGTTTACGGCAAACGGCATACGTGAGTTTCAAGTTGAGACATTTTCAAAATGAGAAAGGAACAAATAAAAACAACTCAGATCAATTCTTATGGATAGAATTGGCGTGAACTTACCGATTTTCGAGTAGTTCTAATGAACAGTAACGACAAGTAAAATAATGGAAAACTTGGTCACGTGAAACAAATTCACTTTTGTCCTTCGCTGTAAACGCGACGTTTAATCTCTCTACTAAGAACTAAAATAATAATCATTGTTTTTGGAAACACTTATTTAAGTCACGCCATTGTCGACCATATTCCAGTACATTGACAATTTTCCAACTATCCGTCAGTGATGAAGTTATTTCATTTTTTGAATTCTGAGGAAAATAGAAGTAAATAACGAATATTCCCATCCCTTTTACATGAGCGTCCTTCCCTCTCTCGGGACAATTGTTGCGCACGCCTGGCTCTGTGTGTCCTTTTCAGGGGCACCCAACGAATATTTTTCTGAAAATGAGCCGTTAACTACAGAAAACCCAAATTTAGATGCTTTTAAGGCATTTTCAAGCACTTTTCTGTGTTGCTGGAAAGAATTTATCTGTTCCTCACTCCCAGCAGGTTAGATGGCTATTCTCCCAGCCAGCAGAGCGGCCTTCTCCATGTTTGCCAGCCAGCAGAAAAAAAATATATCTGTATTCAAATAAGCGCCGCAGGGTTGCTTGGAAATTGCGGCGCTGATTCGAGTATATACGGTCAAAATAAATAACACACAGCCTTATCTCTCGCTTGTCAACCAAGAATAACAACAACTACAATGGTAATGAAAAAGGAACGTCACTAAGCCTTCCCTAGATGTACCTTTTGTGAATCCTATTCAGTCCAACTTGAATATAATACTTCAGGCTGTTTAATAGGTTTTGACAACCGTGAACTCGCGCTCCGCCAAAACCCGAATGTTTTAATTAAGAATTTTTTAACAGTTGTGTAACACTATTATGTAAGATGGACGAAAAGAATGCAGTTACCAAGAACATGCAGATATAACACTTTATTGTGACTATTGGCAACCTTAAGATACCTTTCCTTTACACCCCAATAAGTTTGTTCTGCAGTTGGTGCTTCCACAAAAAACCTAACACACTTAAATCTAAAAACAAGGAAAAAAAGAACCATTAGACGAATATTAAAGAAAACCTACTAAATCCAGCTGAAAGAGGTAAAAATATAATAATTCCAACAGACAAGTGTTTTTTTTGTTTAAAAATATTGTCTCCCTAAGAATGAATGGAATGTTGCTATCGACATCATCCATCACGGGGATGTAGAGAGGTTTAATTAAATCAACTTTTCCCAAATTTGGTTCTAAACATGGTTGAAATTGTGTCTTGTCTGTATGTTAAAGCCTTTTCCTTAAAACAGAGCTCCTCATTAACTGCTATTTATTTTTTTAATTTCTAAAGATACACATACTGAACAAGGGCTAGGACATTTTACTTCTTGGTTCTAAACGGTTGAGCTACTTTAACCGCATTAAATACAGTTATAATTAAAACATGCAATTTCTAGTGAAGATTAAAAAAAATTTACATAAATGTACCGCATAAACCATGGATCAGTATTTGCAATCCACACTACATCTGCAACCTGCACAACAATCATTGTAAAATAGCACAAAAATTGAAGACAATTGTACACACATCAGCAGTAAATTTATAACCATGTCTTCCAATTAAACAAGAAAGCTATTTAGGAATTTATTAAAACAGCTCTGAGACGGTTGCCCTAGTTGAAACAAAACAAAAAAGGGGTAAATGATTTTTTAAAAAAAGTTTAGAAGGACAAATAACTCACAATAAGGCCAAGCTAATAGCACCCATCGTCAGAAGCCTTACACAACATGTGGAAGAAGAGAGGGTCAAAAGAACCAACAGTAAAAGAATGCTCGTTGTCACAACTCTAGCCCCACCTAATGGCAGGAGAGAGGGCCGCAAGGACGAACAGACAAAGAATGCTCGTTGTCACTACTCTAGCCCCACCTACGACAGGAGAAAGGGTCGCAAGGACGAACAAACAAAGAATGCTCGTTGTCACAACTCTAGCCCCACCTACAGCGGGAGAGAGGGTCGCAAGGACGAACAGACAAAGAATGCTCGTTGTCACAACTCTAGCCCCACCTAACGGCAGGAGAGAGGGTCGCAAGGACGAACAACCAAAGAATGCTCGTTGTCACAACTCTAGCCCCACCTACAGCGGGAGAGAGGGTCGCAAGGACGAACAAACAAAGAATGCTCGTTGTCACAACTCTAGCCCCACCTACAGCAGAAGAGAGGGTCGCAAGGACGAACAAACAAAGAATGCTCGTTGTCACAACTCTAGCCCCACCTACGACAGGAGAAAGGGTCGCAAGGACGAACAAACAAAGAATGCTCGTTGTCACAACTCTAGCCCCACCTAACGGCAGGAGAGAGGGTCGCAAGGACGAACAGACAAAGAATGCTCGTTGTCACAACTCTAGCCCTACCTAACGGCAGGAGAGAGGGTCGCAAGGACGAACAACCAAAGAATGCTCGTTGTCACAACTCTAGCCCCACCTACAGCGGGAGAGAGGGTCGCAAGGACGAACAAACAAAGAATGCTCGTTGTCACAACTCTAGCCCCACCTACAGCAGAAGAGAGGGTCGCAAGGACGAACAAACAAAGAATGCTCGTTGTCACAACTCTAGCCCCACCTACGACAGGAGAAAGGGTCGCAAGGACGAACAAACAAAGAATGCTCGTTGTCACAACTCTAGCCCCACCTAACGGCAGGAGAGAGGGTCGCAAGGACGAACAGACAAAGAATGCTCGTTGTCA
Organism: Porites rus; assembly: GCA_964035705.1. NCBI lineage: Eukaryota > Metazoa > Cnidaria > Anthozoa > Scleractinia > Poritidae > Porites > Porites rus. Next base: position 12,293,873 of record OZ037997.1, on the reverse strand, counting down.
CAACTCTAGCCCCACCTAATGGCAGGAGAGAGGGTCGCAAGGACGAACAGACAAAGAATGCTCGTTGTCACAACTCTAGCCCTACCTAACGGCAGGAGAGAGGGTCGCAAGGACGAACAGACAAAGAATGCTCGTTGTCACAACTCTAGCCCCACCTACAGCAGAAGAGAGGGTCGCAAGGACGAACAAACAAAGAATGCTCGTTGTCACAACTCTAGCCCCACCTACAGCGGGAGAGAGGGTCGCAAGGACAAACAAACAAAGAATGCTCGTTGTCACAACTCTAGCCCCACCTAACGGCAGGAGAGAGGGTCGCAAGGACGAACAAACAAAGAATGCTCGTTGTCACAACTCTAGCCCCACCTACAGCGGGAGAGAGGGTCGCAAGGACGAACAAACAAAGAATGCTCGTTGTCACAACTCTAGCCCCACCTAATGGCAGAAGAGAGGGTCGCAAGGACGAAGACACAAAGAATGCTCGTTGTCACAACTCTAGCCCATCCTAATGGCAGAAGAGAGGGTCGCAAGGACGAAGACACAAAGAATGCTCGTTGTCACAACTCTAGCCCCACCTACAGCCGGAGAAACGGTCACAAGGAAAAATGACCAATAAATACTCAAACATGAGCAAGCCCTTTAGTGAGAGGAATAGTGTTTTGTTTACATAGACTTACTCTACTGTCAGGAAGGTTAAGGTAAAAGAAGTTTTAACATGACCAAGTGGTTGACTGTCTGCCGCTATATGCAAAAAGGAAATCAAAGATCCATTGCTAAGATTACCAATATACACTATACAACACAGTTCAATGATGCATTCTCTTCACACCAACCAGGTTCATGTCTACAGAAACGGATGTCTTTTTATAAGTAAATTAATAAATTGTTTTTTAAGGGGAATTTTCAAAGGTTTTTGTAGCAGCATCAAAGTTAAATTATCATTCTTTACATGTGTACGTTTCCATAATGTTCTTTTCGGTCCTTTGTTCCTTTGTACCAGGATAAATTAAATTTCACAATTAATCATTATGGTTGACTGATCCATTGACTACAAAAAGATGTTATGTTGACATTCATGTTCTGATTAATACCATAACATACATTATATAACTAAAGCAAAAATTACGCATAAAATAAATGTTTACCTGGGCTCAAGTCATATTTCCTCCTGTCACTACAAGCTTAAGAGAAAGAAACAGAAAAACATTATTATTATTTTCATTATTACACCCATTTGTGCAGCACTAATTCCTGATGTACATGGCACAATATTACTCTACCTCTGATGATGAATATGGGTAACATTAAATTTAGACAACAGACAAATCTACTCATACAGAGGTCAGGGTTTGTCCAGGGTCACATCCAACTTCAATATGATGTATGAAATATCAGGATATCCACTGGTTAACATGGTATAACAATTGCATACATGTAATTTCCTACAAAATTCCTATTATTATGATCTGTTTCTTAGAATTATGTATTGAAATTACTGCAGGGAGAAAAGTGTATGCAGTACTACTAGGACTCAAAAGCTGAGTTTTAATCTCTTGAATGTACATGTAGAACTTATTCCATAGCATTTCCTTTTTATATCAATGAGAGCTATAACAATGAGAAAACCAATGGAATATTGTGTTTTTCAGTTAATATATATCAGCCTAGATGTATTATTTCGAACTTGACCTGGTGCAGCCATTGTTTAATTCTGCAGAATATTTAGCAACTATATAGGTAGCAAATACAAAAACATGAATTCTCCATATAACATACTTCTGTTCTAGAAGTATATTGTTTTAATGTGAGGGTACATGGGGTGGGTTAATAAATCATAATGTAACTTCTTAATATATACAAATAGGGCTGTATAGGTAAAAGGATTACAGAAGATGAGCTTCTTTATGACTCAGTCAATTCTAAACATGCCCACCCCCCTCCACATGCATTTATCATTTTTTAATTCGAAAGCTGCAAATGCCCGCCCCTACTGTGGGGCCAGTAGATACATACAAAACCCCACCATGGAAATAAAAGTTGGAACAAATGCCCCAGTATCAAAGCAAAAGTTACATGTACGTCACCTTGTAAAAAGCTGAAAATTGTTACTGTCAAACTCCGAAAACAGTGAGCACCTGAAAATTTTCAGGATTGTTGATTGTGTACTGGCCAATAGGAATATGCAAGCAAAACTCTAAACCACAAACTAATTACCATTGCTGTTTGTGTGTAAGTTATCTCACGCCTAATTATTGCCTGATTCTCGCGACACAATAACATTCCATAAATATTTCTGGTGTTCACGGTATTGTGAGTTTCACAGTAAACATACTTAATAACTTAACTCAGCAACCTTACAGTTTTCCTGATATCCATACAGATCCCAAAGACACTGCAAAGAGGGCAACTTTACAACCCAAAATTACTTAATAAGATAAACTTTCCAGGGTAGACTTGGCAAACAGTATGGCATATACAGAGTACATACATAAGTACAAGCTTAGATGGTACCCCTTAAGGGGGTAAGGTTAATTAAACAATGAAAAATTTCCAACCCCAATGATGCTTTTGTCAATTAAAAATGCCCACTGTAGGAACAAAATGCCAGAAAAATTCCCAGGGAGAATGGGTATGCTTGGAATTGACTGAGCATTAGGATAAATGAAATAAATATATTTACATGTACAACTACACAGCATTTGAATTGAGACAAAATCTTTGCAACAAGTAGAAGTAGAACACAATAAAAAGTTTAATTATTAACTGGGCTAAAATCCAAGATAAAAAAAAAACAAAGAAAGGATGATATTCTGGAATCGAAAAAATGCAACTTTTCAAGAACACAATGAGTCGGATTTTGAATTGCTGTTGAAACTCGTGGTAGTACATGCTGGCTGTTTTGTTAGCTTTTTCAAAATGTTTTGTTGACGTTGTCAAGCATTATCAGAAAATATTACAGCTCAGGGTTCAGTATGAAAGCCACTGTAAATAATTAAAAGCAAAATAAAGAAACGACACCAATTAATATGCACCGAAATAATTCTTTCACAACACACTCCTCAGAAGACTCGATGTACATAGCCTGTGAAAACATCCGTTTCTGCTCCCTCTTCGCCGCTGGGGAATCGCGCGAAACGTTCCCAGCGGCGAAGAGCGAGGCACATTTTACAGTTAAAGAATTTGAATTCATTACTTATCCTTTTTATCCCCAGTATCTCGTTCGCGCTTTTCGAAATGTTTCATCCGAAAACCACCAATACACACTGAAACTAAGCCAACCCTTGAGTAAAAATAAGACTAAGAAAAGAAGAATCGTTTTGAAAAGCTATCTAACGGCTGCGCGCCAAGGCCTTCACCGAGACCGAGAAGCGATTTTAATGGCATTTAGTGACATGCAGATAAGTGAGACAAGGGAATTAAAAATAACATGCATGCATAATAGTAGACAATATATCCAGTATATTCAAAGAAACCTTACCTTTTGCATAAACATGAATCTCATGAATCGTCCTAACCGCCAGTGAACCGTTGCCAGTTATCCAGTGGCGGAGCGTAGCCTGATTTCGAATTTCTAACAACGGTGCCCACGTGCAGATTTTTTGATCAGCGGTAAATTAATCATAAGCGCGCGACTCCGCGCGCGCACAATTCGCGCACATAGAGGAGCCACCTGAGAGGAGCCGATTACTCCTGATACCCAGCTGGATATACACCCAAGAAAAATTTCTAACAAATTAGAGGTATAAAATATCTCCAGCAAGAATTTTTGATAAATTTGATAAATTCTCGACCGCAGATTTAAGACTTTACTTCCCAGCAGAACAGCCGAAACCTCAGTTCCCAGCCAGCAAAATTTTCTCTGTAGAACAGATATTGTGAGGAACAGATCCGTTGGGTGCCCCTGCCTTTTGATAAGGGTTAGACACTTGTTCAAAATTTTGAACTTCCTACCTTTAAGGGCGCATCCTGATAATCATAGCATAATGCCGAAAGTTCAGCTTTCGTTAAAACATCGTGCTCAATTGGTGGTGAAGAAATTTTAGTCCTTTTCGTGCCTTCACACAAACAAATTACCTCCAAAGCTTAACAGCACAACGTGTTAATGTTTCTAGTACAATATAAGCAGCAACAACAAGTTCTAAACGGCTCCTAATCTGTTAGGAACCTGGTATTATGAAGTTATGACCAATCTTTGAATACTGAGAGAAAGCTGTTGAAAACCAAATTTGAGAGATTCTTATAATAGTTTATTTTTTCATTAAAATCAGTGAAAAAAAATTTTTGTAGCATTACTTATGCTAAAAAAAGTCCATTATGCTGGCATTTGCTTGATGCTATAACATAATATTATGCCCAAAATTATGCCGGCATAATTAATGTGTCTAAACCTTCTTTTGATGTCCGTTTTAAGGAGATTTCACAACTTTTTTTAGACCTAACTTAGATTAAATAATTAACGCGGAACCAGCAGTAGGCCTTTGACCGTCTTTGTTTGGTATTTAGAAACGGATCGCGCCAACGTATGTTGGGTGGAGGAAGGATGCAGTTCACTCAAACCCCCCACTTGTTCCAGCGCTTTTCTTGATGTGGTTGACCATGTGAATAAATTTGACAGCGACAAGTTGAATCTGCACCTCAACAAAGGCTGTTACACCGGTTCAGCTAAACTGGATGCTGAGCTTAATAATGCACCAGCCTCCTGTAATCCACCATGTTTCCGCATCATCTTGCCTGGTGAATACTGTTATATGGGCACTCGCAATAACAACTTCGCTAATCGACGTCACATAGGAAAGATCATTGTGTCCCAAGGCACCGTTTTCCCAAAGCTAGACTACGGGTTGAAGTCACTCCCTGGGAAATCTTGTAAAGATATCAAGGACAGAGTGAAAGAAAAACTTGCGAATGGAATCTACTGGATTAAGCTGAAACGCAAAGGTTAGTTAGGCTAGCCTGTGCTGAACTGTGCCCAAAAGTTTTTGTTTCTGTTACATTGTAACTTTTAGTTGAATGAACAACCCTTTAAAACTGCGCAATTTGTTATTACTGCTTATAATGTTGCATTCAGGTAAAATTCTCATCGGAGGCCCATTAAGTCTGTAAATCTAGGAATTTCATTATTAGTAACAGATTTCTCTGGTCTGTAACTTATTCTAGTTGTGTCAAAGCAAGACATTACACTTGAAAACTTTGCAAAGAAAAATAAGAGTCTGCGAGAGTCTCCGTTTTCTTTTGTTCCAATAAATTTGCAAAGATGCTGGCCACATGAGTTGAAACGCTCTATACTCAGGCTCGTGCACTTGCACTTTACATGCTGTTACTGAATTTCATCGAGGACTTTATCTTCTGTGTATAGGATGTTCAGAAGCCCTTGGGATGCAGAAGAAAACCATAACCGATGCTCAGATTACAGCTTCCAGCAGTTATAACTCTGCACACGGCCCATCCAATGCCAGGCTTCATTTCCGGAGTGGACATGGTAAAACTGGCGCATGGTCCTCCAGAACTAATGACAAAAATCAGTGGCTGCAAGTGGATCTTGGCAAAAAATTGGAGGTGACAGCAATACAGACCCAGGGACGATATGACTATAATCAATGGGTCATGAGCTACACTGTTTCCTACAGCAACGACGGCAAAACCTTCTATCCCTATCAGAATCACAGGGTATATGAAGCCAAATGAAACCCGTAGCAAAAGCAAAGCAGGTAGTTATGTGAAAGCTCGAAATAGCGTTCCCTGTGTGAAAAAATAACTGCCCCTTGTAAAGTAATCCCGTTCCCGGATGTTCGTGGAATCCGGACCTTTGGAATCCAGAATTCAGCTCAAGGGATCCGAGTCTCCTTCGCAGCCGTTTTTAGGGTCATCAGGCAACGCTTCGCGTGACGGCGCTAAAAACGACTGCGAAGGAGACTAAAGGAATCCAGAATCCCGCTAACAATTGGAATCCGTAATCCAAGTTCCAGTGACAAGAAATCCAGAATCCAAGTCTGTCTTGTGTTACCTTAAATGGGGCGAAGTGAAACTCCTACTCGGCTTTAAGTAAACACCCGTCTTCCTCAGAAGAGAACGAGAGGGAGCTTTGTACCATTCACGTCAACATGTTTTAGTACTACTAACACTGATACGTTTAGACGCTTCACTGCATGAAATAAGTCCAATTTCATAGGCGACCCTTCTCGCTGCAGAAAATGAAGTAAGCACCCCGGGTGTTAATTTGAAAAATTTCTTCTCTCCACAAAATGAAAACACGAAAAATTTATTATGACCAGGATCTTTAAAGTTTAATAACATTTAATTTACCGTTGCAGGAATTTCAGGCAAACCGGCACCGTCACACTGTGGTTACGAACAGTTTGCAGCCTACCATAGTTGCACGCTACATTCGGGTACATCCTAAGACATGGTATAGCCATATTTCTATGAGGATGGGATTCTTGGGATGTCCGTTTGGTAAGTTCTGAGTATTTACCTTCACTTCAATCAACATCCAGACTTTTTTTTTCCTCTGAGAGGTGGAATAAATTTGGGGCGCGAAAAATTTGACCGATCCTACAACTGTAAACTCCTAGTACAACGCGAGTTTGGAATTAGAAGGGGGCATAAAACAAGGGCGTTTTTGAGCGACGCATGTCAACCGGAAGTGAAGTCTTTTTCATTTTAGAATTCCTTGACGATACCAAATTTGTATTGCTAAGTTTCTTTACCCTTGTAGAGACTATTTGCCCGAACATTTAACAAATAAACTGCCCAAGTATGAAAAAAAAACCACCTCCGGCGGCCGGACGTGGGTTGCTTAAAACGTCTTTTTGACTAGCCCGGGACCACGTTCCTTGGAAGGGAAAAGGCAAAAATGAACTAGCTACTGGCACTTAAGGACGTTCTTGCTAAAATCCGTAGTAGAATGACGACGCCTATCGCGTTTTCCCGCCAAAATGAAGCTGGTTCACGCACGCGCACTTCTTTGTATAGGACAAAATCTCGTCCTCGTTGTCGTCCTGTCGTCTTAGAAGAGTTAAAGGACTCTAACATCGGATTTTACCATTGACGTCAGTAACTTTACGGTTTATGCAGCTGGCTGGAACTAAAGTCATTAGAAAAGTTCATGTGACCACATCAATGTCTCTGTATTCAGGTCAAAAACAATGCAGTGGATATTAGCCCGATCAGTTTCGCCAAAAGCCTCTTAGCAATGCAAGCTTAAGTATTTATATTTCGATTATGGGCACTTAGGGTCCTATATATTTGGGGTACCCAGCCTTAAAAACGAAAAAGCGAGGAATATATAATATCCGTAGGGCCATAGGCGCAAACTCTAGTATTTCTTTTCAAATCTGACCAAATTTTCCTATGGTATAAATTATGCACCTTCACTCTGATGAAATTGGCCTTGTTCTGGAGTTTCCAAGTTTTGCTGACCTGTTGGTAGGGACACCAAGCTGATGAAATAAAAAGTCCTACATACAGCACGTGAAAATAACTCTAAATCATATCTTCTTTTTTTCAACCTTTCAATGATCTTCAATTCCTAATATGTAAATGACAACTCAAATGCTCTCTTATTTCTTTTATAGTCCCCCAAACTGCATTTCCAGTTTTCTGTGACATGGACGCCGGAGGTTAGTGACATTGTCTAGTGAGGAATGAATTAATTGATACACCCTTCGAGTATTCCTGTCTTACGAAATAAACGCTTTAGTATTTGGAATAGGGAGAATTTTAACACCAGAAAGCTCAGACGACAAATTTCGAACTCCAGGTGCGAATCGAACCCACGAGTTCGAGTCTGGATGCTCTAACCACTCAGCTATAATAAGACTATGGGATACTAGTCTATGGCGAGCAGAGTCAAAATTTAATTGTAACTATTGTTTATTATAAATACTTTCAAGTTCACAACACCCTTAGCTTTATAAAATCACCAGTTCTTCATTCATCCTTCAGTCGACATACTTATTGGCTTTTTGTGTTATTCTTTTCTTATTTTGTCTCGACCCTCTCTTCTCTCTTATTTTTGAACTGGTCCATGAAAGGTTTGGAGTTTCCGACAGTGCAGCTTCGAGCCTTGCTCGCAGCAATTTTGAAAAGAAAAAAAAAGGTCGCCTGTTTTGCAGTCTGAGTCTATTTGCCTTGCCGAAATTGCAACGTTTGTTGCTTCCGTGGCGTCTTCTTTGAAAGCGGTGGGGCTTGAGAACAAAACGCAGATCCGCCACTTTGTAAATTAGGATGTAGATCTCTTACTGAAATTTTTGACGTCATAGTTCTTAATCGACTCACTGTGATTAACGCTTTTTATCTAGGTTGGACGATGGTATTTAAGGCTGTGGGCGGAGTGGAGAAAAATGTGTATGAAGTTTATAAATCTGATCAAACCTCCTCCGAGCATGAAGTGGAAGCTCTTAACGTCACTAACAAGTACCGCGATCACTACAAGAACCGAATAGTTTTGAATTGGGAATTGTTTCACGCATCTGAGGTACTCAAAACAGTGACAATGTTATCATCTTTCTCAAACAGAGACCACCTCAAAACTAAGGCAATATTAAATAGCTTGAAACAGTGCCCTCCCCCTCTTCATTAGCCACGCCCTTTCCTAAGACATGTGTTCAAGTTATACTTGGAGATGTACTCGTTTTGTAACTAGAAAGATGTTGTGCGTAATACTGTGTAACTGCTTAATTAAAAAACTGGATAACTACTGCAGAAATGTCTCGACCGCGCGAAATATCTGTATAACTCAAATTGAAATATGTTTCATTAACAGGCTCGAGTTAGTCTTTATAAAGGTGGAAAGTCGAAAGTGGAACTGAAATTCAACGCCAAGGGAACGGATAATCAAAACTGGTTTAGCGATTCCAAACTGACTCACAGCAGCCAGTGGTCTGACATCAAAAAAGAGTCAAAGAACTACTTTTCAATCGGTGGAGACACAACAAAGAAGCGGCACTTCTTCATCAACCGGGGATATGCAGGAAATTGCGCCGGTGATACCGGGTGGATGGTAATTGCCGGAAAAGAATGTGACTGGGAAAGGGGTCACCAACACAAAAACCCCATACTGTACAGCAAGTTATCTAAATACACTAAATGGGAGGAGAAAGGTGAGTCAACCAACTGGGCCCAGTTGTTTGAAAGGTGGATAGTGCTATCCAGTGGATAAAGCCGTGAATTGTTTTCCCTGAATAGTGATTTATCCAGTGGATAGCGCTATCCACCGTTTGAGCGACCGGGGCCAGGTAGTGTCTGTATGACTTGATTTCAGCTTTCGAAATGTTTCCTTTTTTGGGAGGAATTTCCAGTAGCAAAGTTTTAAAGAAGAGTACAGTTACAAAAACAGTACATAGATGATGATTGGGGTATTACTACCCTGCACCAAGAGGGAATGATTTGGGAATACCGGTTCCAAGACATTTATATCATAATATTTCCTGTACAATTTCTTGGCACGCAGTTATTACAAATAGGATATTACAGATAATAAGAAAAAGGAAAGAAAGAGAAAAGAAGAATACGTGTAATGAAGTCAAAAGCAAGAAATTCTTTTTGGTCGTTTGTAAATCGGTTGTCAACTTATCGTGTTCTCTTTTAAGCTTATCCATCGTTTTCTTCCGCTTTGCTTTAAAGGTTTTTATGTAATAGAAATAACAGAGATTCAAACTTAACTAGAGGACAAAATGTCGCGACCTACCCGCTCGAAGGCCGTGCGCTACGACTTGTTATAACCCCCTTGACTGCTAGGTATGCGGCTATATAAATCCAGACTGAGAATTGCTTTTGTTTGTGGGAAAACTTTGACAATCGCTTTTGAGTGACTGTTTTCATTTTCTGAGGTGAATAACAAACCGGTATCGCTTGCGCCACTCTTCAAGACCTTGCCCACTGTCTAAAAAATTTTTCTCACTCAGTTTGAGCCTCGGCTTTGTCTAAAATAAGTTCGGTGGGGTCCCCTGCCTCCACTCCCCCTTCTCACCCTTCGGCCACTCCATCCCTCAGATCCGGCACTAGCACTGCTTCAAATGGTGTTCTCTTCACCCTTTGGCAGGTGCGTCACCCTCTATTGTTTATTTCCGTCAGTTTTTGCCCCCCAATTTTAAATTAAAATGAGAAACATGGGGGCCTGTACATCTCTCAGATCTTACACCTGAATGCAAGCTTGTCAACCACCTCGTCCCTCTGGCTTTCCTTTTGGAAAATGGGAGGGGCTTGTTGTTGTTTTTGTTTCTTTGTCTTTCATTTGTAAATCTGGTTGTAAACCGGCATAATTTCTGATCGGCTACTGAGGTCATTTTCCCGACTACTATACGTTGATAATCTCCAGAATGAGAAGGACCTTTAGGGTAACGTTGTTATAGCTCCTTAACTGTTCCTTATTTTCTTGGGTTTCTTTCAGATGACGTAGGAGAGGCAGACGTCTTGGCAGTGTTCGTGCGTTAAGACGAAAGCAGGAGTCTTACCGGGCGAAACGAAAGGAATACCTGAGCATATTTCCCTTCTGAACCCTTCATAGCAAGTACTTAGGCTGGTGTAATGGTATAGTCTTCACATAGCTCTGATAGTGTAGTCCTAGCAGTAGGAGATACAAAATAAAGCATCTGAAAAGCAGCACGTGTTTGTGGAACTTTTTTTAGACCACTACAGCCATTATAGTATAACGTCCAGGGAAGATCTAGGAACGCACTTGACAGTTTCCCGTTCCGTACCCCAGGGATGCCCCCTGTATCTAGCGAAGAAATGAATCTTGCATCTTTGGGAAAACATCCATGTTCACTACTGAAAGTGCCATTTTCCTCATTTTTTTTTTCCGGAAAACGTTGGAACTGATTGCTTCGGATCAACGGCTGTAAACAAGTTTAAGTTTTATCAATTATTTGAGATATAAACGTGGTTCCTAACTGGGCTCATTTTAGCGTGATCGTCATGAACAATATTTTGCTGAACAGTAATTGAAATTAAACTTTTTGTCTTGTTCTCCTCTTACGCATGAATAATTTCTGTGAGCACTCACAACTAAGATATCTGCTAGAGGGTCCTTATCCCCCCCCCCCCCCCAAAAAAAACGAAAATTTTTAAACACGCCTCAAACAGGAAAAATTAGGATAAAAGCATTGGGGACAAGAATTTTGTTAGTTTGGCCCAGGGGACTATCAGATTAAATAGAAAAAAAAACAAAAAAACAAAAAAACAAAACAGAAACCAAACAAAATTATCTAACTAACTAACAAGCTAAAAAAAAAAAGAATTAAACGTTATGAGAATCCCAAGCCGGAAAACATGTGATCGTTGAGCCGAAGCCGAGGCAAAAACTGCGATCGCCGCAAGGGGTGGTGGGTATCTCCTCAGCACAGAAACTTCTGTGATCTAGAAACTCTGAAACGCTATTGGTCACTTGCATGAAGAGGTCACTTGACCAATGCTTTCTTTAAACAATGAGTTGGAATCTTGCTGACAGAGCACGTAAAAATTATCTTACACCTCAAATTTGAGAGAAAACGCTTTTAAGAGAGATATTTTATGGCACTTTGATTTTTTCAACAAAGTTGTATAATTTGTGTTGGTCGCCATGTTGGACGGCATACCCTTGCCCTCCAAACTAGTTTTTACTTGTATCTCGTATCTCGTTTTTATCTTGTATCTTCACCAAACACTAAAAAGAACCATCCTAAGTGCGATTTGGGTAAAGATTTTTCTTTCCAAGCCTTTATAGAAAGATAAAAGATCAAAATCCGAGCATTTCCAAAGACTTCACGAAAACGTTTCTGAAATGGTCGCATGATAGACTGGCGGCTACGTGACGTCAATGTTGGTCTTTCAGGGCGGAAAAACGTTCTGCGCAAGCTTCTGCGCATCCCTTATCGCTTGCGTTTGTTTGTTTCGTTCTGTGAAAGTTCTGACTGAGACTGAATGAAATACACGAGGTGCGAACGTTGGCTCGTTGTAAAGGCTTTTTTTTTGTTTTTGTTGTTGTTGTTTTTTCGTCGCTTGAAAATTACTTTGGATTCAGAACAACCAATGTTATAGTAAAAACAGATCATTCCGTCAGTCTGAGGTGGAATAAAACGTTTTGAACATTTCCAAACAGGTTTGTATTTTTCTGATAATTGTGCATTCGATTTGTGGGTTGATTTTGTGTCCAGGGCTTCGCCTTCTTTCGCCGGGTTGAATTAAAACCTGCTTGTATTCTGTTATTAGTAGCTATGGCTACTTCTTTTACATGCCCAGATGTATTTACCTTTGCAGAACCAACTTTATCCTTGTCTTCAGTCAAAGAACCGTAATGCTAACGCATGCGAGTGAACAACCTTGTGCGCTTTTAAGCTTTTAAGTTTTAAAAACTTTCATGGAACTTTAGAAGGCCAGCAAGCTTACTCCAGAAGAAAAGACTACTTCGATCATTTTTCTGTTGCTCAAGTAATAATAGTCAGAGTTTTTTTCCTTTAGTTTTTTCAGTTTTAATTACATAGTTTTGTTTATATCTTTCTGTACGCAAATTTTCCTTTCGCTCGCTGTGAAGTAGAAGAGAACGACAACTGCCGGCAGTGACTCCAAAACAATCGACTCTTTGCCTGTCGTAAACAATTGCTGGAGCTCTATTTGACTGAAGCGAGCAAAACAAATCCTTATGTGCAGTTTTCTGTATTTTCTAATGATTCAGTTTACTGAGTTTAATTTGCTTAAATGAAGACCCTTGCATGGACCAGTTATTAAAAGTAGCTAATCTAGCTAAGTAGTCAGCTGAGTAGTCGGAATCATGGCTTGGCTGCGAAGCTTGCAATTGATCTTTTGCTTTTAAGCTGAATTTTATGCATGATGGAATTGTTATTTGCTTGTCGCATCTATTTGCCAGCTTAAAGTGGTGTCTAAGGTCCTTAAAGTGACCTCAATCGGTATAATTAATTTAAAATCTTATACATAATTGGAAAGAAGTTTTTGCAATAATGTAACTTTAACTTTGTTTGAAGGAAATCTTACTTACGCGTAGGTTTTTAACAGGTGTTATTATTCATTCAAAATATTTCCCCGATTCTGATTGGCTAAAAGCACACGTTTAATTCACCATAACCAGTTATTGATGACCAAATTTGGAAGAATTTTGACTTTAACGAGGAAATGACGTCAAAAATGCAGCGTTTTCGCAGGTTAAGGCACCGTTAACCGAGAAGAGCTGGGGACGAGGTTGAGTTGTTTTGGTTGTGAACTTGAAAAAATGGCGGACATTTCACTCGTTTCAAGAGTAAGAACTAGGCGAAAAAATATCTAAAAACATGGCAATAACAGCAAGAAGACAACTCGGAGGGCGACATCTGCTATTTGGAGAATATTTGCGGAGCTGGACAAACCTAAACGTACACTATCGAAGATGAACTGAACATCGATGGATCGATGGAGGTAAGCATGTTTTAGCCATGATTTTTAACTACGACTTATTTTGAATGAATAATAAAACAGTTATTGAATTCGGCTTTCGTATCATATGAAGAATTATGGAGATCTCAGGGGGTGTTATCCGCCTCGGCCTACGGCCTCGACGGATGACACCCTCCTCGATCTCCATAATTCTTCATAAGATACTCAGCCTCATTCATTAACTGTTAATTATGCATGTTCAACTTGACATCACAAAGCAAAATTAATCTGCGCGAAACGATCACGTTTAAAAAACTATGGTTGCTTTGAAACCGATCTTGGGGAAGATTTACTAGATAATGATTAACTCTTTTTCTGCGCACATATCAACGCCAAAACTTCTACTTTGAGGATTTTGTTTATATTTTAGTGATCTGCGAAGCTAGAAGTGTCCGATCGAGCGTTGGTTTTAAAATATCAGCTCGAGTGCGACAAAGTTCAGTGACTTCAAACACATTGTGGGCAAACTTGAATTTCTTTGGGCAGATTATTATACCACGATATTTTGTTTTTGTGTCCACGGTGGAGCTCCGAACCTTATATATCCAGGACCTTCCTTATATGAACACATTTTGTGAATGCATCTTGAAAAAAATTGGACTTACGCACGCACATTTCCAGTACAACTTAAGGAAATTAGTAAATGTCGTTAAAGTCCGTTTTGCTTTGATGTTGTCTTCGAGAAAATTAAATAATAAGAAGGTTATAACCACAGCTTGCAACTTTTGGACACAAATTGCCTGTTCTTTCTAGGTATATGGCCGCACAAACCACTTCTGCTCCAAGTCGACTCGAAAAACACTGTTTTGGATTTCCCGCTTTGTTTTCACCTGACCAACATTAACGTCACAAGCTGTTTTTTCCGACAATTTTTCCGACCGCTCTACGAAGATAAGGGCCACTAAAATAGCAATTTTCAATCGCAAATATATCTCGGAGATACTTGCTTCAGTTGAGCTGAAACTTCATAGTATGTTTATTTGGTTCATGTTAAACACATTTCACTAGAATTGAACTAAAATAAAAAAGGTCGAAATGTTGGTTCATTTGACTTTTAAGAAAATAGTGCGGTTTTGAACAACCAAATCACTATTAGTTTGTTTAAAATGTGACCAAATAATCATTTCCATAGAAACCATGTCACATGGCCTCTCAGTGCAAATGGTCTATTTAACTAATACTCCTTGTCAGTTTAGTTTTGCCTTTACTGATCTAGACAAGGCAGGTGCCTCGTCTTACCTTTGGCTAGAGCCAAAAGGAGAAATACCGAGGACCACGGAGGCTAGTAGTTTTAGGTACGTCCCTGAAACGCGTTATGAAAATTTGGTGACAGATCCCCTCTCTAAGATGCTAAATTGTGGAATTGTATGAATGACCCTGAAAACCCCTATTTATCTGTTTCCTGTTATGCTGAACATCTCCGTTGAATCAAGGGAGCTGCCTCGTCCCCAGTCGCACGCGATCACTTTTTGAGGGACGAAGGAAGTGACACTCCCCTCTCGACCTCTACGCTCTTTTCCATCATCCCCCTCTGGCGCTCGCGCTGTTTTGTTTCTCGCTTTCTTCTCTCCATGCAGTGCTCTTCACTGAGCCTTGGGAAGCCTGTGGAGGAGGCAGTCAATGGAGAGCCCCCTTCTACCCACTGGGGTATAAACACTATCGACAACTGCGCCAAAAATCTAACAGGCAAATCATCGTGGCCACCGGCCACCATGGATTGACAGTTGACACGGCTAACAAGAAAAGTGGAAAATACTGCAGAGAGGGGTTCTACTTCTTATAATTAAAGACTGTGTTAACAGAACCGAGAAAATCTTAGGCAACAAATTGTATTACCGCTTTTAGCAATTACTGCTTTTTAGTAGCCAGGGCCTAGTTGTTCGAAGACCGATTAGATTTTAATCCTTGATTCTTGTTCAAAAGCTTTTCGTCGGATAATTTTCTCTCTTTTGTTTTAGAACATCCAATCAGCGAAATGTAGACAAAAATAATTAATAAATTGAATTTAACGTTTTAATTCTGGGTTCAAACACCAGTGATGTCAAAACTTCACCCAACCGTTATCCACGGGAACCCCAGGGCTGGACTCACTCTCGTACCCAACAACAACAACAAAAGCTTTACACTGTATTTGCATGACCATAAAGGTATTACAGTATTGCAAAAGCTTCTGGTCTATTAAATTTTTAAATTTCTAATTCCACTTATTAATGTAAAACAGTTCAAAACATCACATTACCCAATCCCTAGTCCCTAGGCCTCGTTATTGGGCGCGGACGAAACGGAAGGAGGAAGGCTGGCAAGAGATCACTATGGCGGAATTATCGAACGCGAACCGAAGCGTATTGCAAGCTGAATATTCCAAGGTAAGCTGATGTTTATCTGTTTAGTTACTTTAAATTTGCACTGATCAACAGAGTTTGGTTTTGGTACGAACTATAGACGAAGATGTGGTAGGAGCAATCTTTTTCACGTGTCATCAACCATGCGAGGATCAACGAACGTGAATGAAGTGCCTGAATTTTATCAATTTACTCTTTCCTTTGACAAGGAAAGAATTTTTTATTACCCAAATACTTGCATACATGAGAGAAAAAAAGTAGAAATATTTAAAATAAGACATTTTTCCACGTTTGCACGTGTGGGCGGTTTTTGTTTAAGCTTCTATTATATTTAAAGTTTGCCACACGTGGCAAAAGCGGCCTTGTTGGTCGACAAAACTTAATTATTATTTTCGCAGATTTTGCTTAAAAGTTTAGTGTGAAGGAACAGTGAGAAAGAACTATTGAGCTGCTGCCATTCCCAACAATATTCAGCCATTTTACAGTTTAAATAGATTTTGAGTTAATAGGTATTCAGCAAATATGCTCCATAGTGAGCAGTTACTTTTGATTGTTCTGCCACAGGATCCTGAACATCCAAGAAATCTCATTCCTGAGCTGTGTCGGCAGTTTTACCATCTAGATTGGGTCACAGGGACAGGAGGAGGGATAAGCATTAAATATGGGTTAGTAAGTTTTATGGTAAAGCCTGGTTTTCATATGTTGGGAAAATCCTGGACGATCAGGGATTTTACTGTTTCTCGACTGTCCCAGATTTTGCTGACTAATGAAAACTTGAAATTGTAGATATCTCCGATCATCTGGGATGGACAGGGACAAATCTGGATAATCAGGAGCATTTCTATTTCCCGACTCGTCCTAGATTTCTGCTATGGTCGGCGATCTTTCCCAACAAATGAAAACTCAAATTTGTACCGTCAAGGACATCGGCAATGGATTTCACTCATTACCAATCCCCTAAATTGCTGGGTTCCAGTCCCCTATCACACATAAACATGGCGTCTCTGGGACAGACTTGTGGCAATTATCCGATATATCGGCAAAATCTGGGACGGTCAGCAAAAAGCAAAATCCCTGATCGTCTGGGATTTTCCCGACACATGAAAACCAGGCTTAATGCACTTTATGTACTATTGCATTAAGTATGGGTATTATTATAGGTCAGTTCTGCAAGCTAGCAAGGTGAAGGGAATTCTTGTTTCCAATTACCTACCTGAGCAGGCAAGAAAGGCCTATCTTTCCCAATCAAGGACTTGGTTATGTTTTTGGTCACACTTCAGGACCAATCTGATACCAAATTGGTCCTGGAGTTTTGAGGGGTGAATGCAAAATAATAATTAAGATAAAATAAAAAAGTAAATGGGTCCTTCTGTAAGTACTCAAGTCCAGGTTATGTAAAACAAGTTGCATTTGCTTTTGGCTCTTTTGTGCTCCCAAAAGAGTTTAGGCTATACAAAAGCCCCTTTTGCAATCTATTTTAACTTTTTTTTTGGTCATTTACCCGCTTCCTTTCTCTTTGCTTTGCAAATTAATATATATACATGTAAAAGTTCCTTTACTGTTTAAAATGGTGTTTTTGATGTTTCTCTCAATTTGGTAACCAGTTCCTAATGGCTGATTTTGGCTATACCTGAAACTGGATTGAGTGATACAGCACCTTTAATCCTTAACATCCCAAGGGTGGCCAACATCAATTTGCTGCTAACAAAATCAATACATAATCAAGAGAACTGGTCATGAGAATTAATAGCATGATCACCAAAGGGAATGTGCTTTGGGTTTCTCTCAACTAATTCTGGAGAATGTGTAATACAGGGGTTTCAATAAGCACTGATGGCCGACGAAACAGGTCGGCTTCTTTGCTCATAGAGGAGTGCTACTTTTTTTTAAGGAAAGAAAAAGCAACTAGTTTGAGTAACGGCTTAAACAAAAAATATATCATAAAGTCTGAATGAAAACGTAATTATGATTTGTTTTCCGAAAGGCCCACTGGTTTTATGCTATGCTTTAGTCATGTGAACGCTATATTTCAGTCATTTTTTTCAAAAGTTGCTTAGAGGTTTACACAGAATTTGTTTACATGCAAAAGTATGTAATTTAGTTTTCATCATTTGTTCATTGCTCATACGAATTGATTGTGTGACTGGTAAATTGAAAGCTACATTTTCTTGAATGAAAAACGCTTTCTTGTGTTCTCAAATTTAGTTCCCAGAACACTGAAAATCACATTTTTTTTTGGAAATTCAAAATTTTCTGGGGCAGAATGCACTTCGAACCCCCCCCCCCCCCCCGTCCCTAGAAAAGGGGACCAACAGCCCCTTATTGATACAGTCGGTTACTCTACCCAACCGGCTGGCTTCTTCAATTTTTATTGAAACCCCTGGTAACACTATGTGGATTATGTCACAGGTCAAAAAATACAATAAAATTACATTCAGGTTGAAATTTTTTAACCTAGGTTGATTCTAAATTTCCTTTGTCTCCTGGCCCTAATTTGTGAATAATTAGGGCTAGGAGACAAAGGAAATTGAGAATCAACCGTGGTTGAAAAACATACCTGAATATAATTTTGACCTGTAGCAGATATTGGGGCTTAATTTTTTGGGTCAGCATAAGTTGACCCAACTGTTCAAGTTTTAATCCATGTCCATCCTTGGCTTGCTATCCTTTGCAACAGATGGCAGGGAACAGTTTTGGTGCCTAAATATTATGGTCATCAAAAACAAAACTGGACCATTATTGTTGGAATTAAATTAATTAAGGACATGACTTGTTTATGCTTTCAGAAACATAGCAATAATTAGTGTGACATTAAAGCCCCTTTAAATAGATTTAGCAGTTAATTATGGGTTATTCAGTCAAGTATTCTGTGCTCTTTCCTCACAGTGGTGAGATATTCGTTGCGCCTTCTGGTGTTCAAAAGGAGAGAATTAAGGTAAAGCAATAGATATTACTGTGATGGGAATGGATAATTCAGATCATGAGGGTAGTACAATGTTCATAAAAATGCAAACAAAGAGATTTTGTTATGTTACTGTACTTTTACTGTTATGTTCAAACAGGGGGTTGTGGGTAATCTCCTACAGTATGCAGCTGGATTCTTTGTACCTTGGGTAAAAACTTGACCAACAGGAGAAACAGTGCATGAAAAGTCTCTGGTGCTCAGGACAGTTGGGGAGGACAGGGTGGCAGAAGCTCAAGCCCCAGTTGTTTGTAAGGTGGATAACACTATCCACTGGCTTAATTCCTAAGTGGATAATGCAACTGGTAATCATATTATAATACTTACAAAGTATATGCTGAAAATTGATTTGTCAGATGGATAATGCTATCCAACATTTAAACAACTGAGGCTGTCAGAATACATAGGGGACAGGAAGAGTACGGGAAGTGGGAGAGGGAAGAGCAGGAGGTGGGATTTCTGAACGGGCTGGGACTGGGCAAAATAGGAGAGGGGAATAATGCAATCAAAAAGGGCTATGCCTGAAAAGAGGAAGCAAGGAAAAAAATGGCGTGGGAGCTGGAAATGCTACTTATGTGTCGCGGGCGGCATGAAGTTGCGCCCTGTCTTCTCACAGAGTAGATTGTTGTTTTGGCCCGCAAAGCCTCTCTCCTAACAAACGACACAAAGAGTGGCTGCCTAGACTAGTTGAGTTGTGAATGTGTTAATGGACATTATGTTATTACTTGCAGCCACCTGGTGAAAGTCCTGTTGCTAGTGGCCACTTGCCAGGATACAGAGTAATTTCAGTACTAGATTCTCTCACAGAGGTGTTTACTTTAGGAACTTCCTCTGTATGCCATATGTACTACAGACTACAGAATGATGCCAGTGTCTCTTTAAAGTTTAGATTAATATGGTTTGTGAAAAGATTGCTCAGAAAAAAAAAATTTTCTTTCAGCCCGAAGACATGTTTGTGTGTGATATGGAAGAAAATGAGCTTTGCTCACCTCCTCCAGCGTAAGCAAGAATTCTTTTTTTTTCTTTAAAGCGGCTTTGTCACAGCTGTCTAGTACATTTTGCTATTATTGCCAATTACACATCCTTATTAAGAATAGAACTTAAAATGTTACAGGGGCGTAGCTACCTGTACCCACAGTAAGCACGTGCGTACTTGAAAAAGCCGAAGGTACAAGAATCACAGAATAAAAATAAAAAAAATCGATACTTATGTAGAAAAACAATTATGTAAAACATCCTTTATGAAGAAAGCACAGACTGCCTCCATTCATTTACTCTCAATCGTAAACAACATGCAGATAGTAAGCTTGCATGGTATAAAGCGTGAAATCGTTGTTTTCACTCCAGCCTGTCGAAATTCTGCAAACATCAAATACAGGCGTTCATATACAACATGGTAAACAAAAGTAAATAAAAGTAACTAGAAGTCTGAGATACTAGCTTGTAATTAAGCTTAAACAATGAAGAGTGATTGAGGTTCTTCAGTCAATGATCCAAAAAAAAAGGCGCAAGAATATTACAGTTTACGTCATTTCATCATTTCATATACAGTAAAAAGCGCTTGAAGCTTAGAACGAAACCTCACCTTTAATCAAGGAACCAGAAACGGATGTGGGACTTTAAGGGGTTGGGAGGAGGGAGAGAAGGGGATTGGGACAGGTGTGCGTACCTCTGGAAAAATCCTGGCTACGCGGCCCCTGATGTTAGTGATGAAATTACTGGCAAATTAATTACAAAATTGCAGCTTCCTGTCAAACTGATCATACATGTCCCCCAAGCATTAAATCAAATACCACAGACAACAAAAATAAACTTCAAAACACTGTTATGCTAACACGTTTTTATAAACGACTTTTTAAAATCTGTTTTAATTCTTGTTCAAGTTCGTCCATCCATGCCCTCTTTTGTATTTGCTATTTTATTTACACCTAATTCTTTTAATGATGTTTTGATCTGTTATTTTTTTGTTTCACTCTATTTGATGGCAGCTTCCAGCTTTGAATTTTGCTGAATTTCATGATACAGCTCCTTTAAGATACCAGATGGGGTCATTATATTGTTGACGTGACACTTTTTTCACTTATAGAAAAAAGCTCAAGAAAAGTCAGTGTACACCATTGTTCATGAATGCGTACACAATGAGAGGTAATCACACAACAAATTACTTTTATTGTAATAATGTATTTTGTATTTCATGGTAGAGTTGCAAATATTTACTACTTTTTCTTGAAAAGGGCAGATGTTTAACTTAGTCATTATTTTGAACGGACATCAAATTATGTAGAGCCCCCTCTAAGATAGCTAAATTTGAAAGGGACGACAGATTTCCAAGAATATCCCTGACAACTCATGTTTTCTGCTAAAGGTGCAGGGGCCGTTATTCACACGCATTCAAAACACTGTGTCATGGTGACTCTTCTGTATCCCGGGAAGGAATTCCGAATCACTCACCAAGAGATGATCAAGGGAATGAAGAAAGGCACCACAGGAATCAATTACAGGTTGGTTGTCCTGTGTATCCAAAAGTTGCTCGTTTTAACCCTGTCTTCATAACGTACTGTATATACTCATGTTTTCTATCCATAAGAAACTCAATTTAGAGATGATGTGGGCTCGAATTATTCTTTAATGTCTAAATTGTCTTCATCAAAAGTTATATTTGTCCTGCTAGCAGAGCTTTCTTCTCTGTGCGAAGTTGTTCGAGTCTCTGGTATCAGATAGAGCTCACTTTTAATAGTGCAGTAATGCCATTCACTTCTCATAAATCACCATCCACTGGATAAGTGTTTATAAACGGCTCCATCATCTGCATCTGTTGTTTTATTAAAGCAAGTTACTGTTTTTTGTCAGGTATGATGAAGAACTTGTGATTCCCATCATTGAGAACACACCAGAAGAGCGAGACTTAAAGGTGAGATAAGGCGCTGGATATTGATTGTCTATTTTGCCCTTTCATTTCCGCGAAATTAGATGCCGGCTAAAAAAGCGTTAATAAGTTATACTTTTTTAGCATATGGAGGTTCAGCTGCCAAGGGGAACCTTCAAGGCGAAAATCGTTCTTTAGTGTTCTCCATAAGTACTGTCGGCATCGTTTCAAGTAATTGAAATCCAAGTTAAGGTTCGTTTTAATTTTCTTCAAGGAAAGCATGGCAAAAGCCATGGAAGAATACCCAGATTCCTGTGCGGTCCTTGTTCGTCGCCATGGAGTTTACGTTTGGGGGGACACGTGGCAGAAAGCTAAAACAATGTGAGTACAATAGCATCAATATCTCTTTGATTTGTATATATTTATCTTGATCCTTAGGAATAGAATAATCGCTGAAAGACATGCTGATCGTTTAGGTTGTTTGAGAGTTTATCGCCGTTTGACATTCAACGCCCAACGTTGCGTTGGTGTCTCGAAACGTGGCAACAAACAACGCAGAAACCTTTTTTAATAGTCTGACAATGGAAACAATTTAAATGAAAATACGTCAAGTCGACGTCTTACAGTAAGGTTCATGCCTTTGATAAGACATTAATGCAAGTAAATTAAAAAATATTACAAATTGGTGCAGTAAACTGGAACTTTTTATTTCTGACTCGCTGTCATTTGAGCTATGGATGGAGTAGTTGTTGATTAAGGGTTTAATCATTGGTGTTTTCAGGTGTGAGTGTTTAGATTATCTGTGTGATATCGCAACACGGATGAAGCTATATGGCTTAGATCCCACAGCGAAACCGAAAGAACATTTCGGCAATGGAATCTGATCGAATCCCACTAAGCTCCACCATATTTTTTGGAACTGAAAACAATTCTGAGTCTCGGTTTGGGAACTGGGAAACATGTAACCATGGTGGCGAAGGGCTTATACAGAGACTTGGTACCTATTGGCTTATGGGAATGCTTGTTGCGTGGGCACAAGGGCTTTTGGGAAGGAAGCGAATCGGCCCGCTTCACATGGATTTTCTCTGGGTGATTTCATCCGCTCGGGTTGGATCGGAAGCCGTCGACAGCCGTGTTGAGGACCTCGCGTCCTCCTTGCCAGCGCTGTTCGCAATTTATGTTCTAGAATCAGCTAGAAATGCGCGTGTTCGTTTAAGAGAAACTCGAAATCATAGTTTCACGATGCTGGTCATTATGGCGATATTTTCGAGCTTCTACGCAGGAAAAACAGTTTTTAACTTACCTGTATGTACTCTTTTTCCAACACTATGAGTACCGTAGGAAGGCACCTTTTTCCTGGCTTTTAACCGGTTTTACTGAAAGATGTTAAATACAATTTCTCTCCCCCAACCCCACAAATCACCCAGCAACTCTTATGAACTCGTCTTTACGTGATCGTGCGTTCCAGGTCATAGTGACATTTGGCGTACCCGAAAAAAGAAACAACCACGACAACAAAGAGAAATAAAAATAACAAACAAACAAAGGAACAAAAGCAAACAAAAAAACCATCTCGGAGCAGTCAAGGGGAAGAGGAAGAAGGGCAGTCTTTCAGCCTTATTCATTTTGCTGACAAGAATGTTCTAATGTTTGAAATTTGTGCTTGATGTAACCATTCAAGTGAAAGTTCTAAGCCGCGAGCAGTTTCCTGTAGTACTTCAGCAGTATGTGGTTCTAACTTTTGAGTCTATGGACGAAATCCTAAGGTGTGAACATTCAGGAAAAACCTTTTCAGCAGTATTTTCACGTGACACTATAATTACAGTTGAACCACCATTAAGCGGCCACCCTCTATTCAGCGGCCAGTAATCAAAGTCCCGAAATAATTTTAGAAAAGAATGGGAACTTAAACCTCTATTAAGCGGCCATTTTGGTTGTCCCAATGATAATTCTCCCATTGTTGTCACCTCTATTAAGCGACCATCAAGCGCTTAATACACTTAGTTTGGCTTCATGTTAAGAATACGATGAAGGAAAATACAGTCGCAAACAGAACGTGACGAACAATTGTGGACCAGCAATGTTTCTCCCGTTGCGCGTTTGTTTCAAAATAAAGTGATGTTTCTCAGTGCTAAAGATTATGCTCATTTCTGACGAACCTCTATGAAGCGGCCACTTGCCGGTACCCCGAGGGTTGCCGATTAATGGAGCTTCCACTGTATTTGTCTGGTATTCTGTTGAACCGTGGCTTTTTGCACTCAGGGAGATTGGAATTAAACGATGGGAAAGACAGAGACGATACCTACACCATTAACCAGTTGCAACACAAAAATAAACCCCATACTATCTTCCTGATCCACTTAGCTTTGTCGTACGTTGCTTGCCTTACCGTCAAGCTATATTGATTCTACCAAGCAGCAAAATATGATACATTTGCTATTTTGAGACTTGCTGACATGGTTGTGATTTTTGCAATTTTCATCCTGCGCCGAAGAAATTCTTCCTGGATCAGCCTGACCGTAAGTTTGATCTGAATTTTTAAACAGATAATAAATTTTTATGTTTAAATTATTTCAGATATCCATAAATTGTTTTCTAATAGTAAATGGCGGTTGATTAAAATTTGGGCGCAACTATAATTGTCTCCCGTTTTTTGCTTTTTGATAACATAAATTTGACATTTACGACCTAAGTTCTTTCCTTCTTTGCTTAAAATAAATATTCTTCCAGTTCTCCGTTATTACACCTTCAGAAGATCAACACAGAAAGTTAATTAGAATAAAAATCATTAGAGGATTTCCATGGAAATTATCGTGTTAGAAATTTCGTTTCAAGTACAAAGATAATCATCACTTGAAACGACGGTGATTTTATTGTTGCGAGGTTATTAATTGTCGACAAGTCATAAAAAATGGTTTACGGTGAGTGTCTTCGAAAATAAAGTGATGGAAATTTGACCTAAATTATAAGATTGTAAATTAAAATACGAAAATTGAAACGTATCTTTGACAGTTGTAACAGCGAGTTTAATTTAAACACCTTGCAGCTTATGTAAATGTTCTATTAGAAAAGGTCGCAAAACAAATCTTCCGTGCGTAACAAAAAAGAGAAATATATGCTATCGGATTTTCTTGTTTCTTGACGCATCTGCAGTGCTAATTACTTCCTTGAATAAGAAAGGGAGTGCTAAGGCTGGCAAGCCTTGAAGAAAGATAAAATTCGACTGAAATGGCCATATTCTTCTTTGTCTCGAAGGCTGGGCGCGAACTACACGCTTAGTTGATGTGACAAACCTCGAAATTGCTTCATTTTTGAATGCCAAATTAATTCAGCTATCTTCTATGAAAAGCGTCAAGTTTCCTCAGTTTGCTCCAATTGGCTCCGGGCAATTTCAAGATGATTCTAAACTAGACGAGATTAAAGCGAGTTCGCATTCGTTTGCGCTTCAGAATCATGACATAACTATGGATCATGACAATCTTTTCCAAATAATGGAAGAACGAATGAAGCGAGAAGAGTGTATTTTGTCTACAAGCCCTCACAAAAAGGTAGTTAATGCAATTCGCTATGCCAAAGCTATCAACTCATCACTGAATTCAAGTCTGGAAAAAACCTTGGACTTGCTTCATCGAGAGTTTGAGACGGAATTTCGTCGTATCGTCGAGGTACAACAAACAGCTTGTAGAGAGTTTCCGGAGCTTGAAAGGTATTTTCGTTCAACTTTTTCAGGTGTTACAAATAAACAGTTTCGAAGAAGACTCAGCGAAACTTTGGCAAGTAAAAGGAGGGGAGAGGAGTTTAAACGAACCCGAACCCGTCTGTCTTTACCAAGTTTATCACCCGTTGAGCCTATAAGTCACGAAGACAACGTTTATGTTCCGCTATCTCGCTCTAAAAAGGACAGTGAGATTGTGTATCTTCCACCTATATGATGGTGTATTTTATTCACTGAGATTTGCTCTGTTTGGAGACATTTCGTTTCTCGTCTGTGTCACTCTTTTGCCACCAGTTCGGCTTGCATCATAAAATCCTCAAGTGTGAGCAGCTCGTGTAATACTGTTTGTTATGTGAGGTTGCACTAGCACATGATATGACGTTTTCATTGGATGAAATTCTGTGTATCCAATCAAGTGAACAGCTACTAAGCCGTTCTTTTCTGTCGTGCTTGCTATTTGTTAATGCTATACGAAGTGGCTCCATTTTTTTGAGTCTGCGGATGAAATCCAATTGAAATCCATCCCAGCAGTGAGATCCTGTGGTATTGTTTGTCATGTGCGTAAGAAGTGGTTCTCACTTTAGAATCTGTGAATGAAATTGGAAAGTGTGATATTCAAGTGGAAGCTTTTGAGCCCTACTTTGCTGTAGTATTTATGATTATCCTGTACAAGGTTGTTGCAACTGTTTTTGAGTCACCGATGAAATGGAAACCATTGAAGTAGAAGCTACAGGGCATAATTATTACTTTTCGGCGTTCCCTATTATCGGATAATGACAGAATAATGAATTCAAACAACCGTCCAGTGGTTGGTAAATAGGTAAATGCTTTCTTGATGTGCGGAAAGTTGCTACAGCAACAGTTGAAGCAGCAGAGAAGGGCTTTGATTTTACTTTGCTCTGTTTTACTTCCCTGAAACAGGCTACTTTGTAGATACCGGGACTACTCTTAAGGTCGCACATTTGAAGCATTATTATTAGTATTTTTTTAAAAATAACCGTTATAAGATGAAATGAGCGATTTGTATTTGAAAATGCGTTTTCAGTGCTGAGCGAGGCTATTGTGCGACCCAAGAAGGGCGCTTTTGTCGGAAAATATCGCTGTGAAGAAATACCTTGCATAGTAATCTCGGTGGCTTCTACTCCATTTATCTGCCTGTCAAGTTTCATATTTAGCCAACGTGAATATACAAATCTTGCTGCTGTGCTAACAATACTCTGCCGCTCATATTATAACTTTAGGCGTGTCATGCCTGCAGAGTGTTTGATAAAATAACGCATTGTTATAGCTCTTGGTGCTCGGTCGAAATTGCCAAAATAAACCTCAATTTTTTTTTTCTATTCATGTTGTACTGCGTAGTGGAGCCGAAATTTAAATAACATCACCAGTTGACCTGGAAATTATGACGGATTAGTTCAGTGTAACGAAAATCTGATGCGGCATCGTTCAAGAAATAAAAATATCGCTCTGACGCTCTTACCTTTCGTTACATTGGAAAACGTAGTTATCTGTTGATAAAACCAAGTTGAAACCATGATCCTCGATTCAAGGCCTTGCTACACGCTGATTCGTGAATGTAATGGCCCTTCGAGAAACCTTTGCACGTTGAAACGGTGAGCTAAAATTTGCGTTCATTCGTGCTCGAAAGAGAGTCAGCAAACGCGTTGCGCCGCGAAGCAATTGCAATTTTAAACAATTATTTGTAGTGTTCAAAATAAAAGCGGTTGTCTTATGGGTCATCAATTTTTTTTTCCGGCTAATTGTTTCCGTGATCTCTCTTTTTTGCCGCCCGAAAGAGTCTCTGGGAACGAGGTTAGAGATCAATAGGTTCATGCATCAGTGAGTTTCTGGTGCTTTCAAAATTTAACTATTATCCCAAACCATTTCTTCAATTCAAAGTTTTTTTTCCATTTCCTTGTGCCCGGGACCTTATGTCCACCAATAACCAACTTAAAACCTTCTTGAGGTTGACGAATATAAAAGGCAACCTCTGTTAACCACGTTATGATTGAAGTCAAAAGATCTGTGCTAAAACTATTAAGGAAAAAAATAAAACAGGTTAAAGTAATCTAACTAATCTGGTTAAAGTTTTTTAAAGCAAACGCAAACTGTACACGGCGCTTTTTTCTCATGTTCATTTTTTCATTTTTTTCATGTTGCCTCGCCAGCAAGCTGAGGCCAGTTTTCGTTTAAGCCGTTGTTTCCACGCTTCAGTGGCGAATTCAAATGGATTTCTCGTATTTTTTCGCGCCTTCAATAATTCAACAGGTTTCTTCTAACTGGTGCGACCTGTTGATCGTAAACCAAATTAGGAATTATAGTCGCTGGCATTTGTAAACGAACCGAGAAGTCGTCGCTTGGTTCTATTTGGAAAGCAGCTAGAGTTGAAAGATTTTTTGCCCTATAAGATGGTGCATTATTAAGCCGTCTCTAGATATTTCTATTGACTTTATAAAGAATGGATAATGTGTGTTTCACGCAAAGAAGAGTAGCAAGGACCAAGAGATAAAGAACTGAGATGACTTCGCAAGGTAGGTTACGAACGTTTATGATTTGTTGACGCAAAGTCGTATATTATAAGTGTAGACTTAGGTCCATTATCAACACTTTGAGAGACGATTATATTTTAGTAAGTTATACAAAAAAATTCCATTGGCTTGACCCAGTAGGCTTAAACATTTTAGCTGTCGGAGTAAATATATCTATATATTGTGGTATTTCCGATGATTTATTTGACTAACCAGTTTTTATCTCATAAGATGAAAATTTCAAACGAAATTTCTTTTCTTGTGATAAGTTAAACAGGGCGCCGGTAATTTGTTAATTAAATAGGGAAATATAAAAGCCGTAATCGAAGGGAATGAGTGAGTGAAAGTCGAAATCAAGATATCTTATAAATAAATGATAAATGCGAGTCATTGAAAATCACAGAGATTCGAACAAAAGCTCACTGGTAAGAGCAACAGGAAATATGAAACAAAGAGCTAAAGAGCTCCGGATTTTTTGTTGCAACCAAACCTATGGTTTCAAATACTCCTTGAAATGGATACTTTTTTCCTTAAAAAAATAAGGTTTCCCTTGAAAATGTTAGAAGAGAGCTTTTCATAGAAGATTATCAAATGAACTTAATGCTCTGACCTAAGTCTTGTTAAAAACAAATGAATAAATAGGCATACGTCTAGCAAATCGGAACAAAATTCATAATAGTTTTCGGAAAATGTACAGTGGTAAAGAAATTAGTCCATGCAACTTCAGTAAATTAGCTAAATTGATATGTCACTAAACAATTGTTATGTTTAATTTTTGTTGATAAATTTCTAAGTTTTTCCTTTAAAAAAAGTGTTTTCTGTTTTGCTTTTAAAGTTGTTTTGTAGGAAACACTTTTTGGCTGAGTTTGGTTTCCTTTTTTTCGAGCAGAGTTTCGGACACAAAAAAAAGAGAGAAAGAGGGAGAGAAAAAGCTGAAAATCCCCTCAACTAGAGAAATAAAAAGGCAGGCATAACCAACATACCCAAAAAGTCTCCACAATATCTTTCGTTTGAACTGCCTTTTTGGGGTCTCAATCACGGACTCTACTTTAGAATCACATTTCTCGAAAAGGCGTTTGCAGACTCGAAAGTGAAGGATGAATTCTTGAAGGGGGGCCTGGCTGAACTTAGAGTATGGCAAAAAATGACTCGTATACTACTCTACTGTAGCACGTTCTTAAATTGTGCATTTGTGGTTTGCCAATGTTATAGCTTATACCCGAAATCGCTGGATATTTGGAATCGTGAACCCTAAAAGTTACTTAAAAAGAAGTTTAACTACAAGGAACTAAGAATGACGAGATAATTTAAATTTCCTTTTCTTTTTCCTTATAAAAGGTACCCTAAGAAGAAAGCTAGAAGTAAATGAAAGATCTTTATTTTCTAACTCGGTTCTTGAGCACTTCTCTTATGTACTTGAAGGAAGTGTTAACTTGACTTATCTAAACCGTTAAACGTTGTTTCTGAAAATTAAAAGAAAATGTGTTTCTTGAGTGTTTAAACAAACATTGCTTTCTGACTTGAGATCAACGATTTACTTACATCTCCCTTAAATCAAATTAAAACACGATAAGGGAAAAAACCCTAAAAGAAGTAAAGAAATAAGTAAAACAAGAAAATAAAATAAGGCAAATGCGTTTGGGGACTGGAATACCCTTTTCGCTGCTTAGTAAAGTTGGTTTGGTAAAATGAAAACCTGGTAGAAAATTAAAAGACTGAATTTTATAACCCGAGGTTTTAAGTTTGCTCAAACTCGTGTTTTGTTTGAGGTAAGTCTTAAGAAAGTCTTGCTCATTGTAACTAGTGTGAGTGAGGCGTTGATACCGAATTGTAGTGATAATTTTTATACTCTTCCACAAGACTTTCACACACAATTTCCACAATAAAGAAACTGTTGATCGTTGCTCACATATTTTTGTCATGGTACCCGTTCTGACCCCTAAATCTTTAGAGGTAACTATTTTATCATAACACTCCACTGCGGGTCCTGCTTTCATCTTGAGCTGGTAGCCAGCAGGACAATTTTGTTTGGAACACAGCTTTAACATCGAAATATTGTTTGAAACCCGCTAAAGACGCTTAGTATAAATGGGGTCTTAACTTGCTAGGAGGTCAGTAGAGTAGGTACGATCGATGTATTTCAGTTTTGAGGTTGCTTGCATATGAAGATTGTAACTAAAGAAGAAATTCTTAAGTTTCGTGTTATTTTGAATTTTGTGTCTAATATTACTAATTGAAACCAACAAAAGGGTACTGAATTTCGAATTCAACAAAATGAAGAAACGAGAAACTGCAAATGATGTTTCCGTCTCTTAAAAGAAAAATAAGGTTTTTGAGGGCTTTTTTGGAGTTTGTCAATGAACCCAATACTCGTTAAGGATGGCTAGTCAACCGAACTCAGTTTTAAAAGCGAAATAATCGATGTTTAAGAACCAAATAATTTTGGCTGCTAAAGTTACTATTTCAACATGGCAAAACATAGAGCCAAGTTTTCTAACTAAATGTTTTGAATTCTTTTCTTGTTAGATTATATGGCTTCATCTAGGGTTGTCCCAAGATTTTTGGTCCTTGGAATATTTGTTTTGTTTTGTTCAATCTGTTGGGCTGATGCACAGGCATACCAACGTGCACAGAAACCCCACATCATTATGATAGTAGCGGATGATCTGGTGAGTGAAGTAGTAAAGGAACCAGGCTTCCCCTGTAAACTTATATAAGATACTTAAAACAATAAGAATACTGTCATCTTATGGAGTTACCTAAATGAGTTTCCATTTGTTTGCCTGACGTCGAAGCATTTTATATCGATAGGAGTTTTGTTTTACAAAGTCAGCAAATGCCTATTCTGAACAGCTCAACAATTTGTGATTGTTTTTTACTCGCTTTGAAAAATATGAACATAAGAATACAACTGAAGTTTTTCATTGGATCTAATCATTAATAATTCTCATTGTTTTTGTAAAGTAGAAATCATACCTTAAAGTCCACCGTAATTTGTGGAGAACAGCAACAACAACAACAACTCTATGGGCCCTTACTAACCATCTTGATAACCATCTCCTCACTTCAAGTAGTTTTTTTATGTTTTATAAAATGACTTTATGTTGTTGGCTTTACTCCGTTACTGACTCACTGTATTTGTAATTTCAACTCGTTCTTTGACTGCTTTTTTTTTTTCAGGGATGGGATGACGTAAGTTTTCATGGCTCGCCCCAGATCCCCACTCCCACCCTGGATGGGCTGGCTGAATCAGGAGTTATCTTGAATAACTATTATGTGTCTCCCATGGATTCGCCAACAAGGGCAGCCTTCATGACAGGAAAATACGCTCTAAATTTAGGTAACCAATTTATATTAATCAAGTATACATTATTAAATATGCACAATCTATAACGGCTACCTTAAGGACAGAGGATGGGATAAGGTTGCCGTCACTTTGACCAGCTAGGGGTGTAATTTGACGAGTTGTGTGAAAGGGTAGAACGTTTAAATTGGTAAAAACAGTTGTAATTGGGTATAATTTGTAGCACAATCTGTGGTCAAGTTTAGTAAACAAAACCCAAAGGTTCAGAGCAAAAATACTGACAAATCTACATTGTTTCCTTTTTTTAAAAAACGAAAAATGGCCGTTGTGGATAGGTTATTTGAGTAGCTGGGAGGCGCGTGATGGAGAAGTGTCGCTCTTAGAGAGGAGACACGAAGTCGTGTCGTTGTAGATTCCAACCCGAAAAGTTTTAGGTTTACGATAATCATTTGGGGGAAACCAATCAGATCTCGAAATGGCACCAAGTGAGAACAAATCCTAATAGTAAGGGGCTATTCAAACAATACTAGAATAGAAATGAGTTTTGTTCTCTGTCAATTTCGTACTATTTTCACACAACAAATTCGCCCTACTCACGCTTTTTTAAGTTCGCCTGTCTATCGCGCCAAATCACCTTGAAAGCGATAAGCATACGCCACTTACCCCAAACTACTCGGTTGCAATTTTCATTTCGGAACGAAACAGAATGAAATATGATACAAGGAGAACAAGAATTTCATTTGGATTGAAGACCGGAATTAACTCATTCCGGAGTAACTTGTACGAAAGCGAAGTTTCTTTTATCGGTATCTTATAAAAAGGTACAGGGAAATCATATATTGAGATGAAATGGACTCCCTCCAGAAAAAAAGAAGTCACTTTGCTATCATGTTACCTAAGTTTTAGGTTCTATTCTTATTAATTTAAAAAGGAGCTGGGTATTTTCAGCCAATCATACAGCGAGGCAATTCAAGCCAAGGAACGTGTGTGTAAAATTGAAGATCTTGGTCAGGGTCTTTTTCTGAATAAAATGTCTAGTCAAATCGTCAGTCATCATCATCTTTATCGTAGAAGCTTGGCATCGCGTGTGTGTAATTGTTCAAACGTTTGTTTGAATGGCACAATGGACTTTAATGTGTGAAAAGGCAGATTTCGCTTGAGCACAGTTTCTCCGGCAATTAAAGGAGTCTTTACTTGAGCTTTTCGATCTGAGATTTGAAACAAGTACACTTCTGGACTGAAAAAAAAATGTAGAAGAAGAGGAAGAAGAAGAAGAAAAGAACTAAGGTACATTTGAGGCGACGTTTGAACTTTTGCCCTCCATGCCAATGTGTGTTACATTAATGTTACCCTGCGAACAGAGTCTCCTTCGATCTTCCTAGATAAGTCGGGAAGAGGAAGGAACCTCTGCCGACATCCTCGACAATTCATATTGAGCATGCTCCAAATTCAAATTTTTCTGCGACGTCAATCAAACCGTTACCGTAGCATCCTCTGTGTTTGTCAGCAAATCTTGAAATGTTAGCGGGAACGTACCAGTTCGTTTTCACCCTTCCGTAGCTGTGTTTTCTCTGGATTTGGAAGCTCTATAGGAACAATTTCACCTTTGGAATCTAAACTTGCCATGTTTCAGTGTAAAGAAGATAAAAAAATGTTAGAGCTAGGGTAAAACTTACGGTGCTTTTCAAAAACAAAGCATCTAATAACCTTGAAATACAGAAACACACAAAACGGATCGAAATCCACCAATCACAAATCACGAACGACGACCTTTTGTTTCCTAAGAGGTTCGCTAAGATGTATAAAAGGCGAGAAAGCGAAGAAAGCGCCGCCTTTTCAGATTTTGATTGAAGTTGTAAAAAAACACAAAATCCAAAGACGTTTTTGGCATTGCGAGTCGGGTGTTATCCACAAACAGCTGCATCGATAATTTAAATGCAACATGGATTCTGTAGCCTCATGATCTTATTTTGAATTAATGTTATAGCAAACACAGAAGAATAAACATAGATATTGTTTCTTAAATATTTTTATTCAAAACCCATTTGTTTATCCTTAAAAAAACTTCGCGTAACATGACTTACTGGATTGTGGGTACATTTTCCAATTTTCTAAAACTGAACGTTCAATCTATAATTTTCTCAAAATTCCCGCATGAAATTGAAGCGGCAGCTATCTGTTTTGCTATGGAGCGTGGGCGCAGAAAGAGTCAGCAAAATTCCAGAATATACGTGGGTGCACAGATAAAACAGGTTTATCCAGTATAAAACTTGTCTGACTCATCCAAAACGCTGGATGATCGACAGATCAAAGGAACTTGAAGATGTCGGCAGAGTCGCTTCCTCTTTCTCGACTTATCTAGGAAAGATCGAAGAGACTCTGCTAGCAGGGTACATTAATGTAGAAGTTGTTGAAAATTTGAGCTTTAATTATAGCAGGTGCATGTCGAACCAAAATTGGTTATTGTATGGTTTTATCGGGCTTAGTCGATGGTTAAACCCCAGAACGCCAAAATTTAGTTGTTTTCTCATTCGAGCTAATGGCACAGAGAAAACGTTAATGTCCTTTGTCTTTCCTTTCTATGTATTAATCTCTTTTTACAATTTTTTTGTTGCTGATTTCCAGGGCTTCAGCATGACACAATCCATAATAAACAGCCCTTTGGGTTGCCGCTTAAAGAGAAGCTTCTTCCAGAGTATTTGCGGCAGATGGGCTATTCCACCCACGCTGTAGGAAAGGTACGTTGAAACTTGTCTGGTGGGCAGCACCCTCAATTATTGAAAAGAAAATCACAAGTATTCTTAGTTTGCAACCACGTGAAAAGAAGACCATGTTGGTGGTCCTTACAATACTTTTTTTGGAGAAATAATGAAAATGGAGTTCCTAGAGGAGAGAAACGCTTTTAATTTGTTCTTGACCACCAACATGGCCTCCGTAACGTCACTTGCAAACAAGCAATTATTGCCTCAGGTTTGCACGTTCTCTCAACCTTATATAACTATGAATTGGTATTCTTTCAAGGATCCTCCTTTCCCCCCTTGATATAATTTCTATTTTCTGCGCACGTAACGGCTAGGTTAAAACGGAAAATATCACATGATGTAAAACCAGTTAATAATAAAGTTTTAATTGAGACTAATGCAGGTTAATATATTGAGATCATTGTTAAAAGCCTGTAGCTAGGCTATAGACAAACGGCTAACTTTTTTTTTTTGTGCAAGGAGAACTTTTAAGTTTTTTATTGTGATGGGCTTTGTTTAATAATAAGATTTTGATTGCGTCATTTTGTTCCAACAGTGGCAGCTGGGTTTTTTTGCTAAAGAATTCACCCCTACCTACAGGGGATTTGACTCATTCTACGGCTTCTGGACTTCCGGTCAGGACTATTTCAGTCATGTGACCTATGACGGAAGTTACGGGCTTGATTTGAGGAGAGACTTGGCTGTAAGTATTTAATGATTTTTTTTGTTGTTCTAATGGTTCTGATAACCTAAAAATATGTTTCAGTGTAGAATTCTTCACGAGACCTTGGATTTTTTGCGGAGAAACTTGAGACCTTTTAAAACAAGTTCGAGAACCTTCGTTCCTTTTCGGTAGAAACAGTCGGGAATTTTTGGATGGTACTGTTGCTTAGTTAATGTCTGCTATTGTTTTCCCAGGTCGTGTACAATGAAACAGGTACTTATGGCACGGAGCTGTTCACTCGTGAAGCCGACAAAGTTATTAATGACCACGATGATTCCAAACCTTTGTTTCTGTACTTTGCACAGCAAGCGGTGCATGTGGGGAATGATAACGAGCCGCTCCAGGTCCCAAAGAAATACCTCGACCGTCTTAGTTACATCGGTGACGAAAAGAGGCGGACGTATGCAGGTAATAAACAAAAAGTGGTTCTAATTATAAACGAGTCATACTTTTAAGTTAGTTTATCGGTGTAATAATTCATATTGTTTCTGTAGGTTCTGTTCTAATTGATTTTTAAACTGAATGGCGGGGGATTTTAGGCCAATCATCTAGCGAGGCAATACAGGCTAGAAAGGTGGATGTAAAATTGACGTTCTCGTTGCCCTCGTAGACGACTCTTGTGGTTCTGGTCAAGTGTGATTAATAAAACATTCGCATAAAACACGAGAGCGCTATTACCTTGAATCATTTTGTTGGATTTTCTGTGGTCTTAGCAAATTGTTTTCGCCCCTTTTGTTTTTCACATTCTTTGCCCTCATATTCTTGAATACTTTTCTCCAAATGAATTCTTACTGTTCAGTGTTGTTGTTGTTTTATTATTGAGTAAAGTTTTCAAAATGTGGTGCCTCTGACGCTGGGCATTCCATGAGGGGCGAGCCTTGGAAATCAATTTACAAAACGTGATTACTAGTACCTCTGTTTGTACGAGGAAAAGTCACTCCTTGAAATAAATTTCTTACTTAATTTATCTCAGGTATGGTCTCTGCTTTGGATGAGTCAGTTCGCCAAATAGTCACAACTCTAAAGAGGAAAGGTCTCTATGACAACTCCATCATCATTTTTACCACTGACAACGGCGCAGCCGCTGGGGGATTGGACTCCAGTGCGGGCTCAAATTTTCCGCTGCGAGGTGCTAAAAATACTCTATGGGAGGGAGGAGTGCGTGGAGTGGGTTTTGTCCACAGCCCTCTTATCAAGAAGAGAGGTAAACTATCGCCTTCAATTATGTTCTCAATATTGATTCCGTGGCATCTCAACTCTTTCCCTTTGTCATGACTGTGTAGTTCCTAGTCTTCCAACCTTTAAGATAATTTCGATCAATTGACGTTGACTTGTTCATGTCGCGTTGGACAAGTTAGGCCAAATAGCCAAAATATGACTGACGACCACAATGATGAAAATATCGGTAAGACTCGCCATCATTTGCAAAGTAATCTATCTAGTGCTACATTTGCGATCTATTTAAGAATTTTTCCTTTCTCCACTAAGGTCGAGTATCAACTGCTTTATTGCACGCTTCTGACTGGTTCCCAACCTTCTATACGCTGGCAGGCGGTAACGTTAAGAGCCTGGGTTCCATTGACGGTTTTAATGTCTGGGATACAATTTCAAATGATGCCCAGTCCCCAAGATACGAGATTCTGCATGGCTTGGATTCGTTAAAAGAGAAAAAAGCAGCTATAAGAATCGGAGACTACAAGATGATTGTCCACCAAAACCGCAGTTTCTATAGCGACTGGTACCCCAGACCTGAAAGTCTACACGAACTTGATCAGGTCCCTAAGCCAAGTCTGCTTAAGGATGCATCAGTAGACTGTACAGTCAGGCATCCACATCCTTTGCTGTACACTAAAGCGCCGATTTGCAACCCTGAGAAAAAGCCTTGTCTCTTCAATATCAAATGGGACCCATGCGAGTATCACAACTTGGCTGATTTTATGCCTAACACCCTAAAAGTTATGATAGACAGGCTGAAATTCTATGCTCGAAAATCTGCGCCCACAATGTACCCTCAAGCGGATGAAAGCGCAAACCCTGATCAGCATGGAGGAGTCTGGACACCATGGCGGGAGAAAACGGATGTTGATCAGACCATGAACGACTATGTTTATCCATATTCTTACTACGATTCGCCCAAACCTAAGCCTAGCGGTCCCCCGAAAAACCAGCTTGACCAGTTTATGAGAGATCAAGGACTGGCAAGTAGCGATAAAGCAAACACCTACCCAGAAGTTGAAGATATTATCATCAACTTCCGGGAACATAACGTGACGGAAGGTTCTAATAAGGAGGCAATCGCGACCTTAGCAAATACCGAAACAACACCAACAACCGCTTCTACGGCAAGCATGGCACCGCCGGCGGTTATCATGGCTTCCACTGCTGCGTTAATAAACACAGCTCCTCCTCCTGCGTCTATTGCTCCAGCGATTGCGTCCAGGGTCTCACCGAAACTTGATTATGCTGCGCAGAGACCGAAACCTTTCCGCCCAACAGGATTTCTGAAAGGCTTCTTTCAGCATCAACTTGCTCATACCACCATGACACCAGGTGGTGCCAATCGTATCGCTGACACAGTGAAACAAGTCGAACAGATTGTTGCGAAAACCCCTAAGTATGTCAACCCACTCACCATGCGACCCACTGACAAAATGCCTGCCATACACGCCTGGCCGACGGAGCAGTCACTTATTCCAAATGACGTACAAAGCGTGATCAGACATAACGGTTTCACCAAGCATCTCGCCTCAAGCCACGTAGAGGAGGTCTCGATGCTTCCTTCTGTGAAGTCACCAGAGACACTTGCTCACAAACCAGCTATGTTCAGCTCACACGCTCACAAAGGGGACACACTGCCTGAAATTCTCGATATAATCGATGAGCCCGCTGTGCCGAATGCCTATGCTGCAGGCGGTAGCGGTCAGGACGAAACCATTCCGAAGATTTTTGACATTATTGACGAAGCTCATAAACAGGGCAGTCAAGTGAAGGAGTTATCTTCACAACAACAAGGGCCAATAGCAACTAGCAAACCACTAACCAGCAACGATGTAGGCTCAGGAATGGGCGTGGGTCTGACGGGATTACCAGACGGGATTTCGGTTTTCGGTAAGTTGGGCGATCAGAAAATTTTGTCCAAGTCCCACGAGACCGGAGAAGGAAGGGAACATATTGTCGCTAAAGAGAAACCGTCGAAAGGAAAGAAAAAGGCGAATGTCCACAAATTCATTGGCAATATTACCATCGACGGTCGGCGTTATCTTGTTGTGGGAACTGAGACTGAGGAATTGGATTCAGTTTCGTCGCATATGGAGGGTAACACGATCACTCTACATCTGCCAAAGTCAAAGAAACCCCACTCTCACGATGAAAAGTCAAAGGGCAAAGATAAGTCAGCAGAAGACGCAGATAGCAAGTCGGAGATTGGAGGATTTCGTGCCCCCAGCGAGCCTGGAATCGGTGAAATCACTGACTACATTGACGACGACGAACTTGGCACCGAGAAACCGACGAACAAAACACTGGCAGCCCATAATATCACGGCGGTGGCGACCACTGGCAACAACACGAAGTGCGAGAAGGTCGTTCAGCTGGATACCTCCGATAACGCAGTTGTCGTGTCTTCGGTCGTGATTGTCGTTATTGCGTCGGCAATGGTCGTGGGAGTTGCCGTTGTTGCTATGGTTGCGGTGGTTGCGAGGCACTGTCAAAATGCTAGAAATTGATATACATTCTCTCATTTGACTTCTATTTTTTCGCAGAAAGCTAAAGCATTTTTATCTTTAAGTTTTTGTGATTTGAAATGTACAGAGATAAGGTGGCTTGGATTTAATAATAGCGGTAGAATTGATTATATCAGTCTATATTTAATTGTTCAATCGTCTTCTTTCATCACATCGGATAACTGCCTTCATCTCCAATTCATTTTCTGTCGAATCCTAGTTTATTGTTCTTCCGCCCACAAACTACCCTGGTGCTTTTATTGGTAAATATTCTGCAAATGTCCACTTCTGGCAATATAGGCGTTGAGGCCTCAAAAAGGAAACTTGAAAAAAGTGCAATAAAGATTTCAGTTGCAAACTGCCCGTTTTACACTTGCATCGATTGATTAGTCAAGAGCACATTTAAGTTCTTTTAAACTAGGTTTCGAAAGGGAAGATCACAACAAAAGTTTTCCTATATTTGTTGATATCTTTTTCTCGCATTTGTGTTGGCCTTGCTTATACCACCATGCCACCAACCCTCAAACCATATTCAGGGCGACATTGATACATTAGTTACATAGGTATTTTATCACATAAGTAAACCTAACTAGCTCGTCTCAACTTACAAATGCAAAACTAGCCAATACAAAAAAGGAAAACATTATACCTAGGGCGGGAAAACGTGCCATTGGTGTCGTCAAAGCGTCAAGCCACTAAATGTGCCACAGTCGTTAATTGCGGAAAACACATTACCATGTAAAACAACGCAGATGGCTATAGTCTTGGGTTAACGTGCCGCCGAAGGTGAGACGTTTTCTGGTTTGCTTTGAATCGCCAAAGTTTTTCGTAATTGTAGAGAACGACAAGTGCGAACCAAGGCGAAATTAAGTATCCTTGACAGTCACTATGTATTTTTGGTTTTCGTTTTTCACAAAAGTTGTGGTTTCTTTAACATCCCTGCCCGATCTCATTCAAATTCCTGTATTTTTATTTATAAACGAAGGTAAAAAAAAATTCAAGCTTAATGGGAATCGTGGGTTTAGGTATTTTATTTTTTCAAGAGACTTTTCGTTCTAGCAAGCAAATTTTAAATATTTCATTTGTGTGTCTTACCAAAAATCATTAAGCCTAATTGTGATTAGCATTTATTTACTCCCCTCATGACATCTCTACTAATTGACCCAATGGTCATGGAAATAATTGCAGTTATTGATATAAAATGCCTTGATTCTCAAATAAATTCTCTATCGTGATGTCACGAGAAAGGACTGGGAAGAGTGAAGAGAATATACATGCTGATATTAACTTTAAAGGGGTAATTATTGTAGTGTTTATAGATATTTGATGTCTGTAAGCTTCAGCGTTTGTTATTGATTGTTGTTAGAAGAAGTCGATGAGACTAATAAAATTTTCATGTACGCGTTGTAGTGTAATATTCTGATTTGATGGTCCTACTTTTTAGCCTTTGATACGGTCTTTTAGTCTTGTGCCGCACGTTTGGTCACTTTGTTATTGATTGCGACCTCTCGACCTCTTACTGCTGGTGTTCGTTAGGAGATGAGTAGTATAAGTAGGTGAAATATGACACGTGACTTACGTTTCGACAACCTCTACGGTAGTCTTCTCCAGAGTCAAAGTGAGGTGTGTTTTACGTCAGTAGACGGTATTAAACACTGCTTATTGACCTGATTGGTCATTAAGTCGCGATGCTATTGGTCGTCTGTCAGTTAAGTCATGATGTTATTTTCTATGAAGACTCTAAATGTGTTTAGTGCGTTTTGATCCGTCTATTGTCACAGTTATAACAGTCGTTTCTTGTATGTCAAAAGCCGTGTTTCCCGTGGCCTATCACGTTCATTTGTCTGTTCATGCTCGCATCTTCTTGTTTTGTCGATATCTTGGAGGCCCGGTTCCTTTACAGAGTTTTCAAATTATTTATTATATGGCTACGCGCGCCCTGATTGGCTGTTTTCTTGTCAAGACCGAGCATCATTTTCTTGTAATGACCGGGCATTACTAGCTAGGTGTCCAAGGCGTACATAATCTGTGTTAAACTTGATAGTGGACATCCATGTTATGGTCAATTGACAGCTGTCAAAAAGGGTATCCGCGGACCAGTGTCACCTCACTGTATCGCGAGCTCAACTGTTCAGCTCATTGCGGTTGACTTGTTTAAGTTTTCCGCTGATCAGTTGTTGGTTCTAGTTGATCACAGGCTCAGGTCCACAATGAAAGGGCCATATAAAAAATAACTTATTAATCTCGTCTGTTCGGTCATTACAGGGAATTCTCAGACCGAGGCCTTGATGTATTCCCTGTAATAACCTCACTCGCGGTTTTGTATATTCAGGCGGGCGGAGGGTAGTCCAGAAATGTAAAAAGCTTTTTCAAGGTGTCCAATGAGTAATAGTTTAAGGCTAATCATAACCAAGAGGTCTTCAAATCTCATTTAGGGAACTGTTGTTAACTGCATCACTTGACCAGCCACCAGCAATTTTATAAAAAAATTCTTTGACTCGCAATTCCTGCCAGTGAGTTAGAGAGCAATAATCGCTCCTTCTCAACAGATCCAAACAATGGAATTAAACTAGGCCATATGACGTTTTTTCCCATCAGTGCCGGTATTAACGGGGTAAAGCCCCGTGCAAACGGACGCAGCATTGTTCTATGTTACATGTTACGTCCGTTTGCACATCCTGTTGCATATTGTTGCGTGTTGTCAGTGTGTTGTTGGAAGTTGTTGCGCAAAGTTTAAAACCGATCAAATTT
The DNA here is from genome assembly GCA_964035705.1 of Porites rus. Taxonomy (NCBI): domain Eukaryota; kingdom Metazoa; phylum Cnidaria; class Anthozoa; order Scleractinia; family Poritidae; genus Porites; species Porites rus. The sequence continues at coordinate 12,252,817 of OZ037997.1, read as the reverse complement.
TTAGCCTCGCTAACGATGTTAGGAGTTGTCGCGTTCATTTGCATGTAGCTTTACACCCTCGTTGCTAAGTATTCGGCCAGCATTCCTTGGATATGCATCCTGTTTGATCAGATGTAGACTACGAGTAGTCCCCCATTTTTCCTCAGGGATAGTAGAGCGGGCGAAACGCGAGCGCGCTTGAAAATCACCTCACGCGAAAAAGGCGATACGTGTGTCGCGTTTTCTCGCGCGGGGTGATTTTCAGGCGCGCTCGCGTTTCGTTCGCTCTACTATCCCTGAGGAAAAATGGGGGACTACTCGTAGTCTAGATCAGATGCTCACCAAAGTTGAGCTATAAAAAAGGAATCAGAAGATCACAACTTTGTTGCAATTTATTTATATTTACTATCGAACGTTTAGCGCGCACTCTTATATGGTGGATACTAAGACCTATACAAGGACGTTAAAAAGGTAGTTATCCTTAAGCGTAAGTGACTACGCTGTAATCATGACGACAATAATTAAAACTATTGCTACTATCCTTTTTACTATCTTCAGTGATATCGTCACTTCCATGATCATCATCATTGCTATCTTCATTTGTATCACTTAGAGCGATTATGGGTCGAGTGTGGTAAACCAAACTATTGTACTTGCTCTGGCCAATCACAACCCACCCAGACAGTAGTCACAGTACAATGTACCAATCATTGCTCGGGCGGGATGATCGCCGGAAAATTTGAATTATACCCTGGAAAGGCTGGCCCAAGTTTTATTTGATCGACCTCTAAGAATACCATTTTAGAGCAAAGCCAATTAAGAGCTACAGGCATCTTAACTGCGATAAAGACATCGTCATTGCATGCTTTCCTTTTCTTCTCCAACTTACGTTATTTCTGCGCGCCGCGCACATCCCTTGCGAGGCCTGTATGTGGAAATTTATGGGCATTCTGTCCTAAAAACCCAAAGTGATACCAGAATCCGTTATTTATGCTGCGAAAAGGGACGACGACCATCCCCGCCGTTCCACATGTCCCCCCCCCCGCCCCCTACCCTACCACCACCTTCTGGGAAAGCATTAGGGACCATAGGATTCAAGGATGACGACTACAGCGACAGCATCGCGTAAAAGTGAAGTGAATTTTTCCAACTCACTTGGTTAGATGTAGGCGAACTCTCCTGGAATTGACTTCCTACGAACCATATCCAAGTTTAGGAAGAGAAAGAAAATTTCGTCGTGACTAGTTGAAGTCCTCCATGAAACGTGAAGTCGTGCAACAACGGCAGAGAAGTCTACAAAAAAAAGTGTGATGCACGTGCAAAGTTGCCGTCTTGCTAATCTAAACGTTTTTTTTTTTTTGACATTTTCGTTGCTGTTGCCGCTCTTATCCGATAGCATTCAAGAAACGGAGGAATCAAGGTATATGTTTGAGATAATTCTATAACGTAGCTATGCGGTACCAAGCAATCTTTCTGTATACTTTAAACCGAAAACGCCCTTTTTTCAATTGGTCAGAGTAACAACTCATAACTCAACAAAATTTTCAATATCTTACATATTATAAACAACATTCTTAACTATTTTTAACAATTTTTTGTCTACAAGTAACGAAACGTATATATGTATATGTATATTTTTTTGTTTGTAAATTTTGCTGTCGTATTGTGCTTTACATCAACATGTTAACAGCAAGTGCAAAACTTCAATGATCCCGCGAGTACAGTTTCTACTATGTACTGACGCCCAGACATTCCAAGCTGATGACCTCTTCGATATCTTTACCATCACCCCGCGTCCGTAGTAAAAATTCCACAAACTGGAGAGTATTTTTCAACTGTGCGATTTCTTTTTACTCGGACGTGTTTTTGTTGTTCGGTCGTGGTTGCCTTAGCTCCCTGGTGTGTTAGGAGACCACATCTAGCAAGTACTTTAACTTACATTTACAAAGTTCCATAGGGCTACATATCATTCTATCTTAACGTTGCTTTTCTTTTAAAAATCTGCTCTTAAATCTGTTGTATTCCAAACGTACTCGCTCACCGCCGTGTTAGAGGACCGATATGCAGGAATTCTGTGACTTTTTCTTCGGCGAAGTCGTAGAATTCTGGAAAGTTCTTTTTAAAGGTCAAGCTTTGACGTTTATTTGAGAAGAAACTGCGTGGTTCAGCCATTGTAGCAAGAATCTGAGTGACAAGATTTTCATCCTTTAAAAGGAAAAAAAAAGGAAAAAAGTTAAAGAGACATGTTTCCGTTAGAAAACCAAAACAATAAATAAACGCTTAACATGTTGTCCATCCAAAATTTAGGATCGTTCGCTTCCTGCAATTCTGTTTATGGAAAGCTTCAGAAAATAAATCAGTCGGGCTTTAAGATACTTTGTTTAGTTAGTGTCATTCTCCGACAAAACCAGATTTAATCATTGAATATTCTAGCAATATATTCTCAACCGTGAATCGTCAGCCAGCATTTCCAGAAATTGCGCTATAGACATGAGGGTTAATATGCAACAGGGTGTGCAAACGGACGCAACATGTAACATCTAGCAATGTTGGGAGTTGCAGGCCAACCAAGTTGCGTCCTTTTGCACGGGGAGTAAGATTGTCGTTGAAATAGTCCTTGCGGACGGGGTCACGTGTTTGGATACTACTTAGCAACGGCTCCCTGGATGGCAAGCCGTCCAAATGTTTATTTGGTTCACAACGCTTTGGGCGTGATAGGGCAAAGCCTTCCACTGTTAATACAAATGGTTTTTTTTTTTTTAAGACGACTGGACTAGAAGTCGTTTCGGTTAATTTTTTAACAGCATAATTAAACTAGGAATGCTTAGCTCGATCGCACTCAAGGCTTTGTGATCGAAATGGATTCTTCCAGCGCCATCCAGCGAACCGTTGATGAGTGGTATCCAAGCACGTGACCAAGTTCTGCAAAGGGCCTATTACCTTGAGAATTCTTTGAAGACTGCTGTTTCCATATAAGGTACCATTCTCAACAATCGAGGCGACTAACTCGCGATACTTTTCTGTCAAAAAAGAGAGCAATTATTTAGTTACCTCTGTAGTGAGAAAGGAGAAAGATAAAGTGTAATCTCATCGCGACACGAAACGCAAAGGATGTTTTTTGTTTCGTATTTCTCTTTTGGTTGAAGTAACACAAGAAGATTTCTTGTGGTTAATCTCCCCTTAGACTAACCATTCATTAAATCTAACATGAAATTACTCGACATGCATAATTTTTGCGTAGGAATGTAAGACTGGCAGCTGATCTGTCGTTGCTTGGTATCTTACGTCAAAGTCTTGGACCTAGGTATTGAATTGAGTGTTTTCCGTGCGTAACTGTGTTAAAACTAGGTTGATAAAAATCTTTCTGCCGTAAATTGTAAGTGTGGTTGTTGGTCAGAAACATGTCACAAATAGTCCGCGGACACAAATTATGTTTAACCTCATACATTAGAATACATATGTCCTGTAGTCTCCCATTGTACAACGATGGTAGCTTTGCTTTCACTAACAGCTGTTGGTCGCTACACTGCTTATCTTTAAATACAGCGCGCAGTCCACGCTCCTGTACTCTCTCCAATCTATGGGTGTCCGAGGCTCTACAAAAATGCCACACTAAGTGGCCATATGTTAAATGTGGGAGAATAGCTGCCTTAAAGAGATGTAATTTGGCCTCAGTTGTTATTAGATTCCTCAGCCTCATTATCACACCTATTCCCTGGCTAGCTTTCTTACAAACATTCCTAATGTGCAAATTAAAACATTGCTAATATTCAAATTAACATTACTAATATGCAAATTATTGTTTTGCCGGTCGTGGAAAGTCTTGAAGAGTAGCTCTGTGAAAAGAGAGGTCCAAGTTTTGATACCCTTCAGTTTGCAACAGTTTAAAAACTCGAAGGCGAAATCAGGGACCGACGCAATTTCTTGCTGACTGCACTTTCCGGTTTCTGTTTACACGATAGAGCAATTTTCCTATGACCTTGAAAAATGGATTCGGTAAGTGTTCTTTATTTTGTTTTATTAGCCACTGGATGAAAAGATCAAAACATGGACTCTTCGTTTTCCCGCCAAAGAAAACCCCAATTTGGAGAGGGCATTGTTCGATTTGCCAATCGTGTTGCAGTATGACGCCAAAGCGAAGTATCGATTGATCTCTAGAAAGTTCTCGGGCACGAAGTTTTTTCACCCGAGCGTTCACTTAACCAACCAAAAGCCACGCACGCGCGTTTGTGGCCGTTCGATAAACCAGTCAAATCGCCCTATTTCTGTTGGTTTGTTGTTTCTGTTTTGTTCCCGCGTTTTTATTTCAAGGTCATACGAAAATCGCTCTAAGCAAATTTTCTTCTGTGCAAACTCTTTTTTGCCCTTGTTCTTAGCCTGTCCTAGTTTTTTTGTGACAAGCGTCCCCTGACTTTAGGCTAAAAACAATTATGTTAAATACTTAATTGTTCATCTGCACGACACGTCACTTTTAAAAATTTGTAGCATAATTCAACAATTACTGGACGAGGTTGAGCAAAATACCGTGATTTGTCAGTGGCGAACGGATCTGAAAAATAACGATATTTTGCGAAAACAGAGTTCAATAATTGTTTTATCATTCGTGTCTCTCTAATTGGTTTATAATTTGAGTTTGTTTTTTAGTGGATATCTGCCATTTTCTAGCAAGAGCAATCGCAAAAAGGAGAAAAGGGTGGTTTTATCTACGCATGAGCAGAATATTATTTGCGGCCAAACACGGTTGGAAGACAATGCACATGAGCAGACCATTATTTGTAGGCAGTTGCAGGTCAAAAAGGAAGAAAAATATCAATCGAATGATAGTGAGTTGTTGGTAGTTTCCAACCTCTCTCTATTGACGTCCAAGTAAATATATTGGTCACATTAATTTTTTTCCTGTGGCCGAGGCATTAATTATTATCGCTTAGTTCTCAACAGCTTACCTTCAAAGGTGACGTAGAACATTTTAAATCCATCCGCCATTTCATTGCTGCTTTTCGAACTAAACTTGACATATAGGTCCTTACTTCTAGAGATAAAGGTGACTGGATTCATGTAAGTTTCGCACTTGTAGTATGTGGTCTTAGAAAAAGGGCTGGCATTCTCACGCATAACCAGGTGATCAGAGCAATCTGTGGTCAGCGGTATTGATATGTTAGGTATGAGCATGAGCAGACGGCGATTCTTAGGGCATCGAATATGCCACACGCACTCGATCCCTTTGGGGTATGGGTCGGGATGATTTGGCGAAGTGATGGCCCCAGTCAGTGATGTAAGGTTTCCCCCACATTTAGTCTCTGAAATGATTAAAAAAAAAATACTGGTAGAAAAAAACAGAAATAAGACGCTCTTAAAAAACGTTAAGTCGAGCTTGCTTGGAGATACGAGAAGAAATGAGGGGGCGTTTAATTCTACTCGAAGTAGGGTTTCCTCGCTAAAAGTTTTTCAAGTCCTCCTTTGTCAACGGTCAAGTATTCTTCAGGATATTTGAGTACGGGTGTGAAATACATGAAAAACAAGCGCCTCGATTCGAGAGAAATTACATCATTGCCAAAACGCAAAAACCGTGATGAACATGGCGCGTCATTTCAATCATCGCCCAAAATAAAACCGCATGCTCATTGCAAGACTCATTTGCATACAATGAAAGTTTATAACACCGGACCAGTTAGCTTCACCATCGAAGTTTTTCTCATTAAGATTCTTCTTTTGTGGACCACTTAATTTTGTAAGTATTTATAAGTATAAATAACGCTTTTAAGCGATAGAGATCGTGGACCGACCCGTTCCGGGAAATTATTTAAAACTAAGGCCAAATCCAGATTAGATTTTTTTTGTTCGTTTGACTTATTGCTTTCGATTTTATATACCTACATGTACTTTCATTTTTTTATCGGTATATTTCATAAGTTAGGTAGTCTTAATGAATGTAGAGCTACTCCGTGGAAAAGGCATCAATTAACCGTTATTATTATCATCATCATTTATATTATATTATTATTATTATTATTATTAGTTAAATAATTACCCTATAGGATTTCATTAACAGACTCAAAGACCACTTTGTACAGCATACCGGTAATATACAATACCACTGGCAGGAAAGTACTGCTCAGCAGCTTTCGTTTGAATGGTCACACTTTTACTTAGGGTTTCAAATACATATTAAAAAGTTAGAAGCAACTTGCACAGCATAATAAACAACACCAAAGAAAAATACTGCTGAGTAGATTTCGTTAAAACTGTCTCACTTTTGTCTCAAAAGAACTTAACAACAGACTCACACGCTAGAACCACCTCGTTCACGGTTATCAACAGAAAATGCTCTTCAAAAGCTTTTACTCGTCTAGGAATAGTCTTATGTACCACCAAATGCTGTTCATAAAATCGACACCTCCAACGATTATGCGGCTAAATTCAGGACCAGTTACTACGACAACGCATACATACTGTTAACAATCAGTCTGGGACCCCAGCTAGCCACAGTTCAAGTAACACTGCTCTGTTTGGCAGTTGAAAGTAATAACTTACCTATACACTGGGAGATGTCGGTTGCACCACGAAAAAGTGTAGTCGTATTGCCAGGGCAGCGGAAGCAGAAATTTTCTGATTTGTTGGGTTGGTAGGTTCCACGTGAGCAGTTCATGCATTGGTTGAGAAACACGTCAAAATATTCCCCTCGTCGACAACGAGAAACTAGGAAAATGTAAAACAGGTAAATCTCAAAACTTCATAGTTGTTTTACAACTGCAAAGTTTTGGGAAACGTATCCGTGAAAACGTTAAATAGATCATGTTAAAATGATGACTGAACGCGTAGCACGAGGTTTGTTTTTTTCTTTTTTTTTTTGGTAGCTGGGCAGCGAATTCATTAAGCGATTTAATGCATCTTTCCATTACTTTTGACCCAGCAGGTTACTGTGTTTGCTAAAGTAGAACTGTAGGTCTTTTTTTTTTTCGTTTTGAATACCAATGACCTTTTTTTCCAATTCAGTGACCCTCTCTCCCATTTACTGAAAACGATAACCTCTTCAGAACGGTGTAAAAGTGCATAAATGGTTTGTGATTATCTATTAAGTGAAGTGCCTAGGGTTAGCAAAGCGTTGTTGAGTTCGACTTCCTCACGGAGAACCTCGATAGTGGATGTTTAATTTGCGCTTATTCACTTTGATTTTCATTTAAACGCTTTCTTTATCACATTGTGTCCTAAATGTGATATCTCGATGTAAATTCTGTAAAAACGGATTTTTTTTATACTTTCTTCCCCCTTTCGCATACATTCTATTTTGAAACTCGCCCCAGTCCTCTCTCAAAAATCAAGGAAAATGCATTTAGTGCGCACTTTCTACAGCTCTACCGCAAAAACGAGTATGGTGACCCCCATTTTTTATTTCATGATTTTGATAAGGACAGTGCTTCCTTTCAGTGAGCAAAAAGGTTGGCACAAATCTATGTTCAGTTTTTCGGCAATTTTACTAAATTGTACGGATTGAGCTATCACGTGTCGAATAGCGCGTGTCCAATTTAATTCTACTTTGGAGTGTAAAGTAAAAATAAGGGCATTAAAACGCATTTTTCTGGTACGTAAGTGGATAAACAATACATTAAAGTCAAATTTTGAGGGATACCACATGCATCATTGAAAAAATCTTTCCTTTTTGTCCAGTTTTGGGCTGCGGGCGGTTTTTGTCAAAGGGTCCAAAATAGCCGTATTTGTCAGCATTGTGACGTCAAAACGAGCACGGTGACCCCACTTTTTATTACCTTTTTATCACCTTCTTGACTTGTTACATCAGTGTAAAAAGTTTCATCTACAATCTATGTTAGGTTCTTTTACTAGGGAATCACCTTAAGGCGCGGGTCAACATGCAAAGTGCATAGGCGGAAAGAAAGCATGCTATCCATGGCAACAACGAGAAAAGAAGAGGTGGTAAAAAGTGTCGGAGAATCACGTGTCCACACCCCATCTCTTTAAAACCAGCAACAGTTAAATTTGGGACAACATGCAGTCGGAAGTCACATGAGGTAAACACGTAACCGCTGCCGTGCCTCCAAGACAGAAGCAAGACAAATAAAAAAATAAAAATGCCATCGACGCAGCTGAGAGAAATGCCCATCGCGACCGTTATGTCTTCGATGTGTCTTACCTGGCCGTCGCCTTGGTCTTGACGTTTCCTTACTGCAATGATTCGGCCCATTTTGGACTCGCACTGACTTTCTCAAGACGGTAAAAATTTGATCATCGACGGAGACGTTTAACTTGTTGTTATCGGCATGTATACGCAGGTCGTAGATCATCTTTTTCAATCGTTCGTCCATTTGGCACTTGACGCATGAGTTGTTGCAGAATTTCGATGTGGCTATTGCATTTTCATTCAATTCAATATCAAAAGACACAGATACTTTTTCAACTTTCCCTGTCGGTCCTTTTTGTTGTTTGCAGCGCAGTTGTAAGTTCAGTATTTTGCAAGGGATATTGCACACTTCCTGACTGAGAAACTTCTTCTGAAGTTTAGCGAGAATTTCACCCTTCAGTTCCTTCCGTTTGCAAGGTAAGACTTGTTCAAGTCTGACACGAACTCTTTTGCTAATGATAGACACTTGTTCAACGCCTATAAGAAACATGGAAAAAAGGAAAAGCGAGTGAGGTATCCTACACAGCAGAATCACACGGTATTACTCGTGTGCTCATTTCAGTGAAGGTCACACGTAACGATTTTATCCACAACCAACCACCTTGTACAGCACAAAAAAGAACATTTCTACTAGAATGTACTGGTCATGTCATTTGAATCGTGGTCTTTTTCTGGGATTCTGACTCCACTAACACCAGACATTCAATGTGAAAAGTTCCTGTAGTTAAACCATGTAGATCGGTGTCATACTTCTAGCAAAAATATATGTTTTAGCTTAGAACGTGTGTCACGGCGGATACGAAAAACCACTAAAAAGAACCCTTGAAGTGGCCAAAAAATGTGCGGAAACGAGTATTTCCCTACTAAAGCAGTGGCGCAAAAAACCTCAGGGAAAGGATTCAAGCGAAAAATATAGAACGCTGAATACCATGTGGCATTAGACTACTCCAAAAATAGACATCAAACGAATGCAGGTCCAAATACCTACATACAACACTGAGTTCTATTTCAAAATAAGGTTTTCTCCAAAAACGTGCAGATATGAACACGTATGACTGATTGGACTAATTGACCTGATTGGTCAGTTAAGTCGGGATGCTATTGGTCGTCTGTCAGTTAATCCGTGATGTTATTGGCTATGAAAACTCCTAATGTCATTGGTGCGTTTCTTTCCGTTTATTGTTAGTCAAATTGTCAGTTGTCCAGTAGTTCTCTCGTAGTTAGTTTTGCTTGATTCTGGCTTGATTCCGTCAGTAAGTCGTTTGTACGGTGCTGGTACTTTGAAAAACGCCACTCTCAATCGTAGTCAACAGTTACCGACAACGTACAAACGAATTAATGACGGAATCAAGCAAAACTAACTACGAAAGAACGACGGGACAACTGACAATTTGACTAGCAATAAACGACTGTTTACACCTGTGACAATAGACTGATCGAAAGCCACCAATGGTAAGTCTGTGACAAGTCTTCACAAGCAATAACATCACGGTTTAACCGTCAGACGACAAATAACATCGCGACTTAATTGACCAATCAGGTCAATAACCAGAGTTTAACACCATCAGCTGACGTGATACAACGCACTTTGACTCTGAAGATAACCACCGGACTGGTTGTCAATACGTCAGTCACTGTCAACAACAACAGTGAGTCCTATTCAGGACTATGTTCACCCGGACGATCATACTCAACCAACTTATGAATATAACCTATGGGAAAAGAAGTTTGTACCACACAATACAAGCAGTGCAATACTGCTGACCGAGTAACATTTATTTGAAGGGTTACATTTGAGTATTTCATCTGTAGGCTAGAATAGAAGTTTCCACGTTTTTTTTTTTTTTTTTTTTTTTTTCAACTTTTGACATGAACAAGTTAGGGAAAATCCGTCAACTGCGCGGGAAATAACGCCTTAAAATTGGTAAAAATGCCAAGTTTGAAAGTGATTTGTTGAAAAGTAACGAAGATATGGCTCTTCAAAGTCGCGAAATTTTACCGACATTTGTATGGTGAGGGGCACAAATTTGCCCCCTACCATACAAAGTTCAGTTAATTTTCGTAACATAAAACTTGGCATTCTAACTAATTTTAAGGCGCTCTTTCTAGTGGTGTTGGATTTTCCCTTACTTGTCCATGTCAAAAGTTGGGAGAACCATGAAAGGGTCTATTCTGTTGAGGCTTTGCCATATTTGATTGCAGTGGAAAGTGCCAGAACATTTGACCTCTTACCTCCAATCAAAACGGTAAAAGTCTTTTCTCCATTAAAATTCACTCTTTTCAGAATTTTTTCTTCACATCAAAGATCATGCTCAGAATTTTAAAACCGCCCCTTTGACGAAACAAAACATGTGAGAAATATACTTACTCCGGCAGTTTCTCATGTTCGGGTGGAGTTTAAATCCTGTCTGACAGCTACATGACACGCGACCTCCGTTGTTTTGACAAAAGTGCTCGCATCCTCCTTTTGCGATTGAACAGGGATTATATTCTAAGAAGAAATAACAGACACAAGCAGAAAAAGTAAAGGTTTTGTCCATCACATATTGACAAACGTACAATATGAGAGCTTGCTATAAAAGTGAACTGAAAATGATCTTGGCGGTAGAATGAACAACCTAAGCGGTTGAAAGAGAACCTGAAAAAATTAAGGCTTGGTCGAGATTCGAACCCTGACCTTTGTGAGCGATGACCGGAGGCAACGCTCTTGCCATCAAGCCAATCAAGCCAACTGGAGAGCAAACCACTGTGAGTTCGATTCCAGATCAAGCCTGAAAATTTTCTGGTTCTTTTTCAACCGCTTGGGTTGTTCACTCTTCTGCGAAGATCATTTCCACTTTCATTTCTTTATCCGCAATTCAAAATATGATTTTTAGTACATTTCATATATTTCAATTCAGTAGTAGAACTGAAACGTAAAAGAAATTAACCCAGGCTGCTGTTCTACAAGAGCAGGGACGACGTACTTTCAACTGCGGGCATCAAGTTTCTTTTGGTTTTCCTAAGAGACCCCAAAACCAGGAACATGTAAGGAACACCACCGAAACAACCCCCCGGGAAACCTGGCAATAGGTAAAATGAGAAAGGAAGACAGAAACTCTGACCTTCTGATCACCCCACGTAAGGGAAACCGGATTCCGGAATGCACTAAATTTTTGCTTTGGTATCTGAAATCCTAGGCTTTGGAATCCGGAATACAGCTCGACGAATCCGGAATCCCACTAACGATTGAAATCTGGAATCCATTAATTTCTACTGACAAAGAATCCGGAATCCACTGGCAGAACGTGGAATCCAGGATGCAAGACTGTCTTGGATTTTCTTAGATGGGGCGAGTATTTCTATTTTTTCCTTAACGTTCCCTCTGTTTGTTTCATTCACTTGACTTATTTCGAGGTGTTCCGTGTGATCCGATGTTTACAGTTTCTAGTTCACGCAGATTCTTTTGGCTAGGGTGTGGGATACATTTGCAGGACAATTAGTCAAGATATAACACATCTTAACTTGTTATAGTTTTATATTTTGTTCATGTTAGATTTCAAAAAATTAAAGTCCACCAAAAGATGAACAAAATTGACTTGCGACTAACAGTAAACAAGACCGAGGATTTCAACAGTGGGGCAACTCAGCTACTTCTTCTATTTATTTCAAATATAAATTAGATCACCCAAATGTTGTAAAATACACCCCTCTTTACAAAGAAAGATATCTCGTGTGACTAACCATTCTGACACTTCACCCCCAGCCTACCCTCCCTTATAAAATAGCGATTTCAACAGAACTCTTCTCGATGTTAAGATTGCATTACCCTTGCATTTCCGCCCATCAACTCCATGGAAGCCAAGTTTGCAGCTGCACTTATAAGAACGCTTGGTAGGTATGCAGATGGCGTGTTCCTTGTCGCAGTCATGTTCACCAGTGGCACAAGACGAATCTGCAATGTTTTAATCAAAAGAAGTTTTCTAAGAAATAATTTCCCCATGGGGAAAAGGGAAGCTTTTCTGTTACGAAAACTACTACCTGTTAAGTTTTATCCCTAGTCTTAGACGCACCTCAGACGGCATTAGCACGGCAAAACCGCTGCTTCCAAAGGAGTCAAGGGAAAACCACCTCGCAGAGTACAACAAATGATTAACAATGTCACAGTAAATATCTCTTTAATAGCCTTCATTAGAATGGTCGTATTGTAGACATTTCATTACACCTGAGAGTCTTGAACATTTGTTTTTTGCTACAATTTGTAATAGGCTTACTTCACTGAAGGAAATGGGAGGACAATTACCATACAATTTGATTTTTGCATTAAACTGGACAAAAAAATATTATAGAGACTGACGCTACTAAGCAGCAATTTACTCGGGGTAGGCGCAGTTTATTATGCTGCACAAGGTGGTTGTAACTTTTGAGTCTGTAGATGAAATCCATTGAAATAAAATCTACTGAGCAGTTCGTTCCTGTGGTGCTGTTTATGCTGCACTGGATTGTTCTAAAGTTAGAGTCTGTGTGGAATGCTGTACGTAATCGCCCTGGATTTTTCAAATGCTGAGGTACTGTGCGGTACGTTCCTGTGGTACTGTTTTTATTATGCTCTACGAGGTAGTTTTAACTTTTGAGTCTATGTGGATGATATCCTAAGAGCGACTGTGACCAGGCATTCAACTGAAGGTTGCTGAGCATCACTTTTCTCAGGGGCACCCAACGACGGTTTTCTGCTAAATACATTAAAACACTTTTTAGGCTATCCAGAGTACTTTTGGATCTCTAGAAATGCATTCTAAGTGGCGCTATAAAATTTGTATCTGTTCGGTCATCCTAGGGGAATTTGAATCTGTTCGAAATTACAAGGGCCAGTGTTATTTTCCCGAAAATTTTAGGTTTTATTTTTATAGGAAAATAGCCTAACCTGGGCAGTGAAATGTGAAAATTAAAGTTCAGAAAATCGTAGGGAATTTATTAGATAAGCGTGTTACACGAATGGAACGATCATTTAGAAAGATTTATCCGTCCTCAAGCTATAGAAAATTCTAGGCAATATTTGCTCCTCGGAACAGATATTTACAGAAAACCATCGAGCCCCTGTTTTCTGTTATGGTCCTATTCATGGTGCACTAGATGCATATTGGTGCTTGCGTTTGGGTCTGTAAATGAAATCCACTCCGACCATTCGAATGAAACCTCTTTGGGGGCACTTTCGTATGAAACCATCTTCTCTAAGACTTAAATTTTTCACAGATGAAATTAGAAGTTTTCATAAATTCCTCGGTGTCTGGAAATCACGTGAAACACTAGTCCTTGTGTTTGAAAACATTACATAACAAAACTCTCCATAGTAGACAGTATTTAAATGCTGACTTCACCTTTTCACATGAAAACACATACCTCTCTAAAACCAACAACAACGGCAATTAGACATTATACAGTTTACAAGTAATAAATTAAAAAAAGCTAAAAAGGAAATAGGAAAGTTCTTTAAACTGCTATTCCAAACTCAAACTTTGGGTTAGCGGTTTTACTCTGACTTTAAGTCTCAAAATGTACGTGCTTAAAATTAAGAGGAATTTTCTACCAGTACTATCTGGAAGTATTTTTTGATAAATTTGACACCCAGAAAAAATTTGAGCTATGCCCTTCGGCAAACCAGAGGCGACTAAACACACGTACCGCCAGTTGTTTATTTACATTCTTTAAAAAATAAAGCTATTTTAGTCGTTCGTTATCCTGCTTTTACCATGCCAATAATGTAGATCTTAAGTGGTTGATGTTTTCAATCTAAACCTTGGAAGCTTCGGGTTTAACCCCTGGAAGTCTTGCACTAATCACAAACAAATACCAGTTTTTTTCTAGTCTTTGCTCAGTTGAGGTTATGTGTAGCAATTTCTGTAGCATTTGCTTGATTTTTTTTCATCATTATACACAATTCCTTTTTCTTGGGCTGGACACACTACTTGTTGAGAACAGCACTTCCTGAAATTAGAAAAGGTTGCGGCGAGCTAAAAATAGTTTAATCTGGGATGCCGAGTTGAGATCAGGAAAATAGTCTTGTCTTGTCATGTTTTCTACACCGCTGACAAGTTCGAGATAGCGGTATATCAGCGGCAAGAAAGGATCGAGTGCTATTGGCAGTTATTTGTGAAATTCCCACCGGGTCGTCAATCTAGGGATACCATAACGTGCAACAAGCGAGAAAATATCTCGAGTTTTCTTGTTTCCAGTTATCTAACACACACCCATCATTGTTCTAAAGTTGATAGTAAGATGTGAAAATTGAACACTTTTCCATACAAAAAATTTTTTAAATCCATTTCAGTATAATAAAACGCCTTTGTAAACACTGTTCACTCTGACGCTATTAAGATTAATAAAAATAAAATCTCTTTGTTTCTTGCTTGTAAAATTGCGGTTTTTCTTCAGTTAAGTTCATATTCTAATTCCTCAATCTCTTACCGTAAACACGAACGCAGTTGCGTTATTTTAATATCTAATTCAATTAGTTAGTAAGGAGCACATATGCTAGATAATACAAATTTATGTACAGATGTGTAAAGACCGAACTATTATGAGGGTGTGTGTGTGTGGGGGGGGGGGGGCGAGTTCCACGAAAACGGCGCTCGGATCTCCTTGATATCACTGTGATATTTGGCGATCCACATCAGACGCCATGGGCGGGGTCAACGAATTTTCCGCCAACTTCTTTGCGTCACGTGCTTGATACACGTGAAGTAACGTGACGATACGAAACTCTGCTGAACGAAGGGCTGGCAGATACGCTAAAAAACGTGGCTCTGTTTCGTTCAAGTAAGCTACTAACTCGTTAAACGACAAGAGGTCAATCTATCAAAACCTTTTCAAGGGTCCTCTAATTTTTCGACAGGTCATCTTTCAACATTTTTACGACAAATGTTCAAAGACGTTAAATTATGTTCCACATGATCACAGACATTAAAAGGTTAGAGCAGCCCTTTAAGTGGAGATTTGACTTATATTAAAGATAAAACAACAACATGATGATATCAATTTGAGGAGGACTCGGAAAAAAAAATCCGAGTCCCAGATGGGATAGAGTCTCCAGTAGCTCCAGTAGCTCAAGTGGTTAGAGCATCCGACTAGATCACGGAGGGTCGTGGGTTCAAATCCCATCTGGGACTCGGATTTGACTTATGGTGTTAGAAACATACCGTTGATTTTATTTACCAAGCTTTAAGTAACGTGAAAGTTTATACTTTGCCGGTTGCTGATACATGTGGGTTGGGAAAGTCTAGAGTGGTTTTGTTGGCATTGACAAAGTCTCATTGGTACGTTTGTAATGGGTGGAGGTGAACTTAATGAAATTGGTGTAAGCATTCGAAGTCATACCTCTTCAACAAAACATTCACTTTTTACCAAGGTGCTATCTGTTGTTTTCTTTCTCAGTTTGTTAATTAACATTTTTTTTTTTTGGGGGGGGGGGTCTTTTGAATTGGGAGTGAACAGGGGTTAAAAAAAGTCACGTAAAATCCAAAAGAAGAGTTCAATGGCTAGCTAATGCGAGAATTGCCAATAACGGGATTGAAAACTGAGCACGCACTGACATAACCAAACCAAAACCAAACAAAAGAGACGAAGAAGCACCCGAAGGGGGAAAAAGAGAACTTGCGCCCAAGTCGCGAGAGAAACAAAGCAAAACCGGACAAAAAATTTTGTACAGTGGACTTCCAATAATTCCAAATATGTCGATCTGTCTTTTTTCGTCAGAAAATATCAATCATGACCCAACTGGCAATTATGATTCAACACAGTAGGAACAAGAAATGTTTGGCACGCTTCGACATCGAATTATATTTTCCATTGAGATGGAATGTGACATACTGTCTGACCTTTAACTATGTGATAAGCATTTGTCACTTATACGACATGGCAAAATTATTAGCCGTGTCAACATGGCAAGATTGACGAGCTTAAAAGCCATCCTGCTAAGCACGCTATATTAAATAGAAAAGATAATATCGATTTAAAATGTAATTTTCACGGCGGATTATGTTACCAAGTGTATGATGAAATAATGGAGCCTTTTATTAAGAAATTACTCGTTCCTATGCGAAGAACCATCGTTTAAATCGCAATACGGTTAGTTTTAATTGACATTCTACAAACAAATATATAACAGATGAACCCTATTGTGCTTGCAACTATCGTCAGAGAAGCATTTTTTTATTTCAGTTTATCTGTCCATCACCCTTTCACGTTGGTGAGATGATTTCTTATGCGTGAACGAAATCCTTTGGTATTACCATTTAGATGGACTCTTCCGACATAAATTTTTGCAAAGGACTGTATAATAATTATTATATCTTAGGCTTCTGCAGAAAATTTATTTTGTGTGTGTGTGTGTGAAATTTTTACTTTGGCCACTATTTAGTTGAAGATTAAATATGGTATTAATTTCTACTTCGTGCATGTCACCCAGTTGGTCTTTAGATGCTATTTTTTACAGGCGGTTCTCTTTGGCCAATATTGTCGGAAATTTACACGACAAAAAGAATGTTTTAAACCGGAAGTCAAACCTAAAAAAAAAACGACGTTTATTGCGACATTGGTCAGAACGATTCCTTTGTTTTATCAACCAAAAGTGATAATGGCTTTGACTGAGCAGTCAAGTGATCTGCAAATGTTTGGAGATAAGTCAAAAAGACGGATTTGTCTCAGCTGTTAGGGAATCCTTAAATCAGCGTGACGACTCTGCACGAGTCGTTGGAATAGACTAATCAAATAATACCTTCAAAAAGTATTGAAATTAGACCACATAGGTTATCTTAACCTAAGGTGAAAAAGAATGTGTAAAATAATGCATTAGTTTCATGACCTCATTGAAATTTTTCATATTTTTTTAGCGCATTAACAAGCATTCGAAGGCGAGAAGCTTCGAATTGTACCGAAGAACCACAAAAATTGCAAGAGAACTCGTCCAACTTCAGAAGAAAAACAAAAGCACAAAAAGAAACTATTCACATACACCAGAGAACAACGCTAGACAGAAAAAAGGGATGTGGAGGGGTGCTCATATATCAAATGTTGCAAATTAGCACGTCCTTGGCAATGCCTTGGTAATGTAAATTCCTTCTACGCAAATGAAAAGTTTGTCTGTGCTTCTTCTTCGCGGAGAGTAAATAGTAAATAAAAGTAAACATCGACAAAGTAATCCGTATACAGTAAACAGAGACCATAAGGGGTAAGTTTGATTTACAAGTTAACGACAGTTTACAATATACAACAATGTCGGCTTGTACCTACCTTTTCTCAGGTCCCGTTTGAAAGTAATCTTCACTCTACAAAGCCCTGATCCATTGTGGAAAGTCCCGTAAGGTACTCGGTTGAACCCAGCATACACATTACTATCTGTTGGGGGCCCGTAGACTGGGGCTTGTCCTGATAGAGTAAAAAGGTACTTGTTGTTACGGAACGGAGGTTTGACATCATAGAAGAACTTTGTCCTGTTGCCGGAGTGCGTTTTCCAGTTGACTGTTTCGTCTGAAATATCAATGGTCATATTCACGCCTTTGTCAACGACATCGTCCAATACAGTCATCAAGGAATCGCCATCGATAGTCTTGAACATGTAACCTGGTAGTCTATTGCTGTAAATTCGAAACTGGCGGTTGTATAGTTGAACTGAAGCACAATTACTCGAAAAATCGTAGTTCGACCCGAAGCCATAGCTCCTCTCAGAATCGGATATGGTGGCAGTCCATAGACGGGGTTCTCTGCCATACATGAGCTCGATTTTAGCCTTTTTATAGGGACCACTGAAATCTAACCGAACAAGAGCTTGTCCATCACACATACCAGGTTTCGAAGAAGTTGTTGGACCATGGATGAGGTGGACTTGAGATTTGGAGCCTTGTACCGGCGGTATGACGACAAGGCCTTTGTCAAGGTCCAGCTCTACTTCAAACTTGCTAGCGCACTGCAGAACTGAAATAAATTGCATCGTGTTAGTTAAGAAGTGGTTAAAAGTGTTATGAGTAAAACAACTTTTAAATTCTTCATCTTGACATTTTACTGAATAAAAGTAAGCCCAAACACCATTACTAGTAGACAACGGTGAATGCAATTGAAATGTTTTGGAAAACAGATTCTTTGCGCAAAAAAATCTCTCTATTCAGCGACAAGAAAGAAAAGCCAAAGAAAGATTAACAATAGCGGGCGAGTGTTAATTAGAAGTTGTAAAGGTTTCGAAACCTTGCTAAAGAGAAGAAATTCAAACCTTTTATATGCCACAACAGAAGAACAATCACTGTCAATGAGTGGAAATCCATAAATTTCATCGTGTACCGCGGTTACATTCAAAACCAAAGCTTGTAAGGGCCCACAGCTTTTATCCAAACCGACGCGTTAATTGAAAGCTTAATGCAAATCTTCACTAATAAGTTGAGGAAGCTGCCAGAGAGTCGGCTGGCAAAGACCAGCACAAGATTTGAAAGCTCTGTGTCGGTGCAATAATTAGTTGAATTGTTATGTGTCGAATGCAGTTGATGTGAATCACTTATCACACTTGACAAGAGAATTTGTATATGGTATTAATGAAGTGTAGACGTTTCCTCTCTGCTCTTACTCAGGTCTGCAGGTTGACGGGAAATAATTCAGCGTTTGATCTCAGGATCAAATATCGCTTAAGTTGCTTCTACTTTTAGACATCAACTTTTCAAGTTTCACACGGTCTTAAGCAGATAAATGAGTTCACTGTGTAAACCAAGAACGCGACAATAGCATTTAAGCGATTAAAACTGATATCAATGTTTTTGTAACCTCGCGCCCCTTAAAAGCGTGTGTAAATTCTGCACAACAATAGGAACACAATAAAAACAGAGCTGCTGTTTCACCGTATTCACCAAAAAAATGCAAAATACTAAGAGAAAAATGGTGCTATTTTAAACTTTCTGCCAAAGACATATTTGAACGGTAACACCACGGGATTTTTGCCCACAGATTTCAGAGAGGCAAATAATCTCACCGGACGTGCCCTAGGAGTGAATTGAAGCGAGGTTAATGAAGGCTTCATCAAAAATGCTAAGATAAAAGATGGATACTATACACTACTATCCATCAAAAGATATTTATAAAAGCAATGGAATTTTGTCAGAAAAGTACCGCGATTTTTCTATTTATTAGCTATTCATCAACAGTAAGGATCATTTTGGTGTCAGTAGAGTTTTCCGTTTTTCAAGTAGCTGTTTAATTTTCTAATGGATTTGGAAGGCTCATGTTGCTATGGTTCCCTTTTCTCAAAGTGGCAAAAAATGGAATTGTGTTATTTATTTCCTTTAGCTAACTAAGAAACTATTTTCAAAAAAGGCCCACCAGAAGTTATGCAACTTACGATGACGTACTATGCTTTAAGTGTTCTAGTGTTAATCGTTTTACGTTAATCAGTGTACAAAGTTGTTCATTTTTTAAAAGAAAATTCTTTCATTCAAATGCACTCGTTCATTATTCAGTGAATACATAGTGTATTATTCTGTGCATGTCATTTCAGTCAAATGAGTAGTAGCTCCCGTGCAGTTATCTTGTAATGGGCAACTAAAGCTACCGTTTGTTATATATTCAAATATTCAATTAACATTTCTTAGCGATACTCGAAATTTGATGATTTCCTCAGTTTTGAACTTTGTCCGCGAACGTGATCATTTTTGAGTAGTCAGGTAGCAAAATAGTCCTCTACTGTTCAAAACAAAGAAAAAAACAAAATATAGCAAAAAAAATCACGATTCTTGTACGTGGACTTTTGTACTCAAGATTGCTGTCTCTGAAAACAACGGCAAATTTGCACGTTCATGCCCTTTTTCAAGAAACGATAGTGAATCGAAAGAATTACAAAAGAAATAAGAATACTAGGCCGCTTTTGAAAAATGAAGATTTTTGTTTCGTATTCAAAAATGCAATAATCTTAAAACGGACATGCCCATCAAAGCAAATCACACAGTAACATCAAATTCCTAAAAAAGGAATTCCGTCAATTACATAACTTGTAATTCGATTTTTTGTCATATTCAGCTGTTGTTTATTTTTCTTTCTGTCGGCTTTGACTGTTTTTTAAGAGCACCGATCAATAGCAAGGGTTAAAATTTTTGATATGGGATGATAGATAAGAGTCAAAATGGTCAACGATACAAACTCAAAAAATCATCAAGAGTGAGTGGCTGATCAAAAAGCTCAAATATGTGTTGAGTGATGCCATTTGAAATTCCTTATCTGTGGGTGTGCGTAGCTTGAACCTGCTCATTTATTAGTTTAATTAAAAATTATCTTTAAGGTCGCTCGCTTCTATAGCGGTGGAAATGTTCAAAGAACAACTCTTCATTAACAAGGCTGACATAGTGCCTATCAGTAAAACTTAAAAGGAAAACAATGCTTGAATTGCAAATGCGATTATTCAAATATGAGAATTCGGGAAGATATATATATATATATATATTTGTCAAAGATAAATTGTTTTAATGTTAAATAGATTTTGTAATAAGCTTCTTCAATTGTCTTATTCAGTTCAAGGATGTGAGATACCGCAGCTAAGCCTTAACCTTAATTGCATATTATTTTTTATTCCCACGCTGAGAAACAATTAAGAAGTCCCTTACAGTATTTGTTTTAAAAAATAACAATTTACCTCTGATAAAGTTATTCTTCCATTCGGATAATCGGATTTAGGTTAAAATTGTCTTCGTTTTTGACATCTGATTTTTACGCACCACGTCAGACCTACTAAGCTTCTCGAAGTCTCAGTTATTCTTGAACGTTCCTCATAGTTGTTTCAATAATTCAGTTGAGTCCTGTAGTTATATCGGATATCCTTCACCACTGATCCTCGGTGCCACTAGTTAGTGCTCAGTCTGAAGTAACGAGAGTCCGTTCTCATTAGAAGGCATGAAACCATGCATGCATTTTTAATACATTTACTCTGATTTACTGCAATACGAATCATATCGGCACTGAAGCGCGAGGTATTTTACTCAGACAGACTGGACGAACTTATTTATTGCCCTGAGTCTGACCTGGGACAGTAAAACTTTCCCTAAGAAAATGTAGAAAGAAGAAAGTTTGATTAATACGCAACGGAAAAAGCGCGCTAAATCTGACTAAAAAGACGAAGAAGTTGAATCATGGGGCTTAATTTCCGAGAGTTAGAACAATGAAGTATAATTGTGACCGCTGAGTCACAAAAAATGCAGCGAGAGTTCGAAATAGCAAGAGTTTGTTTCAGTTAAACGTTTGAATTGGGTGCCGATGTCTCATCAGTTGCTCTGGGTATTTGATAGCGAGGAACTAGTATTCATCTTCTCATACTATGATCCTTTATTAGCTTTTTTCATCCTTTGCTGTGACTTTAAGCATGCAGTGCTATTTTATTATTCGCTACTCATTGTTTTGCGATGCTGCTGTAAAACCCTAAGTTTAATTTAATGCCTATCCATAGCAGAACTCTTCGTCTGAAGGAATATAGCTGTGTAACCGGATAAAAACACTTTGGCTTTATCCTAATTAAGAAATATAAAGTCGTGTACATTCCGAAACAAAATATATTTGAAACAAAAAACCTGCCAAGTCTCAATTGGAAATATCCATTTATTGGTAGAGACCGAGCTACTGGGATCTGAAATGGGAGAATATACGGCTTAACAAAAGACTGTTTTCACTGAGAGAATAAGAGGCCAGGAATTTCTTTAACAATCTATTGGATAATCTCCGTCGAAATAGGCTTACTTTCGGAAGAATTTCAATTTATTACAAATATCATATTTAATAAAACTTTAAAATTCTCTGGCTGAATTTGTTCCGTTTTGAAGCCAGTACGCAAAGATAGAGAGAGTAGCAACCAGGAGGGCTTGAGGAAGGAGATCTTAAAAATAATCTTGATAACAAAGAAATTATTTCCTCCGGGTGTGGTTTAACTTATTGATTCAACCCTCAGGACTGTGTCAGACAGTCTGCAAACACTTCATTAAATTTCCGAGCTGCTTGATTCATAGTTCGAAGGAAAACGCTTCTAGTAATAAGACGGAAAACTCTTCTGGTAAGAATCTTGTTAAATTAAAGGACCTCTTCAAACTTATCCTTTTTTCTCCGTCTAAAAGACAGACTGTCAGAGAGAAAAATTCGTCTTAGACATAAAACCGTCTTTAAACTCTGTTTCGCAGTTGAGTTTCGTCTGTGGCGCAGACCATGGCGGACTTCGTGGGCCGAATAGAGGTCATTACAAATCCATGAGCAATCTGTTGTTCCTGGATGTGTTTGGCATGCTGTACAAGAGGCTATCACTTTCTTTGGGTATTAAATTAGGTTAGCAAAGAATATCTATGAGCCCTAGGCTTCTGCCATTGATGAGAGATATCTCTGCCAGGCAAGAGTTGAAAGAATGCTGTTCATAACTACTTTATGCCTTCTTTTAGAACTTTTTGTTCACCCGTTTGTCCATATAACCTTATTCCCGCTTAATCAACGGCCAGAGATTCAGTCCCGCTATTTTTTGAGATTTTTAGAAGATTATGGGCTCTTAAAAAAAGCCATATTTATGAAAACGCTCTTGAAAGTGGATCGAAAACGGGCAAAAAGGCGTCAAAATGAAAACCATGTTTTTAGCATGCACCCATAAAAATCAACTTACATCGCAACACGCAGTTCTGTCTTTTTCAAACGTTTTATTGTGGACAGTCTAAAACGCATCAAAACGGTAGTGTGGAAGAGAATCGATCGACGAGTTTTCCATGACAACGAAAACGCATACTTTTGAAAACGCATTAGTGTGGACAGACAGGGCCTTTGACTTTCGGGGCGTTTTCCTCCCCTCGACCCAGTAGTAGAATTGACCAGCGGTTTTACTTTTCAAAAATGTATCCCACTACAAAATGAAGTCGTGTTTCGTGGCGAAGGTCAAGAGCATTCGCCGATGCTAAAGCCCTGCAGTCACTAACACAGAGAGAACAGAATTTTGAGTGTCTTAAAAATAGTTAGTGTATGGATGTGTATGAGAATATATCTGGAAAATGTCAAGATATATTTAAGAAATTCTAGCTACGAGATGATTTTTTGCGAGACTCTACAGTATATCTTTAGTCCATTTTTCGAGATATTTGTGTGTAAGCCTAACTGAGACTATTACGTGTTTCGCTAGTCGCAAAATCTCTGTTGCTCCATTAGCTTTAAACCCTCTTGGCTTGGCTTTGGTCGTTAGCCGGAAAGCTAAAGTGGTCAGTTTAAATTCGAGCGTGTTTTTGCTTCTGAGATACGCATTCTTTTTAGTGTTCGATTAAGAAGAAAAAAAATGCCTAAAATAACAACGGGAACAAATGATTTAAGCCAGCACGAATGCACACTTTCAAGGACGATTTCACGGATTACAGTTTGAGAGGCGACTGTTCAATTGGTCACTGAAGTGAATTTGCCGTTGGCACGTTAGAGATAACTGCTACATCACGCAATAAATCAATGCACTGCTATCCCTATCCCTATGGGATCATGTCTGTCCAGATCGATGTAGATTCTAATAAAAAATGTCCGAATTTACAAATCTTTTTTTCATTCATCCTAGTTTTGTGGCGGGGTACAACTGAGGTTGGGTGTTTTTTTTCCTTTTCATTTCTTTTAGGGCCACCTACATATTTTAATCCTCTTGCTTCAAGTCGAAATAAAGAAGTGATTCCAAAATTTCCCCCATTAAATCTTGGCTTAGCTGAGGGTCTCGCGACATTAATTTAAGTCCACTAGAACAACCCACGATGCTGATATCATTTCTCAACGCTTTCGGTAGTTGGCAAAGGGTTTTCATTCATTTTCTTAACAGCTGCATAACTTCCGTCTTGGCCAAAAGAGAGCAAAATAACACTGGAAATCTCTCTTATTGTTGACTATTTATTTAACCTCAGCACTTTAGAGAACACGGTGAAAAATTTGGTTTCCATGAATTTTTTTATAGTGACAATATTTTCTTAACAAAAGGTCTTGCCCCCAATAAACGCAGATTAAGACAGATATAGTTGCCTCTCAGACATTTGTTCTGTCATTCAAGCACGTGGAGCTGGATCTGATTGGATATCTAGAAGATAAACCTTCCTTGGTTTCTAAAGGTTCACTTGTGCAATAATCCGGCCCCGCAAAGCCATCGCAGATCGTTGCAGCTTCTATGCAAACTAGGCTTTGGGTCATGCCCTTAAAATAGTTGAGTAAAATGTTCTCGGAATTTTCCTGTGAAAAGGCTGTAATGTAAACGGTAGACTTTCTCAGGGACTGATAACTGCTCCAGTCATGATACAAACACCTTGATATTCTTACGATCAAGATTGCAAGATTCTTCAAAAACAAATATTTTTCCATATTCGGTGAAAGCTGTGCCTGGTACAATGAGAAACGATTGACCATACTGGCCAGGGAAAACGAGACGGCAATATCCTAAGTTTTGGCAACGTGGAGGTCACCGGTTAAAGTTGCGTTATTCTACATGTACACGAACGATGCAACCAAAAAAACTTCAAAGCCTTTCCTTGACACTTTCATAAGACCACGAATGATGGAACTTTAAATTTTTTTGATACGAAGCAAGCGAACCAACGCTTATAGCCCTTGTGGCTATAATTGTTTTATAAACCAGACGTCAAGATAGCGGCAAACCAATTAATTTTCACCAATTGCTACTTTTAAACCATTTTATCGTTTCAGTCATTTTCAATTGAACCAAGTGATTATTTCAATTTGTCCCTTTTCTTCCATTTCCCGCACGAAAACATTATAGGTAATTTTCATATGCCAAAACCACATTAGGTCGCCGTGGCGCAATAGACTAATCCGTCAACAATTTAAATATTTATTGTCGCCGAAAGAATTCGAAATGATCTCGACATATCTCGAAGTAATTGCAGTCTCACTTCGTGAAATAGCCGAAACAAGCCGAAAAGTCACGAACTTGCGTGCCCGATCTTGTCCCGAAACCACAGGTAGCCCAAGTTGCATAACATTCAAAATATGGATTTGTAAGCGAAAAAAAACCTATCGTTTCTGTAACCCACGAAAATGAAAGGATTTCAATAAAAAACAGCTTACCTTACTTAAAATGTGTGTTACGTCTCTCCTGTGTTGTCCACGGCCCGATTTATGGCCGTTTTATAGGTTTTTATGTAAACGGTTTTCTCTCTATATATCCTTGGGCAATGGACACCGACCGGAAGTGAAATTTTCCCGCGCGAACCGTCTGGGAATGCGTAAGGTTGCCAAAACGTCATGCAGCCTTCGTCGACGACGAAATTCAGGGAGGTTTGCCGTTGTCGCTAAAACGTAAGTATAAAACTACACTTTTTGCGTGTGAATGACTCTTTTTCCCCCTTGTCACTCAGTACAAGTAGAAATATATTCTTTGTGGATTAGCAGAATCCAAATGTTAAGCACTTTGTTGATTTCTTCGCCTGCTAACTTAAATTTTTTTCTCCAGATTCGGTTTGTCTGAAAACCTGAGTGATGGCGGAACAGCTATCATAGTAAATGTTTCTTTTTTCGATCGTACTAGAATTTATTTCCCATGCTGGTTTTAGTCGCTAGTAAGGCCATCCCAATTTAATGCTCCGTTTCTCATCGCCCGAACGACCCATTTTTTTGGAAAAGTTAAAAAAAAATAAAATTCCAGGATCACTTGTAAAGATGCAAGTACTTTAATTTACAAGCACACGATCTTGTCTTATTAACACCAATTGTCTTAAATTATCATCGATAGCCTTTTTAGACATTTGATAGTCCTGTTAATATACATCTTTTACCATCTGATTATATCTTGCAGGCTAAACGTGAGATTTAATATGCAGTCCTGGGTTCATTCTTTTTTTTTTTTTTGCCCGACCGACCGACCCACCTTCACGAGAACGAGGGCGATGGGAAACGAAACATTTTGTTGGGATGGCCTAAAGGCAACTATTTCTAGTGGACTACGGAACATGATGTAGTTATGAGAAGCCCTGAGAGAGGACAAATATGGGAGAACATTACAGCAGCACTTAATTCTCTTCAGCAGCCGAAATTTAGAGTAACTGCAAGTTAAGAGCTGTTCGAGATCGGCATTCACTTTAAAACAAAAACAAAGGCTTCGCTATGGAGAGAATTCAAAGCAATAATACAGCTTATACAGGTTGTAAAAAACAATAAATTCACCATCGTCGATTAACCATCCAGTAGCTTATAAGATGTAAATTTCGGAGGTCTTTGAATGCCATAACAAGACTGTAACAAGACAAAGTTCTTCGCAAAGAAAAAGTCGTCCTTTGTCTGGGAAGTTGCACTGCTTGGCCCAGTCTGCCTCGGTTGCGAAGCGTCGTCGTCGTCGTCCGTTTCGTTGCCCAAGGAAATCCGTTGACAACAACTTTAAAATAAGCAACGAGCCCACTGAAATTGTTCAACGATACACCTATTTAGGTACACGTTTAACTCCAACAGGAAACTTAAGCCTTGCACTTGAACACCTATATAATTATAAAAGAAAAAGCCGTACATGCCTTCTTCAGTGTACGGAAACATACCCTCGTTAATAGACTTAATCCCAATAATGCATCCCAGATTTTTGACACAACAATTTTTCTGTTTTTAAGCTAGTCCATACATTAAGCTAATTACAATAGTACATAGACATGCACGATTGTACGCAAACTATCCACACAAAGAGATTTCTTGATTCTTCTAATGTTATGTAAATGAAAGAACGCACTACTGCATGCCTTGGTGATATGTGTAGACATGGACATTTTCTCATGGAACCAGACACCTAGATTTCTAACACAGGTAACAGGTCTCATGTCGTTATCACCTAAACGTAAACTACTGCTGAGATCTGTCTTATTTAGCTAATATTGATTTCCAATTAATATCACCTCAGTTTTGTCATCTTTAAGGACATGTAGGAGTCTATCATTGATCATCCAGGTTCGAATATCCTCAATACACTTTTCCATAACCCGCACTGCAGCATCTTGACTAACCTGGCCACCTGGTTTACAACTTAAATAAAGTTGCGTATCATCGGCAGAGCAATGAACACATGGCAAATGTTTTTCTATAATGTCAAATAACTTGGATGAATAAATAGCAGAGGGCCTAAATAAGAGCCTTGAGGGACCCCGCAATTAAGGTTGAAGCATCCAGGAAGTGTTCCGTTGATAGATACCCGCTGACTTCTATTAGTGAGACAAAAAAGATTTGAACCAGTTCAAAACCATCCCCTGGAGCTCGACTTTGTTTTGCAACCTATTGACAAGGATCTCATGGTTGACAGTGTCGAACGCCGCACTGCACTGCATTCAGACAGCATAGTCTAAGCTGATCTCGCCCCTCGCATATACTAACTGGCATCCGTAATGGCTGTTACGGAACAACAACCAAGTTATCAACATTGACACCTTTGGGACGGTGCAGTGAAGAGGAAAAAAATTATTCTGTGCTAATTATGTTAGATAAATCAACAGTTCTAATTCTCCTATGACCAGCTCTCCTCTCTCTATACCTCAAGATTTCACAGTCCTTTAATGCTCTCATAGCAGACAAGGACACTTCTAGGTGACGTGACGAACGACGTATGTCCAATAAACGGTTGCGAGAATATCAAGTCATTGAAGTGATCGAAGCACTTTGCCGACAATAATTAATATGCAAATGTGGTGTATCAACATGACTGGCGGTATAATTTCAAAATTCAAACTATGACATGGTGCTCTCCCTAGATTAGTGGAAATGTCAACAAATACAGTTATATCCAGAGGTGGGTCATGTCCTGGTATTACGAGGGTTGTAAATCCTCGCTTGGAAGGCTTGAAATAGCTTTGCCCACACGGCGCAGTTAGCTTGCGTTTGGCCGCCCGAAGTTGGGATGGAAACTTAACACACTGGACAGCAGATCCATTGGGAAAACTACCTTCCGGGCAGTTCGATACATGTTCATGCCGCTTTGCGTATAATTCCGTACTATAAAAGCATGTAATAACGAAAATAAAACCATACGCTGTAGCAACCAAAATTTCGTGGCTGCCACGACAGGCGCCTGTTTTTTTCAAATTTAAAGCCGTTCTCAGTCGCTGTCAGGAATACTCTTCGCTGAGGAAGGTATTCTAGCCTTGTTTTGTTAATTCAATTTTTTATAGATGTGCTTTTACAATACTGTCAAATGTTCCGGTCATGCAAAATAAAGCGATTTACTACCACTACCACTACTACCACTACCACTACCACTACCACTACCACTACCACTACCACTACCACTACCACTACCACTACCACTACCACTACCACTACCACTACCACTACCACTACCACTACCACTGCCACTGCCACTGCCACTGCCACTGCCACTGCCACTGCCACTGCCACTACTACTGCTACTACTGCTACTACTACTGCTTCTGTTACTGTTACTGCTACTTCTACTACTACCTCTTAACAGTAAACTTCTCCTCCTCCTCACCGGCGGAAAGCTCAGGGACTGCCCTTACTGAGGGTGGGTGGCCCAGGCCTGGGGGGAAAACTAGTGGGGTAGGGAGGAGGCTATTTTGACACAACCCCTTTAGTAAGGAGCAGTGTTTACTAGAGGCTTCGACAGGTAAGTACCTTGTTCTTACTTTGCCCTAGCCAGCTGAATCAAGCCTCATGATTCAGAGCTTAAGGGGAGGCGTGGACAGTTACCCAGTGTCCTGGGTGAGGAGGGTGAAATTCTTGGTAACAGCTGACATACTTAGCTTAGGACCTGTAGACACTCACTGTAAACAAGCTAGTGAGTTGTCTCACAAAAGCTAAGCGTAGTTTACACAATAAACATGACGACTTGACCTGAAATAGTGACGTAATACAAATGCAAATAGGACGTGTCTCTTTCGCAAATGAAGAGCTGACCCAAAAAGCAGGCATCATTAGGTCATGCACATTAAACCATGCACTTAATAAGAGCCAGAAAACTGCAATGAAACGTCCGATCCTGATGACCGGTTAAAAAGGCTTGGTTTTAAGAGCAGGAAATGAACACTTGAAAATGCTCATATAAGATAAGTCAAGTTTTATCTTATCATATATCAGTAGGAAATGAGCGTTCAATTTGTAAAATTTTTGAAAATGTAACAAGTTTTGTACACTTGACTTCCTTTTGGCTGCTGATTTTTTTAAATTAAATCCTCTGAAGAGAACTACGATCTACAATACACTACTTGGCGCTTTGTGTTAAACAGAGGACAAAAGCAATATGCATGGAGGGAACAAAAATAATAAGGATCAGGAGATAAGAACCTTTTTTTTGTTGCTCTAAGAATAAAAATAGTAAACCAAGCAAGATATTCTATTTTTTGTGTGTACGGTAATACCGTCAATAACCAATCACAAGTGAAAAAGAGCGATGTAACAACATCACAGGTAACACTGGGATTTAGATAATAGCCGGAAGCCGGGGAAAATACCTGGCTGACAACTTGATTTTTCCCGCTGAAAATAAATTGCAGTCTTTAAAAAGGCAACTGCTGTTACCGGCCCATCAAATGCCATTTTCCCGTCTGAAAGTAGTGTTATAAATTGAAGCTACATCCTTGAGGTAAGCGAAGTAAAAAACATCTGTTCCATAACTTAGGGGTAGCTCGCTCAAGCCTGTTTGGTATGATCGTTTATATATAGCAAAAACAAAAGTTGGTCAGTGTGGAACTCCAAAGATGTGATCAGAAAACTTTCTATTTACTATCCTATCAGACTCGTATGACTTGGAGATTCAATTCGTTTCAAATATCATATTAAGCTATACGTTTACGCAATAGAATCTTATGTTTGACGCCTTATCAAACGCCTATATTTAAGATCTAAAAAGATCACTAGATTGTAAAAGCACCGATCCGTAAAATATACCATTCATTGGTGCAATCCATTAGAACAGACAAGGTGGAATGAAAACGACCAAATTATTCATTAAATTATTTTTCAATTCCTTTTGCAATTTTTGTTTTCGTCCAAGAATTTCACTAAAATAGTTTTCCATTCCATTTTTTCTATAATCTCTCTAACTGGATTTAATCATATTGTCAGTGGCGTTTCGTGGTCGATTTAGTTATTTCAAATAGAAATTGCAGCTGTAACTTTTCTTCTGTTTTTTCACAATTACACAAATTACAGTCACATTACTGGAGCAATAAAACAAGTAATAACGATAAGGAGGTCGATTACTAGTAAAATTCGGACTCTCTTCGATTACCCCGCACTATGATGATGCTAAGACGGTCTAAGTTCTTGTGGAAAAGGATCAGTGATATTGTGTAACTACAAGGAAGGGTCAAATTGTATTTGTATTATGATTTTTCAGACTCAGTTCAACAATTAAAGATTGGATTCCGCTCCTCTACCTTATCGAACTTAAAAACTTCGGATGAGGGAGATGTATGAAAATGAGACAGTGATAGTTGTTTTTACTTTTAGCAGTTGAAAAAGGAACCTGAAACAATGACATATGTTAAAATAAGCTCCGGAAAGCTCAAAATAGCGTTAAAGAATTAAAAAGTGCCGCTAGTTTCAGCGAAAGTTATTGGAAGACTGACCATCTTTACCTGAAACAATTTATGGTTATTCAACATTTGCCTTTGATCTCATGCTTAGCTAATATGGCAGGTGACAGACCTTTATTGGTTTAGTTGTTTTCTCATAATATCACTAATATACACACAGACCGGGTAATTTTTCTTGTAATATAGCTGTGCCTTTCTCTACTTAATAAGTAGAACAGCGAGCAGTTGTTTGAGTTCTGATGAACAGTAAGTAGGGGCTTTTAGAATAAATATTCTCAAATAATTATTTAAAAAATCCAAATGGATCTTCACCTGTCGTTAAGATTAATTACACTGAAAAAACAAGATATAAGAATAATTTCGAGGAGTGCTTTCGATGCTCACACTGACCCTTACTTTAAAAAATTAGGAATTCTGAATCTTGAGAGTATCTACAAACTTCAAATAGGAAAACGTATGTATCAATATAAATCCGGCTAACTTCCTGATAGCTTCAATAATATTTTTTTTAGTGACACGCCAGATGTATCGTATGGCACTTAGAATTCCGGAACTTTTTTTTACCACAATGCTGGACTAAAATAAGTAAGATCCCTATCAGTTTTTTTCTCAGTTTTTTTTCCTTTCGCTTTTTTTAACCTAACTTTGATTAATACGATTATTTAGAATATATTTTAAGATTTACAGTAGCTCTGCCACGGATTTTTGCATGTATAATTCTGTTAATATTTTGCTGTAATAATTCAACTGAGGGAGACCACTCCTTATACGGCAAGCCCAGTGGCTTCCCTTGGGTTTCCTCGCCATTAGCTTTTTAACTATATTATTTTTCTTGAACTGAACGGAATATACACTATCAATAATCTGCTACGAAGCAACATGAGCAAAAATGCTTATAAATAGCGGCTTAATGAAGCCACAGGACGTCACAATCGTTGCTTTAACAACTATTTATAATAAAAAACAGCGCCAGTATGATTAACATACATTATTACGCTTGTATATAACAGTTACATATTAAGCATTTTTAAAAAGGAAAAACTTAATGCTGAGAATCTTTAACGGTGTAAACAAATGAAGAAACAAATGCTTTCAAAAGTATATACGTTGGAACTGTTCTTGATATTTTCGGGTAACGGTAATTCTTAATAAAAAATAATTATAAAGAAGTGGGGAAATAACTGTTTAGTATTTTTCTCTGAGTTAGCGAAAGAGGAACTTTTAAACAGTCTCAACGAAATCGATTATAGCTCAGCTTAGTAAAACAACAAACAGGGGCACCCAACGAGAATATAGCTCAAAACCACTTAAACATAGCTTTGTTGAACGTATTTTAGTATTTAAAGGTAGATATAGGCATATTTTTATCCCCTAAAAATTTTTCATCTGTTCGGATTTCCTAGCTGAAAGTCTAGTGATCCGAAAATTGTAGGGATCAAAACTTACCTTTTTCGAAAATTTCAGCCAGAAAAAAGGCTTCCGAAAATTCTGGATGACCTTTTCAGGGTAAAAATCCGTTAAAAATGGGCAATTATACCATTTTTAGATGTTCGAAAATCCTAGGAGAGGCAGACGAGCAAGAAATTTTGGAAAAAACATTCCGAAAATTGTAGATCTCAAATCGTCTTCCGAACAGATATTTTCCGAAAATTGTCGTTGGGTGCCCCTGAACAAACTAAGACTTGTTGAAATATAAATGAATGCAGCGCTCATAATTTTACGGTTCATAGATCGACGGTTATCCAAGTGGGTAATGAATAGCGAAAAAGTAAGGCTTCGCTGAGAAATTTGGTTTTGACGAATTATGTGAAGTGCCGTATCTCCCTCAGCACACAAATCTTCACGGAAACGTAATTAAGGCAAAGTTCAAGGAAGTTTGCATAGCGTGATGAAGGTCTCGTTACAAATACAAGTTTAACCTTCAAGCTCGCCAGCTATGACCTCCGTTTGATTACACATCATTTTTCGGACTACCTTTACAGCTGACGTTCGGATTTCACGATTACACCAACAGTACAAAAATGGATTTACGGACGAGTTCAGGAACACAACAGTGTCTACAAATCACCAATTCACGTCATGGTTCGTAGCAATGAATAAGATAGATAAGGTAAGTAACAAAATATCATGCAGATGTAATATATAAAAGTCTTTAAAGCATGTTTCTTTGATATTATCATGTCATTACTATCTGGAATATTATTTACACTAATATTAAAACTGTTCACAGCTTGTTGTTGAGCGTGAATCTCGATCTGATGGTGACGAACAATCAAATAAATTTTGATGTAAGAAGCGGACGAAATGACAAAACAAATTGTAATAACCACTCCTGTAATAAGAAAAACAACTTCTGATTTCCAAACTACTTTAAGGCATGGTAATACTATGGAAACAAACCAGAGACTTGCTGAAGCAAATATTACACGTTTTGTGGTCATCAAATTCGCATACGTCACATGATAGTGGAGAGCTAAAAATCGATCTACGCTTATGGCTGTAATTGTTTTGAGGGAAACTCCACAGAGGAAAAAGGACATCAAGTCTTCGACTATGGCAAGAGTCCTACCAGTTGAATGGTGTAGTCTATTGGCAATGTAAACAGGCTGAACAATAAGCCCAACAAGAAAATCTGTAATAGCAAGACTGCATAGCAGTGCCGTAGCCAGACCAAACGGCCAACCGAGGCAGGCGGGAGTTGCTAGGGGGGTTCGGGGGCATGCCCCCCCCCCCCCCCCGAGAAATTTTGAACTTTAGTCTCTCGGAAATGCGATTTGCAGCGTTTTCTGGGCCTTTCGGTAACTTTTTTTCGAGTTAATTTAAGTGGAATTTAAAAAGCAATAATCAGAAACAAGCTACATAATCTGGGTGACCGTTAACCTCGCCAATGGTTTTGATCAGTATTTGTTCAAAAAAAAATTTGAGTTAACGTACGTAGCCCCTTGAGATCGATGATATGGTAATTTTTTCATAGTATATTGACTGAATTGCTGAATTCTTTGTAATATCATGATGCGTTAAAAATATCCGATGATCGCTTATGTAAAATAAAAATGATCGGCGAAATTCGTCAAAATTTTACCGAGGCGAGTGCCTCGGTTGGCCTCGTACTAGCTACGGCGCTGCATAGGAAGATATTCGACGGTAGTGAACGAAGCGAAGGAGTTCTCAAGATGGCGAACAACACCAAAGCATTACCAGCGATGGATGTGAACATCAGTGGAACATTGAGGATGCAATTTACGACGACAACAGTTTCCGAGTTAGAACTGTTGTCCATATTTTCCATGTTGTTGGATTTTGATTCGTTCTTACTGTCGAAGGAGTAGTTTAGCATCTTCGATTTCATTCTTTTTTTGCTTTTGTTGTTGCTCGTCGCGTTTCTTTTACAAAAAGAAGAGATGACTTTGCAGCTTTTAATTCGTTATTTGTTCTAATTGTACTGTTGTAACTGGCACCTGTTGGACTTTTTGAAAAGCCTTTATAGATGGATTCATCCGAACATCTGTACGATGTTTTTCATTAATTTAGTAAAATTAAGATCATCTGCATCATAGTTATTAGAGGAGACTGGTTATGAAAAGCGGCAAACATCAATGATAAAAACAACAGTGCTGCAGTATATGTTGGAAGCACCCTGAAAGTGCACAATCCTTTGTTTTCTGTTGGCAAATTGTTACGGAATAAATTAATGCAACGTTTTTATTGGTCAATACAATCAAAATGATAGGAATTCTTTTGAACCTTGTGCACTTTCAGGTCCACAAAAACAATTATCACAAAGGAGTCTGACGGGTTTCATAACCATCCCACTCAATTAACTATGTCTGCATGTAATTAGTCTCAAAACGATTTCATTTATTACCGACAATGTCAAAATACTTATTTAGAAACTAAAAGCAGCACATAAAACATTTATCACTTAGGTAACATACGAGTTCCAAGAAGGGAAGCTATGGAGCTGAAAATGAGATGAGAGCTAAAAACTTTTTTATTATTACTTAAAATTAATATTGAAATATTAAATAGACATGTCGTCATCTTTAAAAAAAAAAGAAATGCCAGGCCAGAAAACTTTTCAGTCTGAATTTATTCAGTTTTCATTAACAAAGCGGTGTTTGAAAGGGCGGTGAGACTGAAGAATTAAAACTAGTTTTTTTTACAAGTTTTCCAGCTATTAAAAGGACAAAAATAATACCTCACACTACATAGAAGTTTGAATGAATGAACCAAAACGCACCCAATTTCATCGAATGAGCTTAATAATTTCCTTATCGACATATAGTAAAGCCTACTTTTAAAAAAAATAAACACGTGTACGTTCCTGAGAAAATACAGTCTGTTTTCAAAATGACACGTAAAGTCACTATTTACAAAAATGCTTCGTTTTTAAATACGTTATTCAACACAGTCAGTTTAAGTCATTGTCTTCAGCAAATTATTTTAATGTATTTTGCCATGTAACTTTAAAAAATCATATCTCTGGTGTTATTTACAGTTCAATATCAATCTATACCTCATTGGAAAGGGAAAAGAATACCCTTTCGAAAAAAAATATTTCGGTCGTAGGAAACCCATAATAATCCGCCATAAAAAAATTAAAAAAGCATATTTTGCATAAAAATTTTTTAAAATTTTTGAAGAATGTCATTTAGCTAGGAAACTTCTTTAGTTTGGGTGATATGGTAGTAAGAAATTTTTTCATCAATATCTAAGCAAAAAAAAACCGAAAATCGTTCTAAAGTATGGAGCGACTAGAAATTTTCTACAATTTTTTTTTCTGCACGCTGTCAGGATTATGCTAATTAGATTATCATAATTAGCATAATCCTTTGGCGTCACCTCGTGACCACATGTTTACTTCACTAAGACGCTTTGTTTCCTCGATTCCCCAAAAAATATCGAGTTAGAGACAAGCCATCCTCGGACTACCAGTATTTTGAAATGTAGCGGTTACTGTCAAACTGAAAGATTCCTGACTGCGTGCATTTCTTTGCTGCATGAGCCAGACAAGCCGTGATCTAATCAAAGCCGTCGTGTACGAACTCACGAAAAGAACTCAGGAGATGCTGTTCGCCAATTGGGCACAATAATACAAAGCATTTTTTAGTGCCCAGTCAGGAACCAGCATTCTCTTGACCGTTTAGAAATGGTCAGGTGAGAGTCGGTACCCAGGGGCTTTTCCGCCTGTGCTTGAAAACTTTTGTTGCGCCTTTAATTTTCTCCCGGCCCGACTGACCGCCCCTAGGTCTCCGAGGATGGAGACAAGCAGACATAAATTTGCTGGTAGAATTCATCAAAATAAGCAAGAATTTGACTGCGAAAAGCGAAGCGAAGGCAAATACGGGAAGGAAATCGTCGCCGTTTCAAGAACATATGGCACAGAGTTCGGCGATCGGCGATTTGCATGCCCAGATTCTAAGCCCCTTACTTTAATTTTCGCGTTTATTTTGCTTGTTATCCTCCAAAATCCTTCAGAATAGTTTGCTTGACTTGTATTTGGTTGACATTCGTCGATACAAGCTTTCATTCTTGGCAAAACCGGCTCACAAAAATTCTCCGCGACTCGCCATAAAATTCAAAATTTTCGAAAGCTTGGTGTGTCACGGTCAAAAGTCCACATGGGCTGGAACTAGGCACGTGATTGGCTAAATCTATTAACTTCCTGTGTGCCAAATTTGGGAGCGATCGGAAGTAACACAATTGTTTGCGAAATTTCTTTGGTCACCGTTCCTCAAGCTCTGGTTTCGGCACAGGGTGCCCACACAATCTGGTTGTCTAGCCGATTGTTATTTTACTGTAAATGTACTGGATTTACCGTTTGCTTCACCTATAGCGATATATCGCTAACTATGTATATAAATCAATGATAAATAAACGTTGAATTAACTTACCTGTGGTATATAGTCGTCCTTTTACACCAAAAGCGGTTTTTTGAGCGATTTTGAATGAATTTGAGTTCGCCGTTGACTGTTCCATGTGGAACAGTCAACGGCGAACTCAAACAACACAGACAAGTTTTCCACTCTCACCAACGAGTTTCACACCAAATAAAAACGGTGAGCAAATTGCTATAGCGGACAACCAGGTTGCCAAAATTGAGTAGAAGCACTTCTTTGTATTGTTGGCTTGAACGTGAAAGGCGAAAACCACGGCTCTGAATCGATCGACTACTATGAGAATCAGGTCTTGAATTGAAACGGCGGTAGAAACATTTGGAAAGAACCAGCTCAGCTTACACAAGATCGGCCCAAGGCGACCGCTTACAGGCCACGAGTCTACGTACATACCAGCTACAAACCATAGAAAAAGAAATATTGGATACAGCAGATCAGACATTGCCATGTTAGCGATCATAAGTTGATAGGTTTTCTCATGGCCTTCGTTTTGTACCCAATCATGCAGATTATTAGGAATTCCCGATCACCGCAAAAACAAAGACCAGGCCATGAGCAATGACACTTTCTTCAAAGTAAAAATGTCGAGTAGAAGTTCATAATAACTATAGGCGTCAAGAATAATACATGAGCTACAATCGTCGTTGTCGTCACCTTACCTCGTTCATCTGAAACGTTCCCCTGGGCACGTCTGCGATTTAAGCTTGTAAACAGAGTACAGGAAAGACCAATAGAGCGAAAGGGATCACAAAATTGACTACATATAGTGCGAGCATCTAATATGCCGAGGACGAGCTGACGAGGATTCTCCAAAAGCATTGCTCCATTGTGTAAAACAGACTAAGTTTTTTCAACCTCGCCAACGAGTTTTACGCCAAATGTAAGTGGTGAGCAAATTACCATGGCGGAGAACCAGATGGCCAAAATAAAAAAGAACTCATTCTTTGTGCTTCTAACTGATGCACGGAGGGACAAAAACCACGGCTGTAAATCGATCAACTGCTATAAAAATAAGGCTTTGAAGAGAAATAACAGAGGAAACAAACGCTAACTGACCAACTGAGCTTACAGATGCTGGCCAGCCCAAGATGACCGCTGACAGGCCATGAGTCTAAGTAGCGACAATGGCTCTTTATCATAGTAGATTAGGCCTGGAAAACAAATTCTTCCCAGACAAAATAACCCAGTTGCCCACCTAAACCTCCAACTTCATTTTATAAGGTTAATTGGGTAGCTCCGAAATTTAATTTTAAGCTATAAAGGCCGGTTATAAGTAGACACGATAGTCCTCGGTTGCAGCCAGTTTGCACGTTGAAATTTATAGGTTGCATTCCTTTGTGTAAAAGGGAGGCCAAAATAAAAAAAAATCAAACAGAAATTTTGTGTTCGACAAGTTTACTTTACAAGATCTTGTCAACAAATCTTGTGGCGTGTAAGCCAGCCTTTTATACTTTTTATACGTCACATCTGAGGTAAAGAGTACTATGAAGAGGGTCTCAATGGGGTTAACCGATAGGCGTAAAACGGCCCAAAATTTAGTCGATAGCCGTAACAATTGAAATATTTTAACCGTTAGCCGTAAATAGGGTAAAAAGAGTTAACCGTAACTGAAAAAAATTAACCGATAGCCGTGAAAGAGCCAAAACTTTAGCCGATAACCGTAAATGCCACCACCCCATTGAGACCCTCTATGAAGCGCTGTTTTCACAATTTTGCAAGACAAATTGCACTCATTCAATAATTAGGACGATCGAAACACGCGCTTCCTTTCACAACAAATTTTGGAATTGACCACATTACAAAACGTTTTCATAAAGAGAATTCCATAATGTTGAGACTGTTCAGTCAGAACAATCAGGGTAATAATGGGCTTTCACCTATGAGGCCAACCGGTTCTTATCTAATCATCTCCATGGCAGGCGGGGGATGGCGGGGGGCGGGGGGAGAAAAACGCGTGGTCCGTCCGTTTTTTTTGGTAGGAGACGACTTGCCACTTAGCTTGGCTTTGCTACATGCCGCTGGGCAGCCTGTGGCAAAGCCAAGCTAAGTGGCAAGTCGTCATTGTTATTCGAAAGGGAAAGTTAACCTAGGGTTAGTGCACAATTTGAATTTGAATATGAAAGCATAAAAAGCAAATTCGTGTTATTCATCTTGTGTACAAATTGATGAACAGATGCTCTAAACAGAACAGAGAAATAAATGTTTTTAAACAAAAGAAAAAGAAACTTGGATTAAAATTTAACCCCGGGTTAGCCGTATAATTAATCCACAGCCTGCCCAAGGTCAGTGTCACCTGACCTCTCGCTTGAATTCGACTGTAATATTTGCACCAGTGTTGGTTGAAAGTTGGACAGTGATATTATATGTGCTTAAGTACTGCAGCACACTATATATCCTCAACAAGCGCTTCAAGTTTCACGATGTTTTTATTTAAAGTATTCCCTTCCTTTGAATTTTATCTTCCTTTGGACGGTCACTTTGTACTTTGGCGGTCTCGGTATTTCCGACTACATAAGCCGAGCTTGTTGAAGTAACAGCGTGTGCAGTCACTGTGCGGTTGATGTATTCACCGCATCAATGAAACATTAATCTGACCGTGAGGGCCGCGATCACAAACAGGCAACTAAGAGAAATCGTACACCTAGAATTATATTTATTTCAAGGCAAGTACGTGGAAATCGCTTGTTAATCCATGAAGAGCTTTACCAACGCACGTCAAAACAAGACGTACTGAAGCAAAGACTCGAAAAAACCTTCCTCGTTAGCTTCAGTCAAAGAACATTTGCCGTAGACTGCCTTGCGATCGTACGGCTCGTTAACTAATATCGTCCGCCAAAACTCCCTCTTTGACTTAACAAGATATATTTGGAATAGTAAAACAAAAATCGTAAATAGATCGATCGACATAGCAAAGGTACAGAAATAATATTTTTATCGGCGAAACACGTCGTTTTTCATTGTTCAACTGTCGCGTCCTTGCCAGGATCACATGCGTTCTGAAGCTTGATAATATAGTACGAAGCGATTCATCATGGGATACATGAAATTTCCCCCTTTGGGTGAGGGGGAGCTTTCACCGTCCCGCCGTCCTTTGCGCATCGTGACTTTTCGTGAAACAATGTCTTTTATTACTGGTAATAAAGGCCATTGAATCCCGGAAAGTCACGATGCGCAAAGGACCTCGGGACGGTGAAAGCTTTAGAAGCTTCCCCTTACCCATCGCATCCCCTCTCTCCTCCTGTGAACCTTAAAACGCTCGTTGAGGTACATATGGAGTGCTGCATGTATTCCAGCACGTGTGATATCAATGTCGAGCAGAGTTGCAGAGTGAGTTTTCGGACTTGCGTTGTACCATATCAAATGTGCGCATGCGAAAGGTCAGGATATCCTAATCCTCCATCTCCCTTTCGAATAACAATTCCCACGTTATCTTACGTTTGCACCAAGCCGGTTCAAAAGGTACTTCAACGACTTAAATATGACACTGACCCCTTTTTCATAATGACAAGAATCACGCAGTTAACTCGAATGTCGTGACTAAACAGATAATTACGACTTACCGGAAGTGGCTCTGCATTGTTCATAGCGTGCACTGGTGTGTGGATCGTGTGGCTTGCTCTTGTAGTTGTTCAGCTTGGTTTTGGAGCGTATGGAGTGATTGTTTCAAAGTTTGCTAAAGAGAACCAGGCTA
Organism: Porites rus; assembly: GCA_964035705.1. Lineage (NCBI taxonomy): Eukaryota > Metazoa > Cnidaria > Anthozoa > Scleractinia > Poritidae > Porites > Porites rus. Next base: position 12,212,599 of record OZ037997.1, on the reverse strand, counting down.
ATCCTTTGGTTTTTATCCTGATTCGAGATGCAGGATGCTGTCCGGTGCTTCTGTTGGCTGCTTTTGTCTCTGAAAAGTCAATTCAAATTCTATCATTAAGGTGAGAGTTAAATAACCTTCCAATGTTTTCTGAAAAGCGTGCTAAATATAAAAGCTGAAATTAAACTGAATTTCACGTACAGGAATATTTCTCTTTTTTTAACTCACTAGCTGACTTGTCTTGTGATCTCTCGATCGATCTCACGATCGAGTTTCTAGTTTGCCTCACTGAATTTGAACTTCTTGGAGATTCACTTCAAATGCACTATATATTCTAAGTTTTGACGATGTCTAAGTTAAATGTTATATTTTTTCATAATATGAAACAATTTGAGAGTCACTGAAGCTGCCAGGGTCTTGTGTCATTAATACCTGGTACCGCCAGACCAAATACATTTAATTTATACCTTCGAATCCCTGATTTACTAAACGATTTGATGTGAAGAACCAAATACATGCATGTGGCTACATGGGTCTTCCAGTGAATTTTCAGGACACCAGTACTTTGTTATTCTAGGTCTGTCATTATAGTGGCGAAGAAGCTCTTTAATAACATAAGAATACAATTCAGATCTGTTAGAATTACGGTGGGCCAGGTCTCTTCACTATGGGGTGTAATTATTGTGTTTAATATGGCCTTATTTGATTTACAACTTGCTAGTTTGATTTTTAAAGGTGTTGGTACTTTTTTTCAAGGCATTCAGCTATTTTCTGTATTATATTTTGTCCTTTTGTCACTGCATTGTTGTATTCTTCCATTTCAACTTTGGAACTTACAGTTTTTGCCGTTGTAATGTCATTTCGATGGCGTGCATTTTATTCTGGTGATTACTAAATCATGTTTTACAAGGTAACATGCAATTCGGCATGACACACAGAAATGCTCTGAATATATCAATATCATAACAGGAATGTTAATGCGTCACAATTGCTCATCTTAGTACCATCACTTCCTTTGAATACCACAATTGTGTATGTCAACGTCATAACTGAATTAGTTAACACGACAGACCTCTTTAGCTTGTAAGTTTTGTTTTTCCAGTACACTGGGTCATGTAATCTATAGAACAGTTTCTTTCAAATTTCGTCTTATTTACGTGCACATCTACGCATGCGCATAATTTATGAAAAGACAAAGGGCCAAGTTCCCATGGGACCTCTACTGGGAAAACAAAAAGCTGCAAAACATACGAGCAAAGAGGTCTATTTAAAACATTTATTTTTGGCAAACTCCAGTGATCCCCGCCACGTTTTCGCTGATGAAGTTAGAATTCTCCACGTGACTGAATATATTGCCAGTCGGTCTACAAATCAACTGCTGTTGTGTCAACGTTATGAACAATAGCTGGAGGAAAGAGAGGGAAAAATGATTATGATTAAAAAACGTGATAAGCGCGTGTGAGAAAGTTGGGAGGGGTGGGGGGGGGGGCAGCGGATTTTTGCCATTGAAGTCCTAACGTCGCTCTTTGTAATTCCACAGAGAAATTCCTCTGTTTGTTGTTCTCAAGCTAACAGGGTTGCTTGGAGATCATTTGCTGTTTCTTCTTGGTGTTTACTACACAAACGCCAATATTACAGCAATATTTCAACCCATCATTCCTGTATGGACAGCATTACTCGCTATTATTGTGCGAATAGAACCGTTCCCAAACCTCCGCACTTTGCGCGGCTGGGCCAAGTGTCTGGGAATTGTTCTGGCTGCAGTGGGTGCCATAGTAATGACTCTAAAAAAGTCCGCTTCAGGCAAAGCAGCAGATCACGGAACATCTACTAGTGATGATATCCACTTTATAGAGTACATTTTTCTATTAGGGAACACCCTTTCCATGGCCGGGTACGTTCTTCTTCAGAAAAAGTTCATCTTTGATAAAGAAGAGTCTGCTTGGAAAACTAAACCTGTCAGAGTTACAGCATGGACTTTCATGTTTGGCACAATCTTCTTGGCTTTGGCATCGCTTTACTACGTCAATAAGCCCGAAAAGTTCACCTATTTCCCCGAGGAAGAAATCTACCCGATTCTCTACGCCATTTTCGTAAACTCTAGCCTCTGCTATCTTTTAATTTCCTGGTGCAACATGCAGATTTCTGCGTCAATTGTCACAGCAACCTGGCCTCTTCAGACTTTGTTCTGCACCATCTTGTCATATTTCGTTTTAGGGGAGGTCCTGAATACGTTGGAGTATCTTGAGGGCGTGGTTATTGTTTTTGGTGTCATGGCGGTCGTTTGGTCGAATTTCGCAGAAGAAAGAAAAAGAAGAGAGGAAGAGGAATTGTTAAACGACTCATACGGCTTTGTTAAAGTATCACAGTATGATACCTTTGCACCCAAAAGATTCCAAACCGACGAAAAAGGCAACAACGTAACCCTTGTTGCACACTAAAATTGTGGAAACCTTCGCAGAAGCTTTCCCGGATCACAGTGCACAGAATGGAGAGTATTCGAGTTAAAAGTCCCAATAATGATTAGTTTTAAATTGTATCATTGCTTCGAATGTGAGACTAATCTGCTCAATTTATCATGACCTTGACAGCGACTTAGATTGATACTTTCATGCAGTCGTTTCAAAAGAAACCCGAAACTAAGGATCTTAACTTTGAGAAAGATATTAAAAGAATAGCGGAATATGTCTTAATTTTTTAGGAGTCATAAGAACCTCAGTGAAATTACCTTGCTATCGACTTGCTAGAATTGCTGAAGCCAAGGTAAATTGTAGACTTCGTATTGATTATTAAAAATGATTTAAACGGCTTAAAAGCGATGTTTACTGCCAGGATACAAATGTAATTTTAAAATATAAATTTCTATTCCCTTCCTTTGAAGAACTACTACAAAGCTGCCAAAATTTGTTCTCAGCTTACATATTTCTTTTATTTTGTTCACGATTAGTTCCACTTATGTTACGTTATTAAAATCTCCTAACCCGTGTTGTTCACTATCCAGCGGATAAGTATTACGAATTACGATAACCAATTGCGCTACTCCATTGGCTAGAGATTTATCCAGTGGATAGCGCTACCCACCTTTTAAACAACTGGAGCCTGATGTACAATTTTCATCGCTATCACTAGAAAATGTATGAGAGCTAACTTGGGCCCCATCTCAAGTTACTATCGGCTAAGCTAAATGATTTAAAGGATGGTGGTACCCAGTACGCAGGGGCCAGTTGTATACAAAGAAGGACTCAGCGGATCAGACATAACTGCTGGATCCTGCTGCCGTTTGGTGTTAAAGCAAACAGTTTCTTCAGGACTGGGTTTACGTCCGACATCAAGGTTGTAAAACCGGCCCCAGGAAAGTTCTCGTCTGGCGTGAAACTTGAAGCGCCTGTAAAGGATAGATAGGGTGCTGCAAGGGGTTTTTACTGACGTATGATGCAGCGGACGTTCTTCACGTCACGGACGTCAGAAAGGTTGCGTCGGGTCTGGATCTAGAAAGGCGTTTGTGGCGCGAAAAGCGAAGATTAAGCAATGAATGGTTTTTTGGTATAACACGAGTCACGGACGTCTTGTCTGTGTTTACTTTTGCTATTTGAAATGTCTTCACTCATAGCATTTCGAATTTTAGTAAGATCTTTGTCGATGAAGGAGACTCGACGTACATTTTCTTTATCCCATTCTCATATGAACATTTCATCTTTCAAATTTATTCGCCAAGCTTGAAATGTCGTCGTGTACTATTTGACTCTGTAGAAACAATTTCATTTGCAGTTTCGGTAACCACAAATGAGATTAGTTTGCTATTAATTTTCAAAGTCGATTGCGCCAAATGTCCCAGGCTCATTAGAAAACGTTTTCAGGATATACACTATGAACCCGATGTACAAAAACACACAGTCATGACATTCTATTTAAGCTTTACATTTCTCATTTTAAACAAAATAACAATTCATGCAGTCGAAATTATCGGCCATTAAAAGCTACAAAAAGATAAAGCCCTTTTAAATAAGATGTGAGTTCACTTTATGATGATTCATATGGACAAGAAATCGAGTAAATCTTACGTAAATCCCGTAGATTTTGCCATCTGCTAGTTCTTCAGCCAGCTCGAGCTAGCCGAGCCAACCAGTCAAGTACAAAAAGAGAGTTAGTGACTGTTTACCTGATGTTTACATCGCTGAAAAACGCCGAATGAATAGCAAAGGATTAAATAAACTGCAAAAACCGTGGACGAAGATCCTGCTAGTTGTAAACGTTGGATCTCTAGAAAAGAGATCAAATCAGCCAAAATATGAAGAACCAAGAACGAGAAGTCCAAAGAGTACTGCAAAGCTGATTTAAAAGAACGTGTATTGTTTTTTATAACTATATTTCGGCTGGCCATACCAGTCTTCTTCAGGTTTACAGATGTTATTGAACTTATGTGGCAATAACAATATTATATAGATGGAGAATGTCTATATAATATTGTTATTGCCACATAAGAAGTTCAGTAACATCTGTAAACCTGAAGAAGGCTGGTATGGCCAGCCGAAATATTGTTATAAAAAACAATACACGTTGTTTTAAATCAGCTTTGCAGTAGTCTTTGAATGACTAGCAGAAGTATCAAGTTCCTTGGTTTTAAGCCAACAATTTAACCACAACATCGGAAATTACCAAATAATCCTTACCCAAGCGCAAACTTTCGAGTACTAGGGGACCGATCGTTTATTACGTCCCGGGAGGAGGGGGGGAAGGGGTTTCAGAAAAGTGTGGTGTAAGAAAACTGTACCCCCCTAAAATAATTTCATATGAAAATTGTACCCCCCCTTGGCGATAAGAGTTTTTAAAATGCACTTCCCCCCCCCCCCCCCCCCACCTTTCCTAGACCAAGTTTTAAGATGACTCGATTTTCTCTCTTTCAATGGACATCGACTTCATATTAAAGCTAGATGGGGTTCCGGTAGTCTGGTTAGGTAAAAATAGTTGATAGGGTCCAGGGACAAGCTTGGTTACATAGCATGCAATATGGCGGCTACCCAGGGGGGGGGCCCACGACTTAGCGAAATTCCGTGTACCTATGATCCACCGATTTATGACATCACATCCGGTTGCACAGTTGCTGCTCTGTTTTCGCGCGAAGCACAAAGATGGACGCCCGATGCTATTTGGTTTCCTCGTTATTTTTACCCACAGGCTAACGGAATTATGTATCTTGAATGCCGAGAGTATTAAGAAGGTATATAGCCGGCCTTTCAAGCAAATGTCATGACCAAACAAAGAAGTTTTAGTATTATTTTAACGATAAATATCATGCAGCTGCGAGGAATGTCATGGCGAGTCTTGCGATGTTTCAAAACGAGTGTCGTTAACGTTTTGCGGCTTTTGCGGCCTCTGATTTAGAGAAGTCATCAATCAAAATATAATTTCCTAAGCGGAATAGAATGGGGAAAACGCCAATGGCCACAGTTTAAAGTGATCACCGCTGGAAGGCTGGATCACGCCCCGTAAAGTTGCAGAAACTTCCACTCAACTGCATGGTTTTGAGGGGAGTAGATATAATTGCAAATTTTGCATTTAAGTATGTCTACAGACAGACGACAAACTTTCGCAATTAATTATCTCAGTGAAAAGTAAAATTAGTAAAAAATACTATGCATATATATATATACTGATATAAATCTCGCAGTTAACCATTTGTCATTAACTGCAAAATTTCTCTCTGTTTATAGTAAGAAACACAAATCTTGCAGCTAACCATTTTCCATTAACTGCGAAATTTCTCTTTCCTTATAGTAACAAAAACAGATCTCGCAGCTAACCATTTTTCATCAACTGCGAAATTTGTCTCTGTTTATATGAAGGAACAGAAATCTCTCTCGCAGTTAATCATTTTCGTTAACTGCGAAATTTCTCTCTATCTATAGTAAGAAACACAAATCTCGCAGTTAACCATTTTTCAAGTAACTGCGAATTTATTCTCGGTTTATATAAAGGAATACAAATCTCGCACTTGACCATTTTCTCGACATTTTCCTTAACTGCAAAATTTCTCTCTGTCAATACGTAGAAACACAAATCTCGCAGTTAACCACTTTTCATTAACTGCGAAATTTCTCTTGATTTATAATAAGGAATGAAAATCTCGCACTTAACTATTTTCGTTAACTGCGAAATGTCTCTCTGTTTATGTGAAGAAACACAAATCTCGTAGTTAACCATTTTTCATTAACTGCGAAATGTCTCTGTTTATATGAAGGAAGAGAAATCTCGCAGGTAACCATGGGTTACTAGCTGACAAAGATCGATATAAAGACCGGCGATTTCCGTCTTGGGTAAATCGATCAGTGTAAACTCCATGTCCTGTCAAAACCAAACCACAGTCATTCGAAAACATTGCGTACATTTTGAAAGCAATGTAATTGCTGAAAATTCATCACGCAAAACAAAATGGTTCACGAATCACGTTTAGAATCTGTTGATGTCACCCTTCATTCACCTAGGTCACGTTGAAATAAAAAATTTGTTCACGTGGACATGTAGGTTCAATTTCCTTGCCTTCTCGAGTCCGGTCTTTCGAGCCTAGTGGGAAACGATTTTAATGAAAAAATTTTAAAATCAGAATTAATCATCGTGATTTTAATCACTAATAAAAATTTTTTAAATCATGATTCACCAGAAATAAATCGCCTAATCATGCTTCACGTAACTAAAAAGTGTTGGAGACCCTTCAGGCACTGACAAAGACAAACTTGAGAGGGAGATGTCCGAAATTCCAGGTGAGCCAAAGCATTCCTGAAAATGGCTGGGCTTTTCTGACTTCTTTACCATAAAAAAAATCCTTTGTAAGTTGAAACAAATGAATTCTTGAACTGGGGACAAGCAATTTTCACCAACCATTATCTGGCAATTGTCAACAGCAACATCGGCGGGGCCGCTTCATTTCTTCATTAGATTCTCAAAGAGATCGGTAGTGTGTCATAATGAGTCCCATTATGGCTCTTGCAGATATTTAATTTACTACTGATTTACTATCAGATCCCCTGTTTGAAGTCTACTTATACGTACGTAAGTTTAACCATTAAGCTAACTTGATTTGGAAAGCAAAAAGAGGAAAATAAATCGCTTTTATAGCATAGCACGCGTGCTTGTCTTATATAAGTCCTATTGAGCTGCTAAGAACAAAATCTTTATTTACGCGCGCCCGAAGAAAGATTTCCTTCATGAAGATGTGTTCAGCTGTGTTTTCATGATCGCAGGTTATACTATTACAAGAGAGAAATTTCACAGTTAAGGAAAAATTGTTTAGTGCGAAATTAGCGTTTTTTACTACGAACAGAGAGAAATTTCGCAGTTAACGAAAAATAGTTAAGTGCTAGATTCGTGTTTCTTACTATTACAAGAGAGAAACTTCGCAGTTAAGGAAAAATAGTTAAGTGCGAGATTCGTGTTTCTTACTATTACAAGAGAGAAATTTCGCAGTTAAGGAAAAATTGTTTAGTGCGAGATTAGTGTTTTTTACTATAAACAACAGAAATTTCGCAGTTAAGAAAATAGTTAAGTGCGAGATTCGTGTTTCTTACTATTACAAGAGAGAAATTTCGCAGTTAAGGAAAAATTGTTTAGTGCGAGATTAGTGTTTTTTACTATAAACAGACAGAAATTTCGCAGTTAAGAAAATAATTAAGTGCGAGATTCATGTTTCTTACTATTACAAGAGAGAAATTTTGCAGTTAAGGAAAAATTGTTTAGTGCGAGATTTGTGTTTTTTACTATAAACAGACAGAAATTTCGTAGTTAAGAAAATAGTTAAGTGCGAGATTCGTGTTTCTTACTATTACAAGAGAGAAATTTCGCAGTTAAGGAAAAATTGTTTAGTGCGAGATTAGTGTTTTTTACTATAAACAGACAGAAATTTCGCAGTTAAGAAAATAATTAAGTGCGAGATTCATGTTTCTTACTATTACAAGAGAGAAATTTTGCAGTTAAGGAAAAATAGTTAATTGCGAGATTTGAGTCTTTTACTGTAAACAGACAGAAATTTGCGAGATTTGTATCAGTGTAATTAATATGTATTTAGAGTAAAACCTCGCGATTAACTAATTGCAAAATTTTGCTTCGTATATGTGAGTAAAAATCTCGCAATTAATTAATTGCGAAGTTTCACTCTGTATATATATAGAGTCGTTTATTTGCGAATTTTTTTTTGTGTCTGTAGAGATACTTAAATGCAAAATTTGCATCTATCAAATCACCGGGTTTTGAGGAATGTCATGGCGAGTCTTTGGCTGTTTGTAATCGAGCGTCACTCAAGAGTTTGGCTTTCGCGGCTTCTGATTCATCAAAGTCATCAATCAAAATTGCCTATCCTGAGCGAGATTCCGTAGAGAAAAAGCTTATAGTCACAGTTTAAAGTGTTAACAGCTGGAAGGCTTTATAACTCGACGTAAAGTTGCTGCAAGGGCTCAGTCTTCTGCTGTTCGAAGACCCTCTGGCATGATGTCGCATGGATAAGGTAAGTAGGTTTGCTGATTTTTCTTTTAGTGCACGTGAGAGAATTACAAGGAGCGTAGAGTAGCGAAATATTAGAGTTATTCAATGTTAGAGCGTGAGCTGTTAATAGTTAAGAGAATTAGATAATTTTTTAAATGATTGATGAAAGGGGAATTCTTAAAGAACAGGTGGTTACTATTAGAAAAGGGCAGTAAAACATCCGAAAGAACTACCCTTATTCTCACAGCACTTTCTACTGGATCTCTAGAACTGTATTTTATTGTGTAAGAAACACATAAAATGGAAAAAATGTGACAGAGAATAGACCGTTTGCTTTGGGAGGTGGTGCCCCAGGAGAGGTGGAGATATTAAGAGGGCCTACACCAAGAAGAACAATATTATAACAAAAACAATAATCTTGTTGATCAATTATTATTACTAGTAGCCTTTTTTGAGTACGATAGTATACCAGAAAGATACCACATGCCTGCAATTGCTGTGATCATAATTTATTGTTTTAGAGGGAGGCATGCAAGGTTTTTGCTTAGGGGATTTCAGGGGTGGTAACAGCACACCTACACTGTATGATAGAGTGCATTGTTGCTTATGGGGGATTGTGAAACTTAATGACAGCAAACTTAATTTGCACAGATAAGCAAAATTGCATTGCCAGTTATTTTCTCTCTGTGTGGTAGGGGATAGACAGTTCAATTACATGTGAAGGACTGGAAGTATATTTTTTGCCAATTTTCCCTTGCCGCACCTTAAAATCCATATTGTAAGACAGTTGTGCATAAGGGATATTTGCATTATTTGATTCTAGGATCCTTAAAAGTTGTAAGGAGAGGGGGTCTTCATGGCCAAAACAAACAAAAAGTATTTTATATGAAACTTGAATGAAATTTCTACCTGGTAGGGAGTTGTTGGGAGAAAATGGCCTCCCTGGAAAAAGGAAGGTTATTTAATATGAAAATTTCATCTTAAGACTTGCACTGTTTGTTACTAGAAACAATACATGTAAGCGATGGAACCAAAATTCGAAGGTTACTTCAACAATTCACTTCAGTAGAATGGTTTTTCTGTTTCCTAATAACAATGTTTTTACTCTGTAACTTTTTAATAAGGTTGACAGTGGTCTTCTTTTATTACAATGTTGAATGGCATGCCTGAGGGGGAGGAGTATGTACCTGTAGCTGGTGGGGCAAAAGGGAGTATCCAACAGAGAGTTCAAACCTTTTTAGGACAAACAGTCACCCAGTGCAGCTTTGAGTGAGCCAGTGATCATTTTTTTTCTTTTGGCCATACATGGACAGTATTTTTATTTTTTGCTTTATACTTCAATTTAAATTTTTTCCTGTGTTCTTGGATATGAAAATGTATGATCATGAGTATGACACAAAGGAAACTAAAATTATCCAGGGATAAAATTGAACCATAATAATAATGATATACAGCTGTGTATAATTAGTATGTATACAACAGTTTTTGTTCTAGTGTTAAAGGAAATACTGAAATTTTATTCACCTACTTTATTTGATTGATCAATGATATCATTATTGTTCTAAAAAAAAGAAACATCAAAATATTTTCAATAAATTACATGTATGAATTTTAGAAACGTCCAAACCAGCCCTGAGATATTCAAGCTGTATTTATTTCCTTTTTCCAAAAAAATATCCTCATTCCGTGTTATTGACTAATGTCCTTTGATCCTGTATTTGGCTCAAAATCTTAGTGCTTAGATTCACAATGCATTTTTGATTCTTTTCCAGTATCTACTGAAAAATACAGTCAAATATATACCATCTCTTCTTAGTTGTATCCTTGACAACAGGCTTTCAATGCAATGTTCAAGTTGTTTTAACACACAATCCCCCAACAAGTGAAGGTCTAGGAAATATTGGGTAAATGTAGATAATTATAAACATCTTTTTTGTGTAAAAAGTGTTTACACTGCTATTTCAATCTTCAAACAGCTTGATTTGCATAAAAAGAGTGTTTTTTTTATTCTTCAGTAGCTCTCGGCTGAAGTTCAAATCTTGATCCCATCAATATATCCTCAGTTTTTACCAGAGGTTTCAGTGGTTTCAAAACAAGCCAGTGACCACCGGAGTTCCATCGGCTACTTGATTGTATGTTGCTAGCAATTCCAGTGCCCCCAGCCTCCAGATTCGGCTGCCTACTTTAAAACATTTTGAAACCCCTGAAGGTTATCTACTGACGGTGAGCTAGTATAATTTTACAAAGGAACCCTACCAAAGGATCAGAAAGCCAAGCCAAGTAGTGTAGGATAAAGACTGATCATCTCAAAACCCACTCCCTATTCCATGGCACATACCTGTATAGAAGTACCATAACCTTCTCCCTGGGTGTTAAAGTAACAGTAAAGAGGTGTTTCAGGTGTAGCCTCTTGTCTTTGTTTTATTTTTCTGATTTGCTACAACCTTTGCTCCTCTGTAGGGAAAGATGGTTTGGCAAGAGAAAAGCAGAAGACAGTTTGATCAAAGGATTTATTAATTCACATTTTGCTATTCCATCTGTTAAGAGGATTTTCTGACCAGGCCCGGGTTGTTCGAAGCATGGTTAGTGCTAACCAGCGTTAAATACCATGGAAACCTATACATTTTGATACCTCTTAACGAACGGTTAGCGCTAACCAGGCTTCGAGCAACTGGCCCCAGATCATTAAAATACTCTGGAATTTATTAAAGCTGAAAATAAAAATACATGCTGTTCTTGTGGTTCCTTTAAAAGACAGCCTTAAATAAATTGCAGGTCTGAAAAATGGAGTTGTAAATAAGCTCATCTGGCTATGTTAATTTTTGATAATATTTTTTTCCCATCAAATTTCTTTACTAGTAAAAACCTGCAACCAAGAACCTGTATTTTCCCAAGTTAGCCTAAACAAGTCAGGTTCTTAAAGAAAAACTAATTAGCACAGGTTTAGGCTATTTAGGTTCAGTCTCAAATAGGTCCTTATTTTCTGAAAAAAAATACTTTGTAGCTTTGAGCTAAAAGTATTTAGTGGCATTCAGCTCTTTCCTTAGTATATGTAAAACCTGTACACCATCACATTGCAGTCAGAGTAACAATAAATATTATTAGACACCTATGTCTCAAAAGAGGACCCTGAATGTTGACTTATCTTACTTTCCCAAGTGTACACTGTGCAGAAGCTTTTTCTAAGAGATTTTATAAATAATGGTAATAGGACTGAGGGGAGTCCAATTCAGTCTGTAATCATACAAGTGTTACAAACTTGGACAACCGCGAATCAGGAGTCAGATTTGTTTAATTGTGAGTATGATTACAGATTGAATTGGACGACACAGAGTCCTGTTACCAATTAATAATTATAACCGTTATAATTTCCAAGAAAATAGATGCATTCCTTTTTGGTGAAAGAGTGTTTGTTCATACCAAATGTCCAAAGTAAGGGAAAATATCACTGGTGGAGACACTGCCTAAATGTTGCATATTCATCCATTTTGGATTAATCCCCAGTTTGTTTGGGTAAGTGATTGTTGCTATGGTTATCATGATAACTTCTGTGATTGGTGGATTTAGCTGAGTGCATTTAATATGATTGGCTAACATAACTGTCCGATTACAGGCAACTATACACAATGATTAAAGAAAAATAAAGCAGTTAATGCACCAATCAAATTTGAGGAAATTGTAATGGTTACGATTAATAACCTGTTCCAAATTTGAGTGCTCTTTTATAAAGACAGCCTAACTGGAAAATTTTAGCCTGACAGATTCTTAAAAACCAGTTTCTCAGTTGTGGATTTTTCCTGTATCCTTGTTGAGCTTAATATACTGCACATCACTATGCTGGGTGTCAGCCAATCCCTTCTTTGTTTCTCCATGTCAATGAGGTCAGATAGGGATTTACATTTGGTCTTCTAGACCATGTTGCCTTTAATAGAAAGCTTTCTTCTCCTAATCAGGATCATATTAACCATCCTTTACTCTGACTGATTAATTGAGGGATGAAGAACACTAGGGGATGAAGTTGTCATATCACAACCACCAACTCCTTTCCACAGGAGGAACAGAATGCTTAGGGATGGAAAATAAACATGAGAAACTGACTGAAGTATAGAGAGTATTCACATAACGTCACGGTGGCTATATTGGTGTCCCAAAACAATGAAACAGAGACCATGTTGGTGTCCCAAACTAATAAGCCAAGTGAGTGAATACTCTCTATTAAATTCAAGGTAAGTTTGGTTTCCTTTAGTTGCATCTAGGGTGTTTGCCTTCGTATCTTCAAGGGAAATATGTGCAGGACAGCCTCCCCCCCCCCCGCCCCCCCAGAAACCTTGATTTAGTGCAAGATCATTAGTTTCAGTCTTTCCTGTGAAGTTTTTTAAGTCTTACAAAAAAAACTACAGTTAACACAGTCGTCTACTTAAAATTTGCTGATCCCTGACAAGAAAGTGAATGTCAGGGAAACAGACACTTATCCTTGAGGTCCTTGAAAGAGAGTTGGCATGTAAAGTCAAGAAATGTCTTACCAAGGACCAGCTTCGAAGCACACCACTGTACACTGGCCTTGACACTGTCAGAGGATTCCATCTAAACAGAATTGACATCCTGAACCAGCTCAACATGATTTCAGTGTCTTCTGTTGCTGCAGATCTTCCATAAACCAGAAAAGTGTATTCCTCGAAATGTCAGCATTCTTCCTTCCTTTTAACTTATTTGACAGTGAGTTGTACTTAACATTAATGTTTTATGGCTCTGTAACAACATTTCTGTTCTCACGGACTTTCACCTCTCTTTACGAGTTGTGTGGTAGATATACTTTTTAATCCTTCTTGATATTCTCTTGTTTGTGCTCTTCTGTCATCTATTTTTGTCTTCCCAGCTAAGCGACATAAAATACATAATTCAAACATTAATGCCCAGAGGACTAGCCTGTGCCACAGACAGAACTTAACTTCTGGTTAAGTCCCCCAGTGAGACAGCACTGAAATCTTGCTTCTGGGCACCCCGTGGCCCACCTGTGAACTAGCACTTGCATATGTGCTATGATTGGCCTCTTAAAAATACCATTATCGGTGTGTCAGTCAGGTTGAAGGGAATATCAAAACCAAGGTGATTGGCAGCCCAGAATATTGGCACGGCTTTGCAGATGTTACTAACCAGCAATAGATTATGTCTGCGACACAGGCTACACTGACAAGCAGACTTACAGTGTAGGATTTAAATATAACATTATATTGTTTATAAATTCAAAAGTAAGCATATATTGAAGTCTTTAAAAATACACAAAATTCATTTTTTATACCTTAGATAATCGTCAGATAAAATAAGGTGCAGTACAGCATTATGAATGACCCTAACTGACACTTAATTCATAGCATGCAAGTTACATCAAGAAATACAAGTAATTACCAAGCCAAAAATTATATGTGTTTTGCTGCAGGAAACTTCTAACGTGTTCTAAAGTAACTAGACCTCTTATTGATTCTCATATTACAGCTCTAGTGATCCTTTCAGACCTTCAAACCTCTAAAACAGTTAAAACAGCTGTTTTGTTTTTTCACTTTAATTTCATTCTTTTTTAACTATAATCACTGTAAATCGTAGTATTTTTTTTTCAGCTGTAAAGGTCAAGAACCAATTAACACATGTTCGGGAGCGATAAATTTTTAAATAAGTGTTGTAGTTATCAGTTAAGATTAGGAGTAATTTCGAACTAGTCATTTTGACAATATGACTTGTAGTGCATAAGGGTTTCTTTTCAGGTGCGTTACACTTGCAAGCTTAGAAAAAAAGGAAGGGCACAAACTTTCTTGATTTCTCTCAGATAATGACAAATTGGACCACTTTTGGGTTTAAGGCTTGTTCTAAACATAAATCTTCAAAGGCAAATTAAAAGCTAAAAATCCAACACTAACCTTCCAGAAGCACGCAACATGTGACTATTTCGAAATTAGTTGAGTAGAGCTTTCAGCAACTTTACGTCGAGTGGCAAAGCCTTCCAGCTGTAAAAACCTTAAACTGTGACCATAGGCTTTTTCTCCACGGTATTTCGCTCAGGATAGGGTATTTTGATTGATGACTTCGGTGAATCAGCCAAAGTCTTGAGTGACGGTCGATTAGACAGGGAAAGACTCACCATTACATTGCTCAAACCGTACAGTCGAGAAGAGCTTTCAGCAACTCTGCGTCGAGTGCCAAGCCTTCCAGCTGTTAACACTTTAAACTGTGACCATAAGCTTTTTCTCCACGGTATTTCGCTCAGGATAGGCAATTTTGATAGGTGACTTCGATGAATCAGAAGCCGCGAAAGCCAAACTCTTGAGTGACGCTCGATTACAAACAGCGAAAGACTCGCCATGACATTCCTCAAAACCATGCAGTTGAGTGGAAGTTTCTGCAACTTTACGGGGCGTGATCCAGTCTTCCAGCGGTGAACACTTTAAACTGTGGCCATCGGCGTTTTCCCCATTCTATTCCGCTCAGGAAATTATATTTTGATTGATGACTTCTCTAAATCATAGGCCGCAAAAGCCGAAAAACGTTAACGACACTCGTTTTGAAACATCGCAAGACTCGCCATGACATTCCACGCAGCTGCATGATATTTATCATTAAAATAATACTAAATCTTCTTTGTTTGGTCATGACATTTGCTTGAAAGGCCGGCTAGATACCTTCTCAACATTCTCGGCATTCAAGATACATAATTCCGTTAGCCTGTTGGTTAAAATAACGAAGAAACCAAATAGCATCGGGCGTCCATCTTGGTGCTTCGCGCCAAAACAGAGCAGCAACTGTGCAACCGGATGTGATGTCATAAATCGGTGGATCATAGGTACACGAAACAAGTACTAGGCGCTATTGGAGTCGTGGGCCCCCCCGCTGCGGCTACCAAATCAAGTAAAGATGCACATCAGCTGCCATTTTGACCCGCTGAGCAACCAGGCTGCCACGAAGGCGAGGGCGTGATCTCTGATCATAAGTACAGTGGGCACAATAATTCTGTGCGGTTAGAATTTTGTAGCCGACAAAGAGTCGTCAGCGCGACTTTTTGGTTTACTAATGAAGGAAAAGTGTTTTGTGTTTTTGTTTCAGTTATGATATGTTTTAACAACTACAACATATAATGTCAATCATGTGTCTTAAAATTTGGACCCCCTTACACTTTGTACATTTTCAAAACTGACCCCCCAAAATTAACCCTTTTCAAAAATTGTACGCCCCCCCCCCCCCCCCTTCCTCCGGGACGTAATAATAATCGGTCCCTAAACATATGCCACTGCGCGAGTGACTTCCGGTCGGCGTTCGTGACCTCAAAAACGTCTGCTACTCTAATATATAGATTTAGCCAAGGCCAAGGCCGCCATAAGGTAAGATAGAAACCTTGTTTTGACAGCTGTCGGTTGATCTCAACATGGATGAGCAATATCAGGTTTCAGGCTCCCATACTGAGCTCGAAAGTGTGTGGTCCCACATTGGCTACGGACACATGACTAACATAATTTCTCGGACAGAGAGATAATCAAATTTTCTTAGCTATGCTGGGGCTTCGCTATCACTGTCCATCTCTTAATTATAACGAAGACTGGTGCACATATTGCAGTTTTTCGGAATGGTGTCCTGCTATAACTGAACATAAGCAGGGAGAAGGATTTTTCTAGGATAATTTTATGAATTAATTTCACCCAAATTTGCTTTTTCGCACTGACCCTGGGTTAACTTATACAGCTTTGTAATACCTGGCCCTGTTCCTCCCATTCCCTTTAGAATAATAGTTCGGTTTTACACTTTTTTCTACTGCCTTTTTTGTCCGAATAAAAATAATCACGCAATTGTGAGTGTCGTGACTCATCCGAGAAACCTCAACTTACCGGAAGTATTACGTGACACTCGATTACCCAATTCAAGATGGCGGGCAGTAGCGTGTGGATAGTATGGCTTGCCCTTGTAGTCGTTCAGCTTGGTTTTGGAGCGTATGGAGTGATTGTTTCGAAGTTTGCTAAAGAGAACCAGGCTGATCCTTTGATTTTCAGCCTGATTCGAGATGCAGGTTGTTTTCCGGTGCTTCTGTTGGCTGCTTTCGTGTCCGAGAAGACAATTCAAATTCCGTCATTGAGGTGAGGGTTGAACTTCTTAATATAATCGCACGTGTCCTTTTAATGTTACCTACCGAAATAATTTCTTTGATAATTCAAGTTCACATGCTGGAAAATTTCTCTTTTATTTCCCTGTGAATATAATTATGACATTGAGAGCAAGGACCATTAACTTGTCAGGCGATTTTTAGCTAAACATCTTGTCATATCTCGATCGAGTTTCTTAAATTTGACTGTCAGTTGCAATTTAAGCCCTTGGACATTCATTTATATGCTCTATTTTCAGTTTCGATGATATGTCTTATTTAAATGGCGTCCATTTTTTGTTTATTGGAAGTAATTAAATTTTACGAGAATGGTCACTGAAACCGCCAGGGCCTTTGACATTTATAGCTGGTACCGGCAGCGATTACGATTGACTAAATAATCAGATCACAGGTAGCCCAAGATGAATAAAGCACAGTGGCGGATCCAGGGGAGGGGCCCGGGGGACCTGTACCTCCTTTATTTTTAGACCAAACTGAGGCCCGAGGGGCCGAAAAAAGTTTTTTTGGAGACCGTCCCCCCCCCCCCCCCTCCTTTTTCTGAAAGTCTGGATCCGCCACTGAAGCACAATGAGATCAGGATCGAAATCCCGTAAGAGGCCTTTCCCATTCCACATCTGTCACAAGTTGGGAAGAAGCTCTTAACAACGTCACAATACGATCCACTATGTTTAATAAAATTACGGTAGACCAGATCTCTTTCACATTTACAAACACACTTGGGATGTGTTGCTTCGGGAATTTTTGCTGGGGATCGATAAACGAGTTTTGCATTTCTTTACTAGAATCCAAGAAAAGAAGCCAACCTCCGAATGGATTCTTTGCCCTTTTTTGGGCATGGATCCGAGAAAAATGCTCCTTGTAGGCAGTTTTCATAAGAAAGTATGTGCTCTACCATATTTCCACCTGTCACCCTTGTATTGTCTTTACGCTCCATTTTCGACTGTATTTTATCTTTCATGTGTGCAAGCTAAGGGCGATAATAGACCATTGTACAGTTGTGGGTTTGGCAACCCAGCTTTTCAGTGAACGTAAAGCAAACTCGTCCCTAGGGTCTTCTCGTTTTTCCAATATGGTGGCGGCATATTTGATACAAACCTCCTTCCTTTTCTTATGGAAACTACGCTTAAAAATTCTAGTTAGCTTAAGAACATGATTCACAGGGTTGTATCAAAGCAAGGCCAATTCCAGCCTCGTTTCTACCTGCATGTAACTGTAAAATGGACTATTTGGCGAGAGGAAAAAAAAAAGTAATGATTATAAAAATGATAAGCCGGGGTGTAGGGAAGTAGGGATGGGGAGGGGGGATTTGCTAGTGAAGTCCTGATCTTATTTTTGGTAATTCCACAGGGAACTTCCTTTGTTTATTGTTCTCGGGCTAACAGGAATGTTTGGAAATCAGTTATTATATCTTCTTGGAATTTACTACACCAACGCCAATATCGCGTCAATATTTCAGCCCGCCATTCCTGTTTGGACAGCATTGCTCGCTATCATTGTGCGAATAGAACCGTTCCCAAACTTCCGTACTTTACACGGCTGGGCTAAGTGTATCGGAATTCTTCTGGCTGCAGTGGGTGCCATAGTAATGACTCTACAAAAGGCTTCAGGCAAAGCAGCAGATCACGGAACATCTACTAGTGATGATATCCACTTTGTTGGGTACATTTTTCTATTAGGGAACACCCTTTCCATGGCCGGCTACGTTCTTCTTCAGAAAAAGTTCATCTTTGATAAAGAAGAGTCTTGTTGGAGGACTAAACCCGTCACAGTGACAGCATGGAGTTACATGTTTGGCACAATTTTCATGGCTTTGGCCTCACTTTACTACGTCAATAAGCCCGAAAAGTTCACCTATTTCCCCGAGGAAGAAATTTACCCCATTCTCTACGCCATTTTCGTAGCCTCTGGCCTCTGCTATCTTTTAATTTCCTGGTGCAACATGCAGATTTCTGCGTCACTTGTCACAGCAACCTGGCCTCTTCAGGTCTTGTTCTGCGCCATCTTGTCATATTTCGTTTTAGGGGAGGTCCTGAATACGTCAGAATATCTTGGGGGCGTGCTTATCGTTTTCGGCCTCATGGCGGTCGTTTGGTCAAATTTCGCCGAAGAACGAAAAAGAAAAGAGGAGGAAGAAATGTTAAACGACTCATACGGCTATGTTAAAGTATCGCAGTATGATACGTTTGTACCCGAAAAATCTCAAACCGAGGAAAAAGCAATAAACTAGATTTAACACAAATGACTGATTGTGGCACAACGAAATTAGTGGATACCTTCGCACGAGCTCTCCAGAATCGTAGTACCCAGTATGGGTGTGTATTCGACCGTAAACCATTTTAGAGCCCCAGTATTAATCACTATCATTCATTGCTTCGAATCCGCCAATTTACCATGACTTGACCGCCACCAAGACTCAGAGAACATAGTTCTTTCAATATAATTAAACCAAAAATAAGGGCCTGTAAAACTATCAAGGACTCAAAAACAATTAAGAAGGAAAGCAGAATGTGTAGGAGTTTTTCTAATAGCAAATAATTTCAGAGTTGTCTTGCTAGAATTGCTAAAAATTTATTGGCAGTAAGTAAGAAAAAATTAAGTTTCTTCCTGATCATCAAAAACGCCCTAAACTATATAACAATGTTTACACTTAGGCAAGATACAGCCGGATATTTCTGCACTTAATTAAATCAAGGTTTTTCTCGATAATAGGTGCGGTTGCACGGGACACTTTTACCGTCAGTGGTAAAGGACCCTTTTACGGCCGGAAATTGGCGTGGTACGTGTGATCCTATGATTACACGTAACTTTTCAACATAACATGAAATACTGCCATGATCCACGGCGATTGTTACCGAAATAGCATGAATCAAAGCGGCTAAATTACCTTGGGAATTAATTATAGATAGATAGATAGAAACTTTATTTATGTGTCAAGAAAGAAAAAACTAGCCGAGGGGCAGGCCCTCTACTAATAGGGGACACCTACAGTTAAAATATAATAGATACAATAATTAAATAGATAAAAAATCACGTTTAACCCCATGTTACCGCGGTAAACTAAACCTATGCTAAAACTTACCACGGCTTCGTTAACGTGGGAAGTGCGTTTTACCATGGTGTGTGTAACCGTACCTATTATTTGTAGCCAAATCTTCGCCATAGTTTCACTTCAATTTATCAGAGAGGTGGAGAGTTTTGTGATTAAGGACTGAATATCCCGAGATAAATTGATGTAAACTTGAAGCTAGCAGGATAATGGAGGAAATTGCACTTTGATTTTCGTATATTAAGGTTTATAACCATTAATCCACATTCAATTGCACTCTGTTACGCCTTCACCTCTACGGGTGGGGGTGGGGACTCCCTCGTGAAATTGACGGGGATGCTCGTTGTTTGACTACTTAGAGGTGCAAATTGTAGATTTTTATCTCATCATAGTTAATAGAGGAGTACTGGTTATGAAAGCCGGCAAACATCAAATCTGAAAACAACGGTGCTGTAGTTTATATTGGAAGCTCCCTGACAGTGCACAATCCTTTGTTTTTTTTTAATTCACAATTTGTGACTGAATAAATTAACGCGATGTTTCTATTGGTCAGTAAATTCAAAATGATATGAGTTGTGCACGGTCAGGTCCAAAAAGCTAACAAAAACATATAACAAAAGAGTCTGAAGGGTTTCATAACCATTCCATTTTAATAACTGTGATCTCATGTTGGGTTCTCAGGACGAAAAGCTGATATTTTTCCCACACAGATATCCAGCTTAGGGTAGTGTCGAAAGAAATATATACAAAGAATTAAACCCAAATGCCGAAATTCAGTGTTTATATTTCGCGCTCTTTATTTAAATCACGACAGGCCTTATCCGTTCTAAAAATTAGTATGCTGTTATAGTAGGGTCTCTTTAGGGCCAAATAAAGCCTGAGCCACGAAGATCCACGTACCTTTCACAGGGATTCCCCCTGCCCTGCCCCGGCATTCTCGGAGACCCAAGGGCAGTCAGTCGGGCCGGAAGAAAAAACGCAACGAAAATAATCAAGCGCGGGGGAACCTTTCGCCGTACCGTTTCTCCCGACTCGACTGACTGCCTCTGGGTCTCAAAAAGATGCCTCCCCTGGGGGCATTCAACAACTTAGGGTCGATTTCAGGTGTCGTGTAATTTTTGCGTGCGTACGTCTGTAAAATTTACGTTCGCAAATAAAATAGAGGCAATGCATGAAAGGTCGCTCGTAGGCGTAAAATTTGAACCTCGCTCAACTTAACGTTTAAGCTCAGCACTTTTTATCTTGCCTCTATTTTAATTTATGTGCGTTAACGTGCGTAGCCAAAAACGCGTCAGAGGAAAGGCGATGGGAATAAAGAAAATCATCAGATCACCAAGTTTAAAGGCGCTTGACTGTTAATTATATTCTCATCATCAGTATCATTAGTCTCCCTCACGCAACGCTAAAGAGACGGGACAAAAACGGATGTGAGGGAGACTGCAGTATCACGGAAATCACGGTATGGAGATAAAAGTGGAGAATTCGCATGCTAACTTTAGCATGCAATCAAACGATCATCAAACCACCCATGATAAGAATTTAGATTGACCGAAACAGTGACGGACATAATGGACAAAAACGACTTTTAGTAACGGAAAAATAGCATTCAACCAAAATTTATTTACCTTAAATAAACCTTCATTAAAGGAAACTATTTTGTTTCAAGAAAAACGCATAAAGGTGTCACTCACGTATAAAATTTTTTGAGACTTCACATTCCAATAGATCCAATTTTACTTTTTATAAAAATAGATTCAGTTTTACATTTGTGAAATATATCTTGAAAACTATTAACTTTCTCATACGAATGCCAACAGAATTTACTACATCTGAATTATCCATCTAATAGACATAATGGGCCAGTAAATAAAACGAAGTCTCAACCGACCGCAACTTTAGACAAACTGTGGACTTGAATCCAAAGTGCAGTACTTTGTTTTGTTTTTTTTATCTGCACTATGGCTTCTCATAAATCAAAATAGCTTTGAACGCGGTTTTTTAAAATAATGGCCGAACTCCGTCCATACATAACTGGCCGATTGTGTTTCGCAGCCTGTCCAATTAAGCTACCCCTTTCTACAGGAAAACCCGCGGCGTGAGAGGTGTGGAGGAGCACAACTGCGAAAGAAACTGAAGTTTGAGTAGCGTGGAACATTCTAATCTAATGGCGTCAACAGTAAAGTACCTTAGAAGAAAAAAGTTCAAGGGTAATGATAACCGACTGTGACACGGCGCGCATTTAACTAGAAGCAAAAGCTATAATATAAATTTAAAGAATAGTATTGTTTACAATCCCTATTTTTCCGTAAGATTGCCGATATCAATATAAACGCTTACCTTGGTTTCAAGTGCACCGAGTCTGGATTGGGGATGAGTATGAAATCTATACTTAAGGTAAGCGCTCGATCTCGAATATCTTGCAGAAAAATAAGGGACCATTATATTCCAAAAATTTCCCAGATGTTCAGAGAATTGATGGGGCTCTATTGAAAACCTTAATCTCCATTGGATGGAATTCACAGCTTCGTTATTATCCTTAGGCTGCGACTGAATACAGCCGCCTCTTATCGCTCCCCTTCGCTGGGAACGCTCGAAACTTCCTACCGACGGAGAGCGACGAGAGGTTTCTGTATCGACTCTTCTACGGCTTTTTTCAACTTTTGTCTGAGACCAATAAGCGAAAATCCGTGAACACGGCTAAAAAGAGCGCCTTCAAATGTGATAAATGTGCTAAGTTTGAACGTGAATTGTACTGTGGATAACTAACGGAGAGCCCCGCATAGTCGCCGAATTTCACAGTTAACATGGTGGGGGCTTTTCGTGTCCCCACCCCCCATACAAACGTCTGTAAAATTTCTCCATTTTGCGGAGCAATAACTTCGCTTGATTTTAACGTATCACCTTTTAACTTGGTAGGTTTTCTAATTTAAGGCGCTCTTCCCAGCAGTGCCAATGGATATTAGCGAACCGGTCTTCTGATCAAAACTGGAGAAAAAGAGAAAATTAAAACCGTGGAAAGGTCTATTTGCAGGTTAAGTTAGAGATTTTTCACCTTGAATGAATTGATCTATCTCTTCGAAAAGCAGATCCTGAGAGGGGAGAGAAAATGTTTCAAAGTTTCTTTTAAGAGGAAACCACAGTCACAATGTACTAATTCATACACCCTGGTTAAGAGAGAAAGAAAGAGAGAGTACGTGAGTCACAGTTTCGTGTGCAGGGAGACATACCGAGAGAACTAAAACCAAGAAAGGTGTTACAGCAAGGAGCCCAAAAGTGTGACGTCCTTCAATTAATTCACATTCTTTCATGAAGACATTAACCAATCAGAAGTTCAGGAAAGGTTCCAGCTGGCTTCTGATTGGATTAAATCTGCACAAAAGAATGTGTATAAACCAAAAGCGGTCACACTTTTGGGTTCCTGGCTGTAAAGAGACATGGCCGATTACGGCAGACACTTGTCTCTCCCAGAAGGCTGCTCATTTAACATGACCTGATCTTATCCCCTTTCTACTCAGGACTCAGTTGTTCGAAGGCTGATTAGCAATAACCCAGGGTTAAATTTTAATCCGCGTTTCTTTATCTTTTTTTCAAAAGCATCTTCTCGGATTTTTTTCACTATTTTTTTTTCGTTCATCTAATTATCAAACGTGGACAAAAAGAACTAAAATGAATTTTTCTTTTTAAGCTTTCATATCTGAATTCAAATTTCGCACTGACCCTCGGTTACCTTAACCTACCTTTGAACAACCCGGCCCACGGCTTTTACCTCTGAAGGAAGAAAAGAACTTGGTTCTTTGTTGTTTCATTATTCCACTGCGCTGAAATTAAACTTTCGTCAAGCAGCGGTAAACCGGCCTCTACCACTATCGCGTGTGCTTTTACGCTTTCCAATGACAACCTTTCTCGAATTAATCTGCTGTATATATATCGAATTTTTGAAAACGTTACCGCCAAATAGACTTTTTTCGTCAAGCGGTTTTTTTAAGCCAATATAAACACTGAGAGTGTAACCATTGCTGTTTTTCTATTTCCCTTTTTTCTCCGTCCTTGCTCCTTCTATTTCTTTTTTCCTTTTCTTTTCCTCTGCTAGTGTGATTTTCGAGCCTTTCTGGCGCAAAAACCTGCCTTTTGGTCCTTTTTCACTCAAATGGCTGTAAATTTCGCTAGGTCCTTTTTCAAAAAATCGGCTAGATATATACCATATACCATGCAAGAGGTAATGCGTGACTCTGGGAATGCAACAGACAAGAGTAACAGCTGCTCTTAGTTTCATTGGTAGCATAGTGGATGGATGAAAAATATAAGGAAGGTGGAAGAGAAAAAGACTGGTGTCCACGTGGAAGGAGGACGCGCAAGAGGGCAGAGAGAGCTCCCTCTCTCCTCGCGCCCCACATTTCGTACAGACCCGTTACGTAGCTAAGCTAGTTAATTAGGAGTTAACAGCTTTCTGAGGTCGCTAGCTTCCTTTTCTAAAGCCTTCTGTTGCTTCCACAAAACACACTGAATAATTTTTAGCCGTTCTACGGCAGGGGTAAAACCAGGTTCAAGCTGAAGGGCGAGCAAGTAGTGCTGTATTGCCTCTGGAATGTTACTCTGCAAAAAGGAGAAAATAGAAATATGCTATTATAGTCATTACCATGATAATCTTAATCACTAATTTATTTTGCATCATTTTCCGGGCAGAATGCTAAGTAGTTAGAGTATCCGAATTTCAGGAGATTGACAGGCAGGATCGTTTGTAGGCAAAGTTTACAACCGAGCTGAATCGCTCCTGGGTACATAATCTTTCTGAACCAGTTCGAGAAGCAATTGATTTTACCTCTTTCAAAAAATTAATTAACAGAGATTTTTCCAAGGAAGTCCCAGGAACAATTACCTATCTACAAAGCCGGAAAAATCGCACAACTTCTATCAAAAGGCCATTTCCAAATTGCTTTATAAAGCCTCTCTTTCAAACACAATAGTAAGCTCTTACTTAAAGGCGCTCTACCACGCTGCTTGCTATCTTATGAAGAGGGTAAAACTGTCTTCGCATCAATTGAATTGCAAAAAAAATTGCCCAGTTTGTTATTGAAGACTATATTCAGGCTTTAAATATGTTAAATATGTCGTTAACTCCTACGGTTGGCAAGGATGGACATGGATTCAACTAGGCAAAATTAGTCCCATTCTTCCAAGTTTTAATACTATGACTTTCAGTGTTTGGGTAAAGGTACTAAGTCATCACTTCAAAACAGAATTGACCTAAAACAGCGATATCCTCCTGACAAAGTCTTTTAAAGTCAAAACTGGTCGCCGGACCGATCATCTTTAAAATGAAACAAGCTTTGTTCGAGAGCTTTCACGGAAAAGAAACAGTTCGGACAGTTCTGTTTTATAGTGGAAAAACTTCACAATAAGACTTAAACATAAGCATATTCTTTACACGTTAACTGACTGGCGAACAAGATTAGCACCGGCTCCTAGCGGGTCCGTGCACTTGTGTAAATAAGTAGATTTCAGAAAAATAAAGATTGCTGTTGTTTTTAGCTCACCTGGGCTCCAAAAACATTACCAAGAATGAAGTGACCAAGGGCAAGACTAGGAGAAACCTGGCAAAAAACAAAAAAATAATACAACATAAAAATACAAGTGAGAGAATATAACAGGAAAACAAGTTCTAGACTTGCATATTTATTTAAGTGTAAAATAAAATCGTTTTACAAAAGGCCAAAACAAACTTCTCTTACCTCTAAAGCCTTTTTAATTACAATAACAGTGTCATCAAGATGCCCTTCTCGAAGGAGTATGCTGGCCAGCCCCACATGAGCGACATCCTAGCAAGTATTACGCGACGTAAAAAACAGTGTGAGGATGATGTCCACGTGGTGCTCACGTGATGAGTGTGTAAATAAATGTATGTTGTGATAAACTTACAACATATGCAGGCAATCCAGTGAACAAAGCAAATACATGCAACTGGAGTAAAACGCGGCAAAAGCTTAAAAACAAGTCAAGATTGGTTTTCCTTTTACTCATGTTCGGTCGAAAAAGTGGTGATAGAATTTTTTCCGTTTTTGACGAGTACTAAGACCAAAGTAATTTCGAAATCATTTTGGATAATTTGGAAACCATTTTTTATTCTTATTATACGACTTGCCCTTTGCAAGATAGGGAAAAACCCTTTCAGCGACAACAAATCCAAATGCTTTCGATTTCTGAAAATATGACAGAAGAAACATCTAGCCAGTATAGACATCTTTAATGAAAATAAAGCCTTTAGTCCGGCGATATTCAGACTTGCGGTTATTGGTTTTGTCGAGAAATATTGTTACCAATAATACTGATCTTTACAGAACCACAGTAAAATCCTCATCTACCCGTTCGGGTTTCAATTTACTTAATGTAACACATACCCTTGCATTGGGCGGAGAGAAGGACAGCGCCTGCCGTAAGCACTTGATAGCTTCAGCTGTATCTCCTTGGACTCGCCAGTACAATGAAGCGATATTTAATAATACCCAAGATGTTGAATTCTGTCCAAAGAAAGAAAGATTAAAAAAAGTAGAGAGAGAAAAGTACCTCACTTAAGATAACGTATTAATTTATTCGATTGAGCGCCCTACTTACTAAATATTTGGACCTTGCGAGTGGGCGCTTATTAAATTTTCACCATTTTCAGTAAGTAATAAGCTTATTTTGCCACAAAACAACAAATGGTAACAAACCGTGAAGATGTAATAAAGCAGAATTTTAACTGCTTATTGAAGTTTCTTTAAAATGTTAAGAAAACTTCGCCTTCGGGCAAGTCATTAGCAGTACTCACCCAATTCCCATCTTGTTAGTAAGGTCAATGTGTGCGTGCTTTTTTTGAGGGGGGTGGGGCTTATTACTGTAATACCAACAAATGAATTAACAAAAGGAGAGAGAGATAGTCAATGTGTGAGTATGGGCCGACTGACATTTTGAAGGTTTGGAAACTTTTTTAACCAGCACAGCACTTATTCTGTATTTTACAGAATTTTTGGCTTCCTACCGCCTTTTGTTATGTATTCAGTCTATAAACTTGTAGCTGAATAAATGACCCGAAGATTTTATCTAACTTTTCTTTCTTTCTTTTCTCATCCCAATCTTATTTTATCTCATTCATAATAATAATAATAATAATAATAATAATATTTATCCAGGGAGCCCACTCGCCTAAGCAGTTTTCAGAGGGACCCGGCAAATAATAAATCACAAAATCACAAAATAAAGAAATAAAGGCTAATAACCTACCTAAACAAATTAAAAACTAAGAAAAGAGATTAAAATTGATATTTACATATAAAACTAATTTTACAATAGTTTTAAAATTGAACTAGGTAATTTATAAAGTTTTTTTTAGCTTTGCCTTACAAAGGGACAACAATGATTTACTGTTTTTAATGTCATTCAACATTTACAGGAGGCGCGCTCTCGCGTCAGAGCGCAGAAATGGTTCCAAAAATTGGGCCAGAAATTGCTAAAGAACCGACCACCTGACCAGTTTAACTTCATGGTCCGGAAGGGTCCATCCTAAGGATGTGCCGATCATGTCCAGCGTAAACGGTCCCCTCACTAAGCGATCATAGGGCGACCTACCTCTAGACAAGGAACGAGCAGTGAAATCGAAATCCATGCGTCGCTCTCATACATATATCTTTGCGCTCAGTCTCTTACATGTGGGATAATTTTTTTCAAGCAAAATAAAGTTTTCTGAAAATTACCTTTAAGGTTATTGAGACCATCGTAAAGGCGACAAAAAGAAAAAATCTGGGTTAATTTTTTTAAAATTTAACACATTGGTAATCAATTCACAAACTCACGCCATTTTTTCTAACGCGCATGCGTGATAGGCATCTCTTCTTCATTTCACTGTTTCTATTAGCATTTTACCATTCTGGGGAGACATTAGAGCAAAAAAGAAAATGAGAGGACGCGTGCATTATAGAAGGCCGAAAGCTGATCACGAAAAAAAGCGAAACACAAAGAAAGGTACCTTTTGCAAAGCGTTAAAGATTCTCGTTCCCATTTCTTCAATACTATCTTGTAATGTTCTACCAACAGTAAGAAGAGTCTAGGGAAAACAAACAAACAAACAAACAAAAAAAATTACTCATACACACTTGCACACAAGTAGACTGCAGCTTATTTGGGGTCCGCACCGGAAATTGAGTGGAAAAGGTTTTTCCTTCAAGGACCAGGTTGGTTTTTAATGTCTCTTTTCTTGGAAAACAATTATAAAATCATTACTAGCAAAAGCGCAGATTCCAGGCATAATTTATGCAAAACGGGCTTGCCAACGATACTGAAGGGAATAGCTGCAAAATGACAACTGTATGCAGAAGGGCAAGTAAACTATTAAGATACATACAGCTGCTGGTCACTTTGCTTGCTGAATAGCACGCAAGCATTTTAGTGCTATCTTTAGCGGAAAGCTAAACGACAAACATTTATCATGGAAAAGACACAAGAATAATCAATACTTACAGCGCGACTACTGTAATCGGTGCCACTTGGACAAAGTTGACCGATCGGTTGCAGGAAAATAACAATACATACAGCAGCTCGTAAAAAAACAATAAGTTATTCAAAGCACAAAATTTAATATTGATAGCAAACGTTTTTCAGGAAAGCAAAATGTTTCAACGGACAAAGTTTTTCTATTCGAAACTTTGCATACAACACCAAGGAGACATATTTCTTTGACACAAGCTGCTATTTTGTCATCTAAAGGAAATTTCTTCGCTATTGCCACGCTTTGCAATAACATGCGACCGCAAGTCAAAAATATTACTATCGTTAACGTTTTCGCCTCCGTCACTCACTCTAAGGTTGATTTCCAATGTCGCGTAATTTTTACGTACGCACGTGCGTAAAATTTTCGTTCGCAAATAAAATAGCTCGTGAGCGTAAAAGTTGAACCTCGCTCAACGTCTCGTTTAAACTCAGCACTTTTTATCTTGCGTCTATTTTATTTACGTGATTAAAATTTACGTGCGTTAACGTACGTAGCCAAAAACGCGTCAGTGGAAATCAACCTTAACGGACCTCTCGGGAAACACGTGCTTTCTTCAGCAAGTTCAAAAGGTAACATCTGTTAGTTTGTAATCGGTTGATTTCGATCCATTGCTAATTTCGTTTTGTAGTAATTACGACTGAAGACTAACTTTCTAGGAATGTATTGTTGTTTTCCTGTAATCCAATTTGTCGACTTTTTCTTGGTGGCCCCGGTTATGGAAGTCGCACTGTAACATTTCAGCTTTAATTTGCTCTATCAAGGTTTGGGGAAATTCAGGGACCTTTAAGAGGCCTTTAAAAGGCTTTTTTGAACTCAAGGACATCATTTAAAGGGTGTCCTCTGTAATTCAAATTTTAATGACTTTGCGAGCTCTGTAAATATGTATAAGAGGTGATATGGAGACGGGACAAACAAGGAAAAGGGCCAATAGGGGATCTATGGGAACAGATATTTGTATGGTAGGTAGATAGGCAGGTACTACTAGACTAATACTAAGAAGCAACCAAAAGGGACTTTTTATTTATATTAAGGACGAAACAAGCCTTTAAACCTGCGTGAGACCAGCTTCAGCCACTTGCTCAAGTTTACCGGCATTTGCTACTCCCTGTAAACAAGTAAAGAACACTTATTAAGAACTCAATACATTAACCAAGCAACCACGAAAAAACAAACTGCACAGAAAGCTGCATAATATATCTTTAGTAAATAAAGCCATTTTACCCAAAAGCGCTTTGATAACTTACCACAGTAGAAAGGGGAGGGTACGCATAGCTTAAAGAGAAAAGGGGTTAGGGCAGGGGAGGGGAATCATTTAGTATTGCATACCTGAAGGCTAGCGAAAGTGTGAAAGTTGTTTCTTATCTTTGCAGTACAGCGGGGCTCCTTGGCAAAGTCGTGTACGTCACTTACGAAGTCCATATGTGTCCGAACACTAACAAAAGAAGAGGAAAAAATGCGATAAAGAATAATTTGATCAGAAACCAACCATCTCCCCACACTAGGGATGTGCAAAAAAAGAAAATTCAGAATACCTGCCAAACTTTAAAACTAAGGTAAAATTGGTGTTTTACTTCCCCACTAACGCAGCACAACAGGGAAAAAACGTTTAACCAGACCAAATTATTAAATCGTTAATTCAAGTGTTCCACGCATTATTATCTTCAGCACGTTAAAGATGTCTGATTTTAGACGGCAAATTTTTGCAGCGTGTGATATATATCACACATGCATTGCAAACTATTAAATGAGTCAAGCGAAAAGCAGAGTTTGAGACTTTTTCCTTGCATGTCCGTGTATTAAGCCTTGAGATGTCACCTAGGTGCGCTCAGCAATTTTATTAAGGAGCTTAAGCAACAACGACGGCGAGGGCTAAGAAAACATCACTAAGAAAGGGAATTCGCGCTGCCTCAAACTTTATTGCGCTTGTTCCATCTCGTTTAATTCGTCAAATGTAGGCAAATTTTTTTGGAGTTGAATTCTAAAGGACTCTATCAAAAATCAAGAAAAGAAAAAGAAAGTTGTTGTCTTGTGTTCGCCCGTCCTCGATAAAACGTGAAATTAGGCACTTTCACTTCGTAGTCGTGTAAAGACGGCTAAGAAATTAAATGTGCAAAAACGCGTGATGCCCTTGCAAAGTTGTTGTTTTGCCAATCTAAACATATTGCAGCTTTTTGGCCGTTCTCGTTGCCGTCGCCATCGTCGTTGCTTGAGCTCCCTTATAATTTCAACCCTCACGTAATATTGCACAATGCCGGGGCTCTATTTTTTCTGGGGAACATGCTATAATCAGTTTAATTAGGTCACCAAAAGGAGACTTTGTAAGAATTTGAGCTTGGAGCACGAGTGCATACTGAGCTTTAAGAAGGTTTGATTGATATCATTTCTAAACTATGTCTCCCTTACTTGATAGCTGAGCAAAAATTATCGATAAATAAGTAAAAGAGTTACGCATGCGCTTTTCTTAGTAGGTCTACTTACTCGATATTCTTTGTGTCCAATGACAGCCACGCACTGAAGTGTTTGTTCCTCATAATAAGTGCATGTACTCCCTCGATGTGTTTACATTCCTCATCGCTCAATTCATGCAGTGCGCCGCTCGTACGCACATTCATGAAGTTTGTTTCAAACACATTTGAACCTGCCCCGACTTTGTGAAGGAATTCAGCTTCTCTGACTCTCTCTTTGATAGTTTGTGACGCTTTATCGTTGTGAACCGTCTTTCTTGATTTATAATCTGTCCTTTCCTCCTCCATCTGTGATTTAGAAGACGTTGATTTTTCTCCTTTCTCAAGACTTTCGTCGGCTGCAACAGTTGCATGTTTATTCTGTTTTGAATCCTTGTCACCATTAACATTAGATTTTTCATTCGCATTTCGATCAGAAGAGGAAATTTTTCCTTCGCCTTCTCCATTATCTTTACCAGATTCTTTTAAATTTTGGTCCTCTTCTTCCCAGGTTTTTTCCCCGCCTGAATCCTGATCAGAAGAAATCTTTAACTCGCTCTTATCGACCACCGTTGAATCAGAGTTTTCAGCCCCCTCGCTCTCTCCGACCTGGGCCGCTATTTCGCTTTGCTTGGAACCTTTCATTTCGCTGTTTCCAACAACATTTAAATCAGAATCCTTCTCGCTTTTTCCATCGATGGTTTCGTTTCTTTCAACCTTATTCTCTTCACCATTCTCTCGCACTTTCTCTTTAAGAGAAGACTGGTCGCTTGCCATATCGTTTGACGAAACGTTAGGGGAATCATCGCTTCCTGTTTGCTCCGAGTTTGTTGTGGACTTCGAAAAATCCGTTTCAGCATTAGTTTGCGGAATAGTAAACGGAGTAGTCGAGCTCTGTGTTTGCAAGTCTGTGTCTTGAGTCAAACACTCCATTGCCAAGGCTTCTCCTTTCCGCCTTTTCGCCCCCACACTATGACACTTTTGAGCCAAAACCAACATGTCTTGACTCTGGAAGGGAGGGGTGTGTTTAGGTCCAATGTGACGGCTCCCTTTAGCTTCTTCAAACAGTAACTCAACGTTCGAATCTTCCCGCGTGTTCTTGGACGCCATCTCATTCCATTTGAAACCCGGGCCGTTTTTGCTTATCAATAAAGATTCTCCTTTTTGCTTGGAAAACTTAGTTTCCTCTAAGAAAATCATTTCAGCATTATCTTTTCTGCGATCGGAATCACGGCTGGGCATCATAACGCCGATTTCTCCCCTTCTTCCAACACGCTGAGAGTCTCCAGCTTTTATTTTCGCGCTTTTAGTAGAAGTCGCTTTAATAGGCGTAGAGGTCGTTTTTGAGGCATCTCCGCTATCGACGCTGGAACCCGATTGTGACGACATTACGTCGGCAACATCCATTGTGCTTGATGCGGATTGACGAGAACAGCTTACAGTTTTTATGATACTATTTAATCGATTAAGCGCCAATCGAGCCTCTTGGAGGTTACGCATCGTTTCTTCTTCTGACGATATGTTAGAATTATCAGACAGAGCATTTGCCGCTTCACTGAGCGTTTCAATTGTTTTATCGAGCCTCTCAATACCAGACTTGTTGTTTTCTTGGTCCTTTGAATCACCAGATGTCTGTTGGTAGTCCACTTTCAGGTAAGGAGTGGGCTCGATAGATTGGGTCATAGGCGTGGATTTTTCCAGGGTTTTAATCTGAATTGTAGCACTTTTGTTTTCCGCCGCTTGATATTTAGAGTCTTCCCGACTGCTGGCAGATGTCACAGTTTCTCCGCTCAGAGCTTCATTTGTTTGTTTATCCTTTGGGCCACCGGGATCAGATTGCATGGGTAAATTCTAAGAGAGAAGGAAACTGATGTTACAATAGAACTTGTCATAAATACATACGGGATCGGGGTCGGCACTGCCTTTAGACTGTTACGTCCCTTAAGGTACTTTTAAGTTCCGCAGAGTCAGATTAAGTGAAAGTACTACTAAAGATTTATGATCACAGTGTCTATAGTAGAACTGCTTTTTTAGGGGCCGTTCATTTTTTATCAGGTATTGGGGGCGGGTAGGATGTCAGTGTGGGGGGGAGGGGGGGAAGGGGTGCAATGCCAAATAATATGGCGTCAAAGGGGAGGGGGACAGTCAAGACGAAAAATATGGTGTGTACAGCGGGGGGAGGGTTAGTGAGAAAAACAACTTTTCAGGTTAGCAATATTCACATTAAGCCTACAACAGAAAGCAACTAAAGGAACTAACGCACGCTGTTGGTAAGTTCATCGTACACCTTCGTGTTTAGTGTGAACACTCATTCAACCTCGTTACCTTTTCCAGAGGAGAAGCTCTGCTCTTGCACGTATCTTGGTATCTACTGCTGTCCTGTATAAGTGCAAACATTTGCTTAAGCTGCATCTTGAATACCTCCAGAGGAAGTAATTGCTTCTTTTCCATTTCCTCACTGCTAGGTTTTGTAGTTAAATCTAGTTCAGGAGTTTTAAGACTATCCATCGACTCATTAAAATTTCTGCAACAGAGATAGACAATCGTTTAGGATAACTCCTGTCAAGACAAACCCCATGGGAGCTTATACTATTATGCACTGGGAGGAAAATACAAGGGGGCATCCCCACTTTTGCGCACCTAGTGGAGTTCCCATCTTAAAAGGATGGGGGTGCCCCCTTCGTGAGTATCCTAGCCTTGACTGGAAGCAAGGCTGGAGGTTATCATGGTCTTTCGTCTTATGTTAGACTGCGAGCAGTCTCTCTTTTCCTTCAGATTTAGTAAGGGAAGTGTCTCGGGCGATTTGCTCTGCGGATCAAGAAAAAAGAGAGACTGCTCGTAGTCTAGTCTTCTGTATATATGAAGGGACCCAAGGTGTCTACTAAAGGGGCTATGTCACATAACTAGTATAATTTTACCAAATCAGTGAGTAGTAATTTTCGCGCATTTTGATTGGCTCCCATACCTCGGGATATCCTTGGCTATTCACTGTTTTGCGACCGGAGCCAAGATGGCGTCTCGCGCGTGTCGAGACATTTTCGGAAGACGAAATTTGAGCGATAAATGAAGCAGTCGTACGAACAAATACCAGGAAAGCGACAGCCTTTGGCTTGTCGGTGTTTACTGGTACGTAGAAAATTATTTTCATGCTGAGTTTGCAACAAAATCGTAAAAATGTTAAGAATATCCCCTAAATGTTTGCAAACTGGAAACAAAGTTCCTACCAACTGACGTTTTTAATTTACGAAAAGATACTTTTTTTCATTTTTATCGAACTGATTTGGTAAATACCAAAACAACTATCCCCCTATGGTTGGTGAACAGTATACATCGACACTTCGTGTCTCGGTATACAGCTATTTCGAGAAACGTTGTGGGGAAAAGTGCACGCGACAATCCCGAAAGGTATTGTGGGTAGTTTTGAGTTCACTTTTCTTCAAAGAAATTTGAAAGAATGGCACGAGAGGCCATGGATGTATGTTTGTGAGAGCTAAAGGAAAGCAACAAAAGTAGGTTCAACAGCGACAGTGTCAGGAACACTGTATTGATCATGCGGCGCTTTTCATAAGTCAGAACTGCCCGGCCGAACCATGGCCAGACCAGGCATTTTGGAAATGAAACAGGCCTTTTCCAAGAGGATTTGCTGAAAAACCATCTCCTTTGAGCATAATGTGTAGGATTTGACTGATCTGGATGGTTTATTGTTGATTAAAAGTGAAATTCCCATTACGATGGGAATAAGCTGGCCAGTCAGTTCTGACAAATGGAAAGCGCCACATCCCATACTACCTTTCGGGATTGTCGCGTGCACTTTTTTTCGGACAACCTTTCTCGAAATAGCTATATATCCATCACTAATCACCTTCCCTTCGGGGAATAGTTGTATACTATTTGCTATTGTTTTAAAAAGCTGTAGTAAAACAAGTCTTTGCATCAATTGAATTCCATAGAAAATGGTGCAGTTTTGTTATTTACTAAGACTATATATTATTTAGGCATTGAAACTGTGTCATGTTGTGTGTTGCTACAAAAGTTTATCTTTTTGAAGTTTATCTGCTTAGCGCAGATGTACAAGATTATTTTCGGACACTGACATAGATCCTTATGTGTTTTTTGATTTTAATGTATTAGCGAAAACGCGTAGGAACCATAATTTTTAGACGACACGAAAAAATTACTTTAAATTTTTATTTTTCAATAGCTACATAACAGACTGGAATAGTATTCCATCGAACATTATGCATGCACCATTCATTACGCAGTTTTAAGTCCTATCTATTGGATCATTTGTGTCAATTTTAAATCAGGTGTAACTCGTGAGTGACAACTACATGCAATTCAGTTAGGTTAGTTTTGGGCCGCATTTAAATTTTACTTCTTAATCTTTAGTAAGTTTCATATTGGAGAATATTCTTTGTATGGGAATTTAGTTTCCCCCAATTACTATCCACTCATGCACTTTTTGTATTTTCTGTAATTTATTTACTTGTATTAGCATGACAAAGTATTACTAGACTTAAACTTAAACTAAAAGGTGAGGATGGATATGGATTTAAACTTGGCAAATTTTTTCAAGTTTTAATGGTGTGCCTGAAAAAATAATAAACAAATTACCAAAAAATATTATGTTAAGTGCTTGCTAAAGCAATTTATTTTGCATCTTCTTCAAAACTCTACATGAGCATTTTTTTGGTGTGTGTGTATGGGTAAATACACTAAATTATGACTTAAGCTTGCACAGAATAGACTAAAGACAGCAATATCTTTGAAACATAGCCGCTTTAAATCATTTAAAGTGACCGCCATTCTTGCTCAACAGACAACTGTAAATTGGAATGAAGATTGACTGTCGAAACGACCACCTCCCCTGTAAGCATGTTAACACTTAATCTTTGCAGTCTGGGCGGTTGCTAACAGGAGGGACAACCGTAACATAACCTGTGAGACATTATTTTATTGTACATATATGTAACATGGTACATGGTAGACACATATTCATTAAAAGAATGTGAAGAAAACACTTACAAATGCTGCTGCTGTAAAAGATCCTTTAGCTTCAGCTCACACCTCACTGCTTTCACCCGCTCGCACAAAGATTCTGTGTCTGGTGACATCACTAACATGAATCTGTAGCTCAGATCTGCCATTTCATACATCTTTAGTGACTGTTGAGAGAGAAATTATGAACTTAAGTGGCAAAAAGAACAAAATGATACTTGCAAGAATTAAAAAGTTACACATCCCAATATTACAGTATTAGCTTCTTAAGGTTGGTTACTGAACCCCCTAAATGGAATTTTCAATTTCTGGTGTTTGACATTCAAATTTGATTGCTGTAAACTGCTACTGTTTTCTGTTTGCAGGTACATTTGTACATGAGCCTATAACTAGGGGGCTTATAGCAGCAGTTTATGTATGCATCATGACTGGCTTAGCAAAACCTTAAAGCAAAATGTGTGCACTCTGCATTTTCTAACATGGGTAATCAAGGACTTGGTGTCTATAAAACACCGTAACAGAAAAAATATCATTCTTTGTATTTCAAAGCCATGGAACTTGTTTAGTGTTGAAACTAACCCATCTGGGTTATCAGTACTTATCCTGGATGCGGCTGACAATTTTACAGTCACGTAACTCACAGCATAGATATTTCCAAGGAGAAAATGATACAATGAAAGCTCATTGCCAGTGTCCATGGCTGCATGAAGCAAAACCAGTGATTCATGGCTGTAATTTGCATGGTACAGCACTGCTGCAAGGCTCACTAATGCCTGGTCTTTATGCTCTCTAAGAATAAATGAAATTTAGTTTAGATTTCATATAGCTGCAAAGAGTAAAAGTGTTTTATAGGGTTTAAAAACTTTATGGAAACCATAAATTAAGTGAAAATATAATGGCTTGGTCTTTCATAGGTCTATATAAAATAAAAATAATATAAATTACATGGGCACCTGGAGAACACAGAATTTCTCTTTGAGTGTTCAAAAATATCTCACTTGTTTGCCAAGCTCACTTGTGAAATATTTTTCTACACTCCAAAGAGAAATTTTGTATCTCCAAACGACCATGCAATATCCTCTATATACTCTACTGCTACCAGAAGTTTATTACCTAGGGGAAAAATACAAAGCTTGACGGAGGCATTCTATAGCCTCTAAACCATTGCCTTTGATTCTCCAATAATAAGCTGCAAGATTAAGTAAAACCCAGGAACTGGAATTCTGCATGGAAAACAAACCATAAAAAGTAAATTTTGTGGTCAAATCAAAGCATTAGACAATAAAAATAATCAATATTGTTGTACATTGTTTACACTAAAGTACAGTTGAAAAACTGAATCTTCAGCTGAAAGACTCAGAGGGTGCACTGCCTCTACATGCATTTTATTTATGCTCATGAATTTTTTGCCTCTACGCACGTAGAAAATTATGTAACAGTGGAAATCTATCCTGCTTAAGGAGTTGGTCATTTTAGAGAGTTTGAAACAATTATTTAATATTTAATATTTAACATTTTACTATTTTAACAGACCTGCTCCATTGCCACACTGACATGACCACCTAGATCCTCTACAGTCTTAAAGTACGAGGACAATGATGCCAACAGTGTTGGCTCAACACTGGCATTTAACTGATGTTTACCATTAACACCTTCAAGATGGTCATAACTGTATATGACAGTTGGCAGTTCATTTCTGCAATAGGGAGGTTCAAAGTGGGAAGGCAATGGCTGACACAAGCTGACATGGTCTGGAATGCTGGAAATAAAAACAAATAATGAAAAAAAAATCATTTAAATAATATTTTAAAATACTGTCACCTTGCAGATGCATAATGTGGCTGAATCAAATTTATGCTAATTTCAACTCGAGACAAGTAAAAGTGATTTACAGGGGCACACCTAGGGGCAATTCAATTTGGGTTTTTACAGCTTTTGGCTTTTTGGCCTCTTATTGCCCGTGCTTGTACCTGTAAGTGTGTTTTGTTCCCTACCCTTCGACTGGTTAACTGTGCCATAATAATGCCTGGGTGGATGTCACCCACAGGTTGGTTACAGGTGTATGCATTTAAGTCCGGCTATACTAGTTAGCATTTTGGGCACCTCCCCCTTTGCTCATTGTAATGCTCACTTTAACACCAGTGTGTATTTTTACACCGAACTACAGTCAATTAAAACCTCTTATTCTAGAATCCTGTATCAAACAAACCCTTCTTGTATGTGGAAAATTTGATAATTTGTCATTTATTGATTGGCATTTTGTCAACCCAATCCACGAGTTAGAGATTTTGTTCAGAGGAATGAGGGAACATTCTATTAACTAAGGAAGGTTGGATGATACTATACATTAAACAGTTGAGAAAATTAGTAAGTTTTGGTTCAGTTCAATCTCTGCTGGTGATTCTAAACACCAAAGGCTTAGTTGAGTTATTATAATCAGATACATGAATACAGTTGACTCCCAATAACTTGAACCCTTGCTAACTCAAACCTCGCGCTAAGTCGAACCAAAATCGATTTCCCCTGGATTTCCGTCATACATTTGCTGTGATTTTACTCTTGGTAACTCAAACCCTCGATAACTCGAAACTCCCGCTAACTCGAAGTAATTTTTGTTCCCCCTCAGATCATTTCTATATAATTTTACCCTTGATAACTTGAACCATGTTTTGAGCCCTTAAAAAGTCGGGGAAAAAACAGAGTACTGGCCTCTGAAACATTAAATTTTGAATTTCCCATTGACGTTTTGTAGGCATATAGTTTACTAGTGGATCGATAGTGGAAGCTGATGTTGTTTGTCACAAATCTAACATGAAATAGCTTTACCTCTCAAAAAGTAAAATGCATGCTCTGTTTAGGCAATGTTTTGTTTCTTTATGTTCTTATTTATAATCTAAAAGTATCTTTCAATTTTCACTCAACATTTCTACAATTAAATGTGATTAAAATGTCCACTGTGCAGTAAAAACTGTTTTTTATCCTTACTCCCAGCTATTTTCTTCGGGCTCCCAATAACTCGAACCTTTTTCGATTTCCCTTGAAGGTTCGAGTTATCAAGAGTTGACTGTATAGTCAATAACATTCCATCTCAATAAAAATTGGCCAAAGGAAAAGTAAAAAAAAAATTCAATAAATGGGTCTGTCATGTATCAACTGTTTATAAGTTAGACCAAAAAAACCCAGATCACTAGGAGTGCTGTCAGGTCCCACGACTATTAGTAAAGTGTTGGACTTCTCCCAGGGGTTGCATGTCAGAGATGGGAAAACAAACAATCACAAATTAATTATTATTACTTGATGTCATTCGTGGTAAAAGGATTTGTCATGTCCAAATACAACTTAAACTCTGAGATATGTTTCCCGGCATCAACACAATCTGGATCTTCTTTGTAGAAAGTTTGTTGGATTTCAGCTCGTTCCCTCTCCCTTGCTTCTATAACCTTCCTTTTTTCTTTGAGATATTCTTCGCGTAAAATTTTAAGTCTGTCATATGCACTCTGCTGATGAATGAAGGTGACCAAGTCATATGGACTTTTGAGATTAAAGATGGAGTCAGCCTAAAAACAAAGAGACATCAGGATAATATAGTCAGCAGTTTTATTTTCTAACAAATCCCAGATCTCTGCAATTGCCTGGGAATTATCGTACCTTGTTTAGTTATGAAATGAATAGGTGCTGGAGGAGAGCGCCTGATCATAGCTGAGCAAAAAGGGCAAACATACAAAAAATCGTTATCCATTGTTAAGGCCTGAAAGTAAACAGAAACTGAGGCTCTTAAGTTATCTGCACCAGTAAATTTTGCACATCTTTGCATCATTTTTAATGGTTTTTTATGGATAATACCTATATTTTTATATATCACTACATGGACAGTATTTCTCGGTTCTTGAGGAACTAAAATATATCAAAGTAAACTATGTTATGTCACCCAAAAGGTGTTAATTTAACTACCCCCTAGGGTGGTACGGAAAGAGAAAAATCAAAATTTCAAAAGAATCCTTAGAGTTATCGTTAAAAAACAAATGTAACATAGATAAGGACATTCTAATAGAATAATCCTGTGTTCGACCATGACACAGCTTGAATTAATCCACCTTCTAGGGCACAGTGTGCTATTTTGTAGTTTGATCCACATGTTGACTTCAATAACACAGATCTCTTCAGTAACATGCTCTATGTGTATTTGCCACACTTATAATCCATTCAGTTCCTCCAAAAACTGGTTCCCGTAAGTCAAGGTAAATCGATCACGTGGTAATTAACGCTTTTCCAGTGTAAAAAACCTTATTTTGTTCTCAAAATAAGCTGTTTTTCCTCGATAATTACAGAACTTATTGCCTGCCATTTTGAATCACCAATGTGTAAAATGCTCGTGGAAGCCTAAAAAATGTCAAATAACCTGTCTATAGCCCCCTTCAATTTATACGTGACTGGTTTCTAGGTGTGACGCACTTCCGGAAGATGTGTTACACAGTGTCGGCTTTAATTCAATGAGGCATGCTGAAGTATGAAGATTGAAGAAGAGTTTTATTCAAAATTGAAAATGAATTGCTTCTGTAAAGAGAAAGAAATCAGCAGAAAAGCAAACCAGAGGATTAAGGCCAAGAAACCATTTTACTCTCCCTGCAAAATTGTCAAAATAATAATTTATTATATCAGGTGAGAAGACACGCTGATGTAATATCAATTTTATACAATAAGTCCTGGAAAACAGAGGATATTTCAAGAACATAACGAATTTTGACAAGAAGCAAGTAATATTAGTCATCACAGCTTTAAAATAAACAGAATCAAGAAAAATCAAGTTGGACATACAGCGACTGTGGTTTGCAAATGAATCAAGGCAGTGAATAAATTTTGTTGTGTACATCAATAGAACTTGATGCTGAAAAGAGGAGTCAAATTGCACTTCTGCCCTCTCCTGCTGTCTTTTTTCTTAGTGACGGAAATGAAAATTCTTCTTCTCTTCTTTAACCTCTGGTACATTGGTCAACGTTTGAGTAGATATTCTCTTAAATTCCAAGGTATATTCGAAAAAGAAAACAAAATATGCATATTACATCACCTGAACTTACTGAAGAAAGATTTTTAAGGGCACAACAAAATGTTGAAAATTTGCCGGTGCAGATACCTTAAGCTGTTAATGCCCAGCTTTATCATGACTTAAAGAAAAAAAAATAGAAAACTCTTTGAGATTTAAACATGAGACCTCTGCCTGGTGAATTAAATTTGTATATTAAATTTAAAGATAGTGCCATCATGGCGTGAAAATTTATGTTTGGAACACCAGAGAATATTTTTCCTGTCAATTTCACAGAAAAAGTGTTTACAACAATATAACATGTATTTCATTGTCTGCAATTCATGTTTCAAAGGGACTGATATTGATAGTTGATACATTAGCTAATACACTTTATTATTCATTCAAAATATTTCCCCAATTCTGATTGGCTAAAGCATACACATAATTTACCACAACCAGTTACTGATGACCAAATTTGGAAGAATTTTGAGTTTAACGAGGAAATGGAGTCAAAAATGCAGCCTTCTACAGGTTAATGCACCATTAACCGAGAAGACCTGGGGATGTGATTGAGTTATTTTTGTTGTAAAAACTAAATTGGTGGACACTCCACTCGTTTCAAGAGTAAGAAAGTACAGCTTAAACTAG
Organism: Porites rus; assembly: GCA_964035705.1. Lineage (NCBI taxonomy): Eukaryota > Metazoa > Cnidaria > Anthozoa > Scleractinia > Poritidae > Porites > Porites rus. The sequence continues at coordinate 12,171,328 of OZ037997.1, read as the reverse complement.
GCGAAATAATGGCTAAAAAAATGGCAAAAACAGCAAGAAGACAACTCGGAGGGTGACATCTGCTATTTCGAGAATATTTGCGGAGCTGGACAAACCAAAATGTAAACTATTGAAGATAAACTTAACATCGATGCAGGTAAGCTTGTTTTAGCTATGTTTTTACACTATGCAATATTTTCAATGAATAATAAAACAATTCTTGAATTCAGCTTTCGTATCTTGGAGGGTGTTATCCGCCTCGGCCTACAGCCTCGACGGATAACACCCTTCTTGATCTCCATAATTCTTCATAAGATATTCAGCCTCATTCATTAATTGTTAAATAATTTATTACTTATGGACTTGATTACCCCTTATACGTGTACATTGTAACAGATTCGTGGCTACTGACACAAATTTCCATTTTTCAAAATCTGTTCTCAGGTAAACCAGTATTAAATGTAGGTTAGCAGGCTAAAAGCTAACCCTAATAGGCTGAATACCAGAAACCTGAGAACAGATTTTGCCCACAACAGCTATATTAGTCCTCAGATTGAGTCCTGTACAAACTCAGCATCAAAAGCTAATTTTCTTTATAACAACAACAGAGTATTGTCACATCTTTGTGTACCATGGCATCTCAGATTTTACTCGTGGTCAGTTCTGACTAACATTGGGAATGACAGGAATGTACAGGAAACAGCGATCGATATTCCTGACGGTCTGAGATTTCTCTGACAATATGGAACCAAGCCAAATTCTTACTTTAGACTCGTAATCGTGTAAACTTTTCTTGTTTGGTAGAAATTCCATCGTAGGGTCTACTACACTTAATGTATTGTTTGTAAACTTCCGCCAGTGCTAATTATAAATTCTAGAATAACTGACTTTTCTCAATCAAGGATAAAATCAAACTATCGCAAACGATCAATGAATTTTGTTGGCGGACCGATAAAGAGCCACCTATTAAAAGGGCTTCAAAAAACACAGGTAATTGTAAGTCCTTATTGTAAAACTTTCCACATTTAGTTTTCTTGTAGACTGGATAAATTTAATATTGCCCAAATTTTCATGAACTATAAACAAACGGGTTTAGCGTAAATAATTTAAAAGTTAACTTTGCTCTACCTGCTGTTGTATTCTCCCATCTTCCGTAACGATCCAGTGTGTTGCTCCTTCGCAGAATGGAAGTGACCATAAAGTAGCAAAGAAAATCAAATAAATTACTAAATTAAAATCATACATATTTGAGGGGATTCTTTCCTTCCACCATTTTGATGAGCATAAATGCCTCGGATTCGTGCCCAGTCTACTTTCAAACAGTGTAACGAGGCCAGAAGACAATACCTTCACGTGGTCTGAGAAGAAAGGTTCCGTCACCCCCGACCCCCAGGGCCCCGGGGGGTGGTGGAATTAACAAAAGACCTGTTTGCCCCACTTCATGAGCGGGGATTTAACAGCACATACGCATTTTCGGAAGCGAGGACAGAAGCGGGGATTTAAAATGAGTGACTGAAGGAAAAGCCTCGTTTCCCAATTTGGTGAAGATGGAGGCAGAGAGATGATGCTGTAGAGAATCATGGCGTTGAAAACATAGAGGAAAAGTCAGAAACAGGACAGGAAGGCAAAAACCAGGTCGCCCTCCAGTCAGACACAAAAGGGTGGAGCAACATCAATATCACAAGCAATTTTAGGATTAACACCCAGGATATAAGTCGATCTTCAGGACTAGGTAGTCTAGGTAATTAGTAGCCTGCGAGCAAGCTCTCCTATTTGGGCAAGCGAAGCTAGCCTCGCGAGAACGCGCAAGCGAGGGGCCGAGGAAGCTTCGCCGCTCGCTCGCGCGTTCTCGCGCGGCTCGCTTCGCTCGCCCAAATAGGAGAGCTTGCTCGCAGGCTAGGTAATTAGCAAAGAAACCAACTTGGTGTTCTCTCCCAAAACCTAAAAGTACACTGTAAGACGACACAAAGTAAACCCTCAGGGCACAGATAGAAGTACTCTCAACAGAAGTTTAGGAGACGATTTTTAGCTAAGACCACTGATTTTTAACCGGGTTTTAAGTAAATAGTGAATCAGTGGGCGGAACAGGAAATGTTACTGGGCCCAAAGTTTATCATTCAAGTTTGTTCACAACGTTCAGTTCTAATGGTTTGAGCCTTTACACCGTCAAGAGACAGAAGAGTGTATGTTTCACCAGTGACGATCACCCTCCGACCAGTTTTATTGACCGTGCTTTGTTCAAGATTTCACACAAAAATGGTGCATGGAACATACTACTATGATAGAGCATCGGCTCACAAGGGCTGACTGGTATGGAGGCCCGTTCTGGTCAAAATTAATATAATAAAATGGCATCACAAGTGACAAGTGACTCTTTTGGCCATGCAGTGCAGCATTTATTATGGACCCGTTGTGTATTTTCGTCATCACTACACAGGATTTTTTTAGTGTGTTGTTAATTTTTTTAGCTGCAGGAGTTATTTTTTATTAAGGCTGTTTCCTTTTTTTATGTTGTTGTATGAATAAATTTTTCATGCGTACCACAAACGATTTTTTAGTGGTACTGCGAATTATTTTTAATACAAGTATTGAGAATTATTTTTTCATCGTGCTGATAATTATTTTTCGCTGTATCGCGAATTTATTTTTGGGCCTACAATGCTTTGCGGGCCTTGCAGTTAAAGTGGACTGGTTCGGACTGGTTCGAGTCTTTGACTTCCTTGGGCGACCATTTTGAAAACTCTGAAGTGGAGGAGTGCTTTCAAAGAGAATGCCAACGCGAAAAATTGTCAGGGAAAGAAACAAAAAGGGTTTTCATCTTTCTTACAAAATCTGTCAGGAGCCAGTAGTCTGTGCGTTCGTGATGAGGTTTTCTGGACCGAAGATTTAATATACACAATTCTAACCCTTACTGAACATGACATGTCTGCCCAAGTGAACAGTTCTCTATCCCATGATCTTATACCTCGAGTCTTCGTACTACACATGGCTTTCGGCTGGCTGGCTGGCTTTCGGAACGAAGATGCTGTGAATAAAAGTGCCCCCTACCCTGAACTTCAGGAAGGATCTCCCGATTCTAATCCTAAGGGGCGGGCATAAGAACTAGCAGAGCCAAATGGATTCGAGGTAGAACACCTTCTCAGAGTGCGAGTGAGAGTAGACCTCACTAACTAACTAACATGGGGAACTTGCTCGAGCGCCTTTACGATGGCAGTATAGTAGTTCCTGATTTTTAACATTATATTTTTAATATTCGGAGATGAATGAGTCTGTCCAACGTCAGACACCTAAGATATAATTATAGCCAATAATGCCATAACAAATATTAGATAAATCAATCGAATTTCCCAGTTAGTGAGGTCTACTCTAACATAGCACTCAGCGTAGGTCTTCTACCTCGAGTCCATCTGGCTCTCCTTCTAGTGCTCGCCCGTCTGGATTAGAATCGGTAGCTTCTTCCTGAACTGCAGGGTAGGGGACACTCTCATTCTCTGCGTCTTCGTTCCGAAAGCCAACATGTGTAGTACGAGACGAAGACTCGAGGTACAAGATTGGGTAGAGAAAAGTTCAATTGGGCAGACATGTTATGTTCAGTAAGGGTTAATAGAACTGTGTACGAATCGTGAAGTCCCTTCCACAGGAAAAAATAACAGATTCCCATTTTTGGATATTTTAGGGTATTTAAAGAGCCAAGTCAATCCCAAGTTTGGAAGAGTGAGACACGTCCCAATCAGGGAACTTGGTTGGGAATTCCCTGGTTGGGACTTGTCTCACTTTGCCCAATTTGGGATTTTTATGGGTATTCTTTAAATACCCTAAAATATATAAAAAAATGGGAATCCATTATTTTTTCCTGTGTTCGTAGTCTCCTCTATTAAATCTTCGGTCCAGAAAAGAGTCAGAAAACCTCATCATTAACGACAGACTACTAGCTCCTGACAAATTTTGTAAGAAAGATGAAAACCTCTTTCATTCGTTGTTTCGTTTCTTTCCCTGATAATGTTTCGCCTTGGCATTCTCTTTGAAAGCACTCCTCCACTTGCAAAGTTTTCAAAATGGTCGCCCAAGGACGTCAAAGACTCGAACCAGTCCACTTCAAATGCAAGGCCCGCAATGCATTGTAGACCAAAAAAAAAATTCGCGATACCGCGAAAAATAATTCTTGGCCTAATTAAAAAATAATTCTTGATACACATTAGAAAAATAATTCGAAGTACCACTGAAAAATAATTCATGGTATGACTGAAAAAAATATTCCTATAATTAAAACAAAAATAACTCTTGTTGCTAAAAATAATTACTAACACGCTGAAAAAAGTATTGTTTAGTGATGACAAAAATACACAACATGTCCACAATATTTGCTGCGGTGGATTAAAATTGACTTGCGGTGCAATTTTATTGTCTTGATTTTGACCAGAACGGGCCTTCATAGACTGGCTTTAACGTGATCTCATTTGCTCACCCCTTAAGTAAGTAACGACAGATTAACCCCCAAAGTACTTTCTAAGTTGTCCGATTCCTCTCCCATTACTTTGACGCTTAGAAAACTGGAACAAAATCACAAAGAGAAAGACAGAGGTGGTTGGCTTAAGATCTCTTACTCGGCCGTGTTTTGATTACAAACGCATTGTTAACTTTGCCGAACCACCCGGCTAAAAGGTAAAAAGATGAGAGAAAAACTTTTGAAAATAAGCAAAATAGTGGCCATGATTTCAGTCTCACATTTAGAAAATATACTTGATGATAAAATATCCGAAAATCGCACTTTATTTATTCTAGTATGCCTATGACGCAAAACTAGTAACCTTCCACGCAGACCTTGTTAGGGGTCCGTCACGCGTTCGAGCCAAAACCAGAATGTCTGCAGGGGAGGCTACAAAACAAGAGAAGTGTGGTCACAACATTTTTTATATTTGAGACTATTTGTACCCCATGTGTTTGATATGGCAAAGACAACGTGTTTGAAAAGTGGGAAAGCTACGTTAAATGCAATACAGTACTTACAAGTATACCATACAGATGTTAATCGATAACCACATTTTTCTACCCTGGCTCTAGTATAGAGGTCCTTTCTCAGGAATAAAGCAAGAAAAAAATTTGGCAAAAAGTCTGGCACTCGTGGTAACATTTTTTATGAATTTGAAGGAACACAGTCGAGAGTTTGAATTAACAGCCCATTGGTTTGAATTTAAAATGCGCAAAGTTAGTGGTCGCTTACGGGAGGTGGCCGATAGAAAATAATCGAACCAGAGGGGCTTTTTTCCGAGAAGAGGTCCCGACACAAATACTTTATGAAAGATAATTTTTGCCTGCAGTTTCTACGTTGCAATATGTGTATACTGTACCTAGAATAGTTCCATGTTGTCACTAAAACTATTTCTTATACTCTAAGTAACAGTACATACAGCGAGCATAGAGGTTAGATCATGCATCGAGCGGTTGCTTTCAAGAGGTTAAAAACGATGGAAAATTATAAGTCAACCATCAGCCCGAAACGTCGCTTAGAAAAAAAGATGGTCGTGTTCCATTTACAGGGCGTTCACTGGGAAAAATTTTAGTGTTTAGGTTAGTATAGGTCAGGCGATAGGTGGTCGCTTTAACAGGGGAGGTGGTCACTTACGACAGCTGGTTGCACATAGCGGTGTGACTGTAAATACGTATGGTTGACTTTGTGGAAGGGAGCCCAGCCGTGACCAGTTCTGAACTACATTAGGCTGATTCCGGGAGTGCTTGTCAGCCCCCTGGAATTTCCGTAATTTTCCAACTTGGGTAGGCACCCCCTGGAAAAGATATTTACCTCGCAAATAATGTTGCACTATACTATTATGCAAACGTTAATTGTTTCAGTGACAAAGAGAGAAAAAATCATTTTACTCATTGTGACCAAACCAGCCACAAAAGTGAGTCCTCTCCAACGGTAACACCGAGGATAGACAAACTCAAGAAAACACGTATATATAACAATTATTCACCGAAGTGGAGGTGGCTAGTAAATATCCAATACTAGCCACCGACACTGAGGTGAATAATTGTTTTAGTATATACTAAAACAGTGAGATAATTGAGCACAAAATGATCATTTTTAACTCATTTACTGTTGCCAACAATTACAATTTTGGCGCGCGATGACCGAACGGCCGCGGTCGTCGCTTTTTCTTAGCGACAAATAAAACTTTTGAAGGCGTTTGTTTAGCTCTTGCGGGGAAGTTTCTTCAAAAGGAGTTGTGAATTCTGTTTGTATTTAAAATAATTCTGTAAAAAAGGTTATTTAATTTAGTTTTAAGCTTATTTCTGAACAAGTCAACTAAATAAAGAAACGCAAGACTTGAGCTTAATTTGCATTTGTAAACAAAAAACTTTTTCGCCGGTTTATCGATAACTATTCAAGTCAAAAAGACAAGGCTTTACCTGTTAAAACTTCCAAACCGAACTTCGTCACCTTCTTCATGCATTTCGGAAATAGCTTGCTTGATTAGTTGTGAAATTTCTTAGTTTGTTACGGCAGCAAACCGTGAAAGCATTTTGCTCGCAACCTACGCGAGTTTGGCGTCGCTTGCTCGGAGGAACTGGAAGTGAATCAGTGAATAGTGCAGGATATTCACTGATTGAGTAGCCAATCAGAGCGCGCGAAAAACACTATCCACTGTTTTCGTATATACTGAAAAAAAATAATGCTCTACACGTTTATTAAAACAGTACTCCCAAAACTCCACGATTTTAAGGTTAACCAAGCGTCACTATATACTCGTTTCAATACACAATTAAAACGGGATAATTATTCTAATTTCTAAAGACTAATTCGATATTACTTTTTTTTTTACACAAAATGTACAGCGATTTTTGAACTACTTAGTCTACATCATATTTACAAATTATCTTCGAACGCGCAGTAATAGTTCCCTTTTTAGTTCACCTTACGTATAAAACAGAGTTCCTCGTCTTTCCTTTAGTCCAGCCCGCCGCGACTCCTTCCGAACACAACACCACTTTAACTCGATCCCAAAACCTCCAAACTCCAGGAGCCGCCTTACTCTTTAATCTTTCACAGACTTGCTCCGGCTTCGGTCTCCCGGTCTGCCGCTGCTCTCTAGTTCAGTTTGGTTTTCCGCAACCGTTCTTGGAGAGATATTATGTAACGCACTGACTTCTTAGAGAGATGTTACGGTTGCCACAATACTTCTCCTGCTCTCTCAAGTTTTACAGCACATCAAACTGCTTTCCCCCGACAAAATGACTTCTATTGCCGTGAAGTTAAAAGGGACACCTCTGCTGAAGGGATTTCAATAGAACGGCTTGTGCTTCAAGGTCTCTCTCTTACACTCTCTCTGAACGCGCCCTCCGCACTGACTTTTTAGCGACGCGGCTCCTTCTTAATATCTAAAACTTCCAAATCCCATGCAAATGCAAGGTGTGGCAAAAAGGGACTATTGTAAAAGGTCCGATCTAGTAATTAACGGCTTACAACCAATAGAACGGCTTACAGTGAATATTTTACCTAATTAGTTTTAAAACGAACAACAAAGTACCAACTGCGACAATAAAAGTTACGCAATAGCGTACACGACAAAAAAAAAATACTCAAAAAAAAAAAATAACATAAAAGAAGTAACTATTATTAATTAGGCATTCTATGACACTCATGTAAATGCAGTTTCTAATTATCTCAAATTTGCCTTGTAAAGTCTTTCTTAGTTAATAATTAACGGTAATTTAAGTCAATGAGAACAGGGAAGCCTTGGAGAACTGCGCTGGGAGCAGAACTTGCATTTAACTATGCAAAATCATATGGAGGCAGCTGGACCCTTGTGTATTTTGCTCCAGCACTTGCAGTCTGACCCTGGGTCGTCAACTGAGCGTTCAGCTATAGATCTTATTCTAAATAGCCTCCGCTTGTTTGGGCATGGAGTAGCCTCAATCAACAAGAAGCGTATAGACAAGAAATCGTCAAATCTTGTAATATTACAGATGTAACTCAACCAGCGAAACATTTTGTCCCCTACAGACTTACCTTTTTGGAGAGAGTAAGGCTTCGGAGCTTAACTTTGTGGGCGATCTTGCCGAAAAAGTTTCCAAGGCAGTCTAATCTAAGAAGAATTCAAGCTAGGTTAAAGGGAAAGCTCCTTACAAACAAGCCAGAGCATATTCATTTAAAGGGTCCTTAGACTCTACCAAGACCAAGAACCCATCATTCTATGATCACCAGCCTTTTCGCAAGGCTCCCTTCCGGAGAAAACGGGACCCGGCAAGGGATTGTTTAGACCAACAAGCCTTCAACAAGTCTTCAACAAGCCCAATCAAGTTCCAAGGAATGCTTGCTAGAAATGATTGTCTGTTTTCAACCGGAAAGCATTCATTCACAGAGTAGCAGTTCTTCATTCAGAATTGGCAACTAATTACATAAGAGCCATGGGGCTTAAAGGCCATTCAGGGTTACGACGTCGAACTGCTGGAACGCCCTTGGCAGTCCAAAATCCCTTCTCCCCGGGTTCTGTCCCAAACAGAGACCTTTCTAGTGGTAGAAAAAATAAGGAATCTTCTTCAGAAGGGAGCCATTTTAGAGGTACCCTTTGTCGCAAGTGTGGGATTCTACAGCAAACTCTTTCTTGTGGTGAAGAAGGGCGGAGCGTGACAACACCCAGTAATCAATCTAGCAAACTTCAACAAGTTAGTGATATACCCCCACTTCAAGATGGAAGACTTGAAAACAGTTTCCGACCTACTGAGACCATGGAATTTCAAGTGTAAGCGCGACCTGACGGATTGCATATTTCACAATCCCATTAAATGTCAAGTCTCAGAAATTCACCTCCTTCCAATTCAGAGAAAGAACGTGTCAATTCACTTGTCTCCCATTCGGGTTGACATCAGCCCCTTGCACTTTTACTAAAGTGCTCAAACCAATTACACTGGCATGCTAAGGAAAATGGTTGTCCGGATAATAGTTAACCTAGACGACATGCTCATTATGAACAGCACTTACAGGGCTGTCACAGGAATAGGACGGGAATCAAACAGTTACGATTTCTTCTGGTTATATTTTTCCTCTTTTTTGCCATTAAAGTAGCCGGAGATCATGTTTATAGTAGCCGAGGGAAATCCTCGGCCCCGGGCCCTTAATGACAGCTCTGACTTTAAAGGGAGCCAGATTCTAAAGCACATCCTAGAGAGTCTAGGATTTGTGATAAATTCATTTTCTTTTTTCCTTTGTAGGTCATCGATTTTGTGGGAATCATCGTTGACTCCACGAACATGACGCTTCTCTTCCCCGAGGAGAAAGTTGTTACAATTCAGAAGGAATGTCGCCTTCTGGTGAGCAGGCAAGTAGCTTCATTGAGCCAACTTTCACATATTATAGGAAAGTTGACTTCCTGCGAAATTGCCCCCCCTCCTTTATTATCGACAACACTTGATGAAGAACAGGACAATACACAATCAGTTAGCCAACAATGAAGAATTACCTCTAGATCAAAATGCCCTTGGGGAGCTAAGATGGTGGGTGGACAGCCTTTCCCTTGCCAACGGGCACCCGATTCGGATTTCCCTACCGCATCTAGTTATTCCATAAGATGCCTCCAACACGGGATGGGGAGGTGTAAGCAGTGGGGAGATACCAGTGGGACGTGGACACGGGAAGAAACGAGTCTCCATATCGACTGTAAGGAACTCTCGGCAGCATCCTTTGCAGGGAGAGCCTTCACCAAAAAGCTTCAGAATACCCATCTATTGATTGAAATGGACAACACTACAACGATTGCCTATATCAACAAAATTGGGCGGGGGGGGGGAGATAAAAGGTGCCTACTCGATCACTATGCAAGACATCTGTGTAGTTGGTGTGTCCAAAAGAGAATAACTCTAAGGGCGGAACACATGTTATTGTTATTGTGTTGACACAGCCTGGTAATACCAGGCTGTGTCAACACAATAACAGACAGGGAATCTAGGGATAAACTAGATTCTTCCCACTGGCACCTGAACCCGAAATACTTTCAGTTGGTAATAACCAAGCTGGGTCAGAGTACAATCGACCTTTCTGCAAGCAGAACCAATCACCAACTTCCCAGTTTTGTAATTACAAACCCGACCCTGAGGCAGAGGCGATCGATCCCCTGTCTCAACCCTGGGCGAGAGAAGTGGGTTATGCCTCCCCCAATTCACTCTCTAGCCAAATGCCTAAGAAAGGTAATTCACGAGAAAGCAACAATAACCCTGGTATGCCCAGTTTGGCCAACTCAGTCATGGTGTACACAACTCCTCCAGCTGCTGGTGGACACGCCCATTCTCCTTCCCACAACATCAGTGCTCTTAACAGGCCCTCAAGGTCAGGAGCACCCAATGGTGCTGCCTAGAGAATTTAAACTCAGAATCAGAATCAGTACAAGTCTTGTTGGTCCAAATGGGTGGGCTGGTATGATAAACAAGTTGATCCCCTTCAACTCAGTACTGTGAAGGTGGTAGATTTTCTGTCTGAGTTGTTTATATCAGAGCTTCGGTACTCCACATTAGATACTTAATGGGCCCCAGCCATTATTTCTTTATTTTCAAGCTTCCCATAAGCTTGTGACGTCAACAACTATTGTGAGGTAGTTAAAAGACACACTGAGGGAAGCAGGTATTGATGTTGGCATTTTCAAAGCTCATTCCACCTGAGGGGCAGCGAGCTCAGCTGCAAAGGACAAAGGAGTTTCTATCCAAGAAATCCTACTAACGGCATATTGAACAAGGGAAATGACGTTCAACCCTTTTATACTATCGCCCGAAGTATTCTAACTCGTTAGGCAATGCGGTCCTTCATTGTGGGAGCTTGCTTTAAACAGACCAATTAGTGAATTCGGAGTGCAACCTGCAACAGAATTGCAGATTGTAACAGGCTACATAGTAGCTGCTGAACAATCAGAATTCTATTATGGTTGCACGAAGAATTCACTAATTTCCGCCTCTCTTAAGGTGACTCGACCCAGTTTGGGGGGGGGGGGGGGGTACCATCCTACTTTGAAGCTCTCTGGTATCCCCACCTTCACTTCTATCGTAAGTCTAACACATAGATTGGATAACATATAGATCAATCTACAATAAAACATAACATTTTTGGCGATCGGAGTAAATGTCACGTGGTTATAATGCCACGCCCCTTTGAGGTCTGAGTCGAAAATCTGCTGTTGCCGGGGTTTATTCGTGAAAATATCTCGGCTACACATAGTGCGCATTAGTGCCTTGCGCTGGACAGAGTTTCACCAAAATCGCAAAGACCCAATTCGAGAAATTCAGCGGTTTCAAAATTGAGGTCATAATTTATGCGAAAATGATAAGCAAACTTTACACGATTATATCTAATAAACTACGAGACTGATTCCTTTATTTTGGGGATCGTTATAACAGATGAGTCCTTGCAAGTCAGCAAAAAGCTTTAGGGCCTTGTAAATGCGCGCGATTTCGAGCAAAGCAAACATATACAAATTATAGTTTTCGCTATTTGTTGACGTTTGTCAGCGTTTAAGTGTCCTTCTCACGAAAAAAGCATTTTCTTAAAAATTCGTAGTTTTTTTTTCTTCAAATTTTTTCATAGCCACGATTGATTAACTAACTACCCGGACTATGAATTTCATGGTTATTGAAAAACTGTGACATTATCTTCTATAAGCCCAAACTTGAGTAAATATTGAACATTTTCAGCGTTTTGGCTGAGTTTGTGCTTTGGGAGTTATTTATTGTTTCTAGTCGGTCATTATACAGCATTCTTGTTCAGCACGCGTGCAATGACCACGCTTGGCTGACTTCCGAATGCTCACCGAGATATGATAATTTAGGTACGCCCCGAGACAGGCGATCGCGTGATTTTTAATCAATTCTCGTGCGTCTTGTGCCTTTGCAAAAAAATCATAAAAGCTACACACTAAATCTACTTACTATTATTATTACATGGGTTTATTGCAAGCCAATAATTAAAGCAACTCATTACTTATCTTTTTATGTGGTAGCGAAAAAATTAACTAGACTTGTAAGCACTGTAACCTTTTCTGTGACTCTTGGTTTCGTGCTCGTTTTGCTTGGAGGTAATGCTTAAATTGTTAGCAAAGCTCTTTAACCTCCTGCATTATACAAACGGCTGAGGGTGTTCATGGCTAGGCCGGCCTTGCTTATTTTGTCCTTCATGACATCGGAAATGCCCAGCCTGTGTAGGGTAGACTTTCTTCCTTTGGCAACAGCTTTCATAGCCATGTCTTCACAAAAAGTATTTGCTTGCCTAGCCAACGCTACCATCCCTTCCAGAGTCTGTTGCAACTTGTTACTGTGTAGGACCCTTCCGAGTGCAACCACGTCCTCTAGGGAATCATGGGCGTTAAATTGCTCGCCGAACAATTTCTCGTACATTGTAGCAAAAGATTTCCCCTTGCACTCCTTTAGATGACTTCCCCGAGCCTTTTTTCCTTCTGTGATTACTTCTAGTGAATCCAAAAGCATCGGCCTGCACTCTAGAAACTGCTCAAGTAGACCCTGTTCTTTCATCGAACGTAGCAAAATGGGGAAGTCGAACCGATTACCGTTGTGGGCAACGAGAACAACCCGCGTCTCACTTCCAACCTCTTTTATGAAGCTAAGAAAATCCCCCAGTCCCTGAGCTTGTGACACAGCTGGCAACTGGTTACCATTTTTGTGCAATTGCTTCGCCCCATTTTGATATCTTACAGACACTCCGTGAATCTTAGTCACACTTTCCGATATCATTTTCTTGTCTGGAAGCAGATACTGGTTAAACGGCGTCTTCCCCTGAACCAAGCACGACAGTTGAATTATCAAGCCCCGTTGTTTCTGTATCACATATAGCTAGTACAAAAGGCTCATTCGGTGTCCCCGTCTTCTCCTGAAAACATATAACAGTGAAAGAATTAGATTCAACATCGGGCGTCAACGACGGGGTTTCGGGTGCGCACCCATATCCCTTTCCCAAAGGAGTATAACCATGTGTATTTCAAGTGCCTGCGCTTTATTTTCGAGGTTTTGAGCATCGGAAGTCTATAAGGGACAACACATCACAATTTATTACCCCTATGAAAAGTCCTGGTGATACCTATGGATAAATTCAAGAAAGGGTGTGGTCGCTATAAGTACCTTATTTTCTGTACTCTCTTGCAGGCTCGCTATGCTCACATAGTCATCGAATTCCTTGTCCGTAATAGTCGATCGTAGATCACTAAAAGTACCATTCGTGATTGTCAATCTGTCAGCCTCACTTTGTGTTAGTCCTACACCGCTCTCATAGGTCACGTCCTCGATATGTTCCAATGATCGGGTCTTTTGGGTTTTCTTTTTCTTCGCACTTGTCCTAGCACGCTTAAACGCCTTGGTTGACTGCCTTAGACTGTTTCTATCTTTCTTCTTGTCCATCACCTTGGTGTGCTTTTCAGTCACAGCATTGCCTGCTACACCCATTAGTTGCGCTGCCTGATTAACATATCCATACCCTTCACTGAATTGCGAAATTGCTGGCGTCGTGCGGAAATCACTACTCTCAGATAAACCGTAGTGACGAATTTTTGGTGCTTTCGTACCAAACAAACTGTTGACGCATTCGTTTCGCTGGCTGGACCCACATGGCGCAAGCTTTTTGGCTGCCTCTTCAGTGAGAAAAGGTTTCATAGCATCCTCGATACTAGCTCGCAGATCGTCTCCCTAGAATGACACGATTTTGGATTATCTAAGCGATACCAAAACACTTTGAAAATAGCAAGAATGCCTGTCGACCAAGATGCCTTGCGGCCGAGGTTTTGATTTTCGCATCATACGGACACATTTTGGTGAATTGCTTTTATCTAACAATATTGCGCGAAGTTTGCTAAGTATAGTTTCTCTGCTAATTATTCAAAGATTTATTCTAGTGCAATTTTCACATTTTGTGAGTTAAAGCATCTCGACCGCAAAGCATGCCTTTCAACAAGCATTATTAAAATCTGATTGGCTCCCATACTCGCTATATATTTCGTGATAGATGTTCAGTGGAACCTTTGTAGGCCATCCCACTCTATATACCGGTAACGTATCTTTTTTGGGCTATAGTGCTGTTGTCTTGAAAAATGTAGAATGTGCGAAAACCAACGCGAACACCCCTTGCTCCTGGTAACAGGTAGCAGCATTTCATCCGAGATTGGCAAATTGTGAATTTACCTGAAGATCTCTTCCACCAGGAAGGTCGCCGTGACTGTAGTTGTCTGGGTCATGCTTGTATGTACACTATTCTTTGCAAAGAGTGTGTTCTCCGAACGCATGTGGCACTATCGACTTCAGCCCCTCCAACAAGGATGACGCCTTTCCCTTGTTCTGTCTTATGCAATACGTGAAGCATCTTTGGATATATCCAATAACTGCTGGGCTGAGACCCTTCACTTTGGACTTGACAGCATATAGTCTGGAACCCAACGTGCGGCTTGCGTGATTGATGTCGCTCCATTTTTCTATGTCATAGGCTACCAATGACTGCAACCGATTCTCTGTTGTGCTATCGTCATCACCAACATACGTCGAGTAACGTACGCCACCTTCGACTGCATCACCAAATAGCTGCACTGCAACGTTGGCCTCCATACTTTTGGATGAGCCTTCGTGATTACGACGGCAGTCGTGCACAGTGGGCTCCCTGTTGTTAGCAACAGCCTCTTGACACACTCTGCATAAGGTATTCCGCGTGGCATAGCTGATCACTTTTCCCTTCATTAGCCCCACTGCAGTCCCCACTCCGGATGAGAAATCATAGCTCTTGCCACGCTTTCTCCATCCCATGTCGTAGGACACGCCCACTGCCACCGGCCTTTCCCCTTGACCGTCATTCGCTGAGAGGTCCCTTTCCATCTCCGTAAACGCGGCACACGACCGCTTGGCCACACTCTCTATGGCACCTCCAGCTTCTCGTTCTCGTTTCTTGAAGTTTCGCGAAGTCAGTGAGGGAAGACCAAGGGCAGACATCAAACCAGAGTACTGTGAATGGCCGATTCCGGTATGAAAGGCCCCGAGACCTGTTCTGGAATTTATGTCAAGAGTCGCTGGCCCCCGTTTGCCAGTTCGGTGGCTCTCGGCAGGGCGGATACTGTTGATGGACCAAAAATTACTGCATTTTAGTTTTAAAACAGGTATCAGTCCTTGCGGTCGCACGTCTTGGCAACTGTTGGCTAGTTCTAACGGCCCCTTATCACAATATTGACATTTTTCAAGCGCTTCCGTAAGCATTTCCAGGTTGACAATATATTCTTGGCTAGCGTTCCCTATTTTCTTATACGGCGGGTCCGAATGAAAATAGGTCTCGTGGGCGATGAAACTGACGCCTTGCATCGTTTTTCTGTTGCAGCTAGTTTACTGGCTCTTTTCTTTTCACAGTTTTCCTCATATTGTCTCCTCTTCTTTCTTTTTATCCCACAACTCTCTCTTGCTGCACCCTCTGGGGGACTCCCCTGATGGAAAAATACAAAGTCCGCGGTATTAGGACGTCCTATCATGATGTCAATGACATTTAAATCAAGCTCAATAATGTTCAAATAACTCTTAAAATAATGGACACTTACGAACCTGAAGCACAATCTCTTCTTTGCGTGACGGGAATCCCTTCTATTTTTTCATTCTAATTATCACATCTCGGTGAGCATTCGGAAGTCAGCCAAGCGTGGTCATTGCATGCGTGCTGAACAAGAATGCTGTATAATGACAGACTAGAAACAATAGACAACTCCCGAAGCACAAACTCAGCCAAAACGCTGAAAATGTTCAATGTTTACTCAAGTTTGGGCTTATAGAAGATAATGTCACAGTTTTTCAATGACCATGAAATTCATAGTCCGGGTAGTTAGTTAATCATTTGTGGCCCTGAAAAAATTTGAAAAAAAAACTACGAATTTTTAAGAAAATGCTTTTTTCGTGAGAAGGACTCTTTAACGCTGACAAACGTCAACAAATAGAGAAAACTATAATTTGTATATGTTTGCTTTGCTCGAAATCGCGCGCATTTACAAGGCCCTAAAGCTTTTTGCTGACTTGCAAGGACCCATCTGTTATAACAATCCCCAAAATAAAGGGAACAGTCTCATAGTTTATTAGATATAATCGTGTAAAGTTTGCTTATCATTTTCGCATAAATTATGACCTCAATTTTGAAACCGCTGAATTTCTCGAATTGGGTCTTTGCGATTTTGGTGAAACTCTGTCCAGCGCAAGGCACTAATGCGCACTATGTGTAGCCGAGATATTTTCACGAAAAAACGCCGGCAACAGCAGATTTTCGACTCAGACCTCAAAGGGGCGTGGCACTATAACCACGTGACATTTACTCCGATCGCAAAAAATGTTATGTTGTATTGTAGATTGATCTATATGTTATCCAATCTATGTGTTAGACTTACGATAAAAGTAAAGGTGGGATACCAGAGAGCTTCAAAGTAGGATGCTACCCCCCCCCCCCCCCCAAACTGGGTCGAGTCACCTTAAGAGCACTACCTTACTATCACTGTTTGTCTCTCTCTTCGGGGGACTTATCATGAGACGACTGGGATGTTCAAGACCGGTTTGACTTGTTGCTCTTACATATTTTGTTAATAAACACGTTCATTTTATCTTATTGTTGCCTCTGTTAATATTAGTACTAATGTAAAGCTCACTATGGCCGGCGTGGTTATGGCGCCCAATAGCCTTATGGGTTGTATTCCTTATTTGGCATGATGCTTTCCTTTTTAGGAAATGCTTTAAAAATCGCTTTGTTTTATATTATTATCTAGGCCAGCCCAATAGGCCACTTTCGATATATTAAAATTCAGCATGACAGCGAGTCTTAGAGGACAAAAACAAAGAAAATGAATTAACATGAATAATAAGAGTTATTAAACAAATAGACAACAATTTATCCTGGTCTTTACTTTGATAGATTATAGATCTTAACCAATAAGCGCGGAAGAAGTCGTAAACTACTGTTTAAGTGATTTTGAAAGTTGTCTTCAGCATGGCACGGCGGCCTTCATAGACAATAAGGACTTTGAGTAGTGACAACAAGAAAGGCAACGGCAATGGAGAGCCCTCAGGGTATACCCAAAGCACGAAATGCGACGTCAGTGCAAGGAAAAAACATCTGCCGTTCCCATCACGTCCCAAAGTGAGAATTGGTATTTTGCCGTTGTGACAAAACGTGAGTACTGAACTTTAGTTTTCCTTTGGTATTTTTGCAAAATTCTGATAAATTTGGCATTAGATAGCTTCTAGGAAAAGTAAAGTACTTTGAACTTTTTTGGCCTGATAACACAGACTTGAGATTTACACATGTTTAACTGTATGAGAGAAAAACACCTGAGAAGTGTGAATAAAGGCTGAGGCGAGACCGGTAAAGCTACTTTGTTTTAAAAGTGTAGTGAAGCTGCCCTGAGAGCTATTCCTTGTTGAAAAAATCATCGTCCCATCTATGGTCTCTTCTGAAGTTTAACAAAATAAGCAGCTATTAATTCACTTTAGTTATTTTACACAGAAGCATATGCTCCTATTTTTCATTACTGCTCCGTTTGTTCAGCTGTCTCGACTATCACGTACATGTTCCAGAAACAACAACCGCATTCAGGTTCTTTTTAAATTGATTTTATTTCCCCAGTCTCTTTCACGATATTGCCGTCGCCGTTGCCGTTGCTGTTGTCGGTGCTTGAAGTCCTTATTTCTTTACGCACAATTCTAAGCGTGAACTGCATGGCTAAAAACTTTGGCTTTCCGTCCAGAGTTTAAGTAAGACCAAAATGCATAATTTACGTCCCTAAGCGAGAAAACGCTAATCCCGTCTCTTTTTCATGGGAGTCACTGCCAACAACACTGAAGTCACTGGCAGCAACTCAATATTGTACGCTGACCTGTTTACCGTGTTTTTGGATAAACTAATGTACAGTTCTCCATAGGCAGTGGATGAAACAATGGAGTTTCTTTTGGTTTTTACCACCACCCAATCTTCAGTAAAAGCTGCATTTAATTTTTCAAAATTAATGTAGGTCGGTAGATTCTCGGCCGAACATCCTGGCTATAGTTTGAATGAATTGATACTGTTTTCACAACATAAAAATAACATAGCATGTAAATTCTAGATTCATTCTATATAGACTAGACTTTGGAACTTAACACAGTTATCTGAGCTGTGATTACCGTCTGCTTGTAAATATTTATTGCTGCTTTGGAAACTTAAAAAGGCCCATAAACAATCCGCATGCAAAAAGAGCCCACATAAATCGAACGGCATCTAGGGTTCGAACAATTGATCGGAGATACGTTATTGCTCTGTATGGACGCCCTGATGGGCGCTCAGGCCATGGTTCGTCCTAAATAAAAGAAAATTAAAAGTATTAATTAAAGATAAGTACAGGCAAACAGTCATGAGTAAAAATCTGAATCATCATGGCGAATGAGATAACTCTTAAGTCTGTGAATGAAATCCTTAATTATAAGTATCCATATAAATGACGAGAAGACCATCGCAGTAAAAGACGCAACTCATGCAGTTGTTATGCTGTGCAAGGTGGTTGTAACTTTTGAGTCTGTGGAAGAAATCCTATGGTAATGGGGTGACCATTCAATGAAACCTACTAAGCAGTACTTTCCTGTGGTACGTGGTACTACTTACTATGCTCTTCACGGTGGTTCTAACACCTGAATCTGAGGATGAGACTCTTAATTTTGACCAATCAAATAAAAGCTACTGTGCAGAGCAGTACTTTGCTGTGGTACTGTTTATTATGCTGCATAAGGAGGTTCTAGCGTTTGAGTCTGAGAATGAAATCCTAAATTGTGTCCGTTCTAATAAAAGGTACTAACCAGTACTTTCCTGTGGTGCTGTTTACTATGCTGTACAAGGTGGTTCTAACTTTTGAGTGTGTGGATGAAATCCTAAAGTGTGACCATTCAAATGAAAACTACTGAGGGGCTCAGTACTTTCCTGTGGTGCTGTTTACTATGCTTTACAAGGTGGTTCTAACTTTTGAGTCTGTGGATGAAATTCATTCCGTTCATTTTTGAAATCAGAAGACAATACAGACAATAGAGACCTTAGCCAGACCATATTGATTGAGCCAGGTGATCAGTGATGGTTCATCGACAGTCAGGATGGGTAAGTAGTCTCTCACCATCTCACGCCACCACCAATGTTTTACCAATCTAAAAGAGAAAACAACATCAGCAAAATATTATAGACTATTTTGTTACCAGTGAGGAGTATTTGCTAAAGAGTCAGCACACCTTAACTGAGCAATTCCTTTCTTGTAAGTCATAACCTTGTAAAAGAGTTAGTAGTGATAATATAAGGGGAATCTGGGGCATAAAGGGTAAGGTGAAGGCAATGCTATTCGGTTAGTTTTAGTTTATTTATTTGCCAGAAAAAAACCAATATACAGACATTCAATATATTATAAAAATGATAGTTAAAGAATGAAAGTGACGCAAATTACACAAGTGGAAGAATTGAAGGTATTTTTTTGGTGGGAAAACTCAAATTGAAACCGTGGGGGCTTATTACATGAGCTCCCTCCCAAACCTAAGACTACAATTAAAATAAATAGGCGGCGAAATCATATTGAAATACATTTACAATACATACGAAACAAACCAAAAAACACTTAACAGACAAAAAGCAGCAGAAAAAACAAGAGGCGAATCAGCTAAGGAGAAATGTTTTCAATCTGGGTTTAAAAGAGAGATAGTAGCAGCACGACACTTTGTATATTGTAATTTAGTGAAATGAAAAATTTTAAGACCCCATGAAACCTTTTACCAAAAAGTCTTATAATACATTTGTTTGTGCAGGAAATAAAGAGAAAGTATTTGAATTTCTGGTTTTATAGGAATGAACTTGATTTGTCATTACAGACATTTCTTTCATTACATTGGGAAGCAGGCCTGTTTTATAACATTACTTCCACTTTCCAACTTGAAACAGGCAAATTTCAGAGAACTTCAGTATTTGCAAACCTTTAAATATAGGATCAGTGTGAACATCAAATGGCATTGTGGAAATGCATGTGTATTTTGCTATCCAAGAGGCATGTAGGAGGGAAGAGATTCCGGAAGCTGGAGCAAAAAAATGTTTCAGCGATTTTTTAGCACGTACGTATTATCTGATTATGAACAAGCTTTTAAGCTGATAGAGGAAACATAGACGTTTGATTGGGGAAGTGACAGGTATCCTTTGGTTGTCATTTATACTAACTTGTTATTTTGCAGAATAT
>OZ037997.1:12113627-12146127 GCA_964035705.1 Porites rus | reverse complement strand
TATCAGAGACGGAGAAAAATAGAAAAATGTTTTGACTGAATGATAAAACCCATTGCAAAAACAGCTAATTATAAGACGGCAGTGTTAGCTCCGTACATAGAACGCTGGACTGCAAACGGCTAGATCTTAATGTGGCTCGGATTATCACATAGAAATGGCGGCCCCAAATGGCCCCGTATCCAGTAGCAGAATAAAACAGTGTCGTAAATAGGTATTTAGTTACTTAAATGGTATATGGCACTTAAAGAAGGTTAGGATGTTCGAATTATTTATACAAATTAGTACGTACTTATCTTGGACTTTAAAACTTCAGTAGAAGAGAGCTCTAAAGCAAACAGCTTGACTGTCCAATAAATTACAGCTGTTATTGTTCCAAAAACCACGATTCTTGTTATTAATTTGGCCAAAGTACTTCTTTGTGTTGGTCTGACAGTTTGTCCTCTTACTAAAGAAATAAAAAATTAAATACAGTTGAACCTCCATGTGGGACCACCTCTCATACAGAAGGGTACCCCACAGGGAACTAAAATGTAACACCCACGGGCATTTTTGTTTGATTTTTGGCAACATAGCTATTCTTACTAACTGGAGTACGCTGAAATCATTGTCGCCAAGCTTAATTTTTGTATGAAGATGGTATCTTAGGGCATTTTATTACGACGTTGTTGTCCAAATAAGGAGTTTTCCTTTAACAATTTAAAGTTTACTATAACCAGAAACGCTTTGAATTTGTGATAAGTGTACTGTAAAGATAATCAAGAAAATTTCTGACAGTTTTTACGCTGTTTCTGCGGATATTAAGCCGACAAATTGCGATAAAATTCATCGTTCAGCTAATAAGACACACAACTTTTTAGCTTCACTAACTGGATCTGTCTCTTTTTGGGACCATAAGGTTATTCAGTTCAGCAGAACCAAGGTTCGTTTACTTGTCGCTACTGAAAATAAGCCCAGTGAGCGGCTGAAATTGAGCGTTGAGTCTCCCTCATCTCAGGCAAAACACTGATGCCTCTCCACCCTCTGTGAGGGAAGTGAGGACATTTCTGAAACCAAGCAGTTGCATTAGGGGGTGGGGGCGTGGTTTCCTTACCAAGCCATGATGGTAGAATCGTGACCAAATGCTCATCATCGAGAATTGGTAACAACAGCGCAATCGCCAGAAGATTGAAGAAATTATAGTTACCAGTGAGAATAATTAGAACTTGGAAGAATATCTAATGAAGAAACAAAGAAAGAAGCTTAAATAAAACAACCAAAATTAACCATCAACTTGTAACACTTAATGTACATGTACATGTGTATCTACAGTTGTCAGCTTGTAATCATTGCAATTTGGTCACTTCCAATGTAAGTCCCATGTGCACGTTTATTATTATTATTAACTTTTTTTTCCTGGCTGCTGTGACTACCGGCACATTGTACATCAGACATGTACATGTAAACTGTAGATGACCTTTAGTTAATATTTCATTAGTACAGGAACTATACGCACTTTGCACACGCAACTTGAGACCAAGTCTCAATATCAGCAAGTGTTTTTCACTTAATTGCTATGAGGTGCATTTAGATCGAAAGATATCTGTAGCTAGTAACAAGGTGCAACACCAAGGCTTGTTACGTAGCAGGCAAAACAGAGTACATCTTACAGCATGCTCAAAATAAAGACAGCACCATCTAATAACTGAGCCAATAAACAGCAATTTTCCTCCACCATTCAATCTGCCAAGAATTTTTAAAAGCCCAACACAATGTATCAACACTAAAGAATTCTTAGAGTACCACCCTCACTGCTAGAGTCTACCCTACTCTAGACTAAGTACTCAGTTCCACCTGACTCTAAACCACATTGTACTGTTGTACATTAACTTTACTGGCCCTTAATTTCCTTAAAAACAGGCAAAATTATTTCTTAATAAGAGTCAAACTTAAAATAGCAAAATCACCTGGGCATAAAATGAAAATATCCTCAAGGATCGAACAGGAATGAAAAATAGCCATGATAATGCAATTAAAATGACATACCTGGAAGAAAATACAAAGCATTAATAAACAACAAGAAAAAAGAAAGAAGTACAATGGAACAATGTTAATATGAGCACCATTGGGCCATGAAATCCTGGTCACAGGAGATTTGGTCATCTGAATAATTTTTGGCAGAAGCTATGCAAGGTTCCAATATAATTTACATATACATGCACTTGTAAACAGATATTAGTAGACAGCAACCAGCATACTGTCACGAATCTGCAGTCTGATTGGTTGACATACTCACTATCTATTATGTTATTGATGAGTAGCACACTGGTGTTTTGAACAAAACCAAAACAATAACAACTAGAAAAAACAATTTTCACAATGTTTCAGTGAAGGAAGAAGTAGATAAATCATAATTATTATTAATAATTAATATTTAATTATTATCCCAGAAAAAAAAGAAAAACTTTATAATAAGCAGCCACAAAAGCACTGGAATTGAAATTTAGTATTTGTTTTTCTGGATAATATATTTTAATTTTTAATATTTAATGAATTCGCCTAATTGTATAAAAAAGACTTTTTTACATTATATTACATGTTCAAAATTTTGCACAGATCAAATGCACCATGAAGACTGTTGACTTCTAGAACACTAGAACTAATAGTCTAAATAAAATAAAATATCTAATTGTTGGTTAATTAATTGTTATAATTGAGTTGACTCGATAACACCAAACCTTCTAGGGAAATAGAAAAAGTTTGAGTTATCGAGAGCTCAAAGCAGATAACAGGGAATAAGAAATATAAGCAAATGGATGGGGAGGAAATGCAACTATTATGCACACCTCACTTCAAGGGCAGTAAGAGATATAGACTAATATTATTTTTGTAAAAGGACTTTTAAAGCAACAATTTGATTAATATACTGAGATAGACACTGAATTTGATCTGGAGTGACAAAAAAGGAAAAACAAAGAATATTATCATGAAGAATTATTGTTTCGATTGTTTTTTCAATCAATGTTTTGGACTTCAGTACTCTGTTTTCTTTTTCTTTTTTTTTCCCGACTTATCACATGCTTAAAACGTGCATATGGTTCGAGTTATCAAGGGTAGAATTGTATAGGAATGATCTGAAGGGAAAAAAATACTGTGAGTTTAATAGCGGGGCATTCGAGTTACCGAGAATGAAACTACAGTAAATGTATGAGAAAAATCCAGTACGAGGTTCGAGTTAGCGAGGGTTCAAGTCATTCAGAATCAAATGTTTAATATTACAAAACTAATTACCACAATTTTTATAATGCTAAATACCGTACGTAACTTACTCACGTTAGAACTACACTTAGCCTCTGAAACCATTTTGGGAGCTGATGTGCATACCAAGCCAGTGGGGTGAGGATACACTACAACAAATAAAACTAACTCATGCATTAGTCAGTCTTTGAGAAATCAGTAACTAAAAAAGTCGACTTACAGTACCGCTCAAACACAAGTTGATGATTTCGGCTCACTCCTCAAAACTTGATTACCTGTCTTGATTCTTAATATGTTTGAGTTTCGAGATGCAAGAATTGGGTCTCAAGAGACGAGAGTGTCTGTCACCTTTTTTGAAGTGGTACTGTGCATGTACATGTAATGTCCCACTATTAACAAGAATAATGTAAATTTTTTTCCCAAATAAATGCGTGCAATGACACTTTTCCAGAGCTGTATGCACACTAATTGTACCTGTGATTCATAGTGCCAATCAAGTGCGGTTAATCCCCACCATGTAGGACATCGACTTGACAGCTTGACAATTCCAGAACAGAACATCAGTCTAAAAGCAAGCCACTTTACTAACCACAGAGTTATGTTGTCATGATGTCTCTGAAACCTGATCCAGCAAGTGACGGTCAAGGAGTGATTCACTGACAACAAGAAAATTAATAGGCCATTTCCGAGTTCCAAAAACTCTCACTTTCAAATGAGGCTAAGTGAAAAACCTTTCTTGTGAAAATGAGTTATATTTGCATGAGAATAAAAAAATCATTTTCATATCAAAAGCTGAGCACTTAGGCTCACTTTAAAACAGAGGATTGAGGCAGCTTGCAAATGGCCTACTCTCGGTAGGGAGATGACTCAGTGATACAAAGATGATAACAACCGAGGCTTTTAGCAGGAACTGCGTTCATTGATAGCAGTTTTCTTAGTAAAGTTGTTTCAGTTATACTGTATTATATGTTTTTCTTATTGTTATATCAATATGTTTATGATTCCAGTCTGTTGATGACCTGGGATAATACCTATAGGGAATAATACAGTATACATATATAGTGATCGATACTCTTGGGATGACACTCTAAAATGATACCCTTGGGACGATGCCCAGGGAACAAACCTTATTAGGATACCATAGGATAGATAACATGGGAAAGAGACCTTAATGGTGATAATCCTTGGAACCACACCCTGCTAGCTAGAGATCATACATGTTGAGCTAAGAAATGACACAATCAGGTTGGTAGATATATATCATTGGGTAACACCCTAAGCTAGATGACATCCTTAAAATGACTCTGTCAGTTGGCAATGACACAGTGTAGTCCTTACTAATGATGCCCTTAGACAGTATCCTTCTGGTATCAAGTGGCCAGCTGTGAACCGGCCTTCCAGTTGGGGTAGGTGTGAAATCAGGCAGAGTTCAGAAATGCCTGCAGGCAAACATTATTTTGAGGCTGCAATAGCACATCAACCTGCTGCTGTGCAGCAGACAATATGGTGCAAACTCCTTTTGGTTAGATAAATTGTTTATAAACACTGGAGCTTATACATGTACAGCTCCAGGCTAGTACAGGGATTTTGCAAAAGTCAAGCAAAAATAAGATGTTTGTGATCTGTGAAAAGAAGAGTAGCAGCCCCCACATGATTACTTGCTAAAGTTCTCAATGATGTCTTCTTTATCTGGAAGCCTAGAACAGGGTATAAACATTACAATTGACTATCTTGACTATCTGGAGGAGTAATAGACCACGAGTTTCAATATATTAAAATTCATACTTGGCTATGAGGCTTTAGGGAATAAAACAAAAGAAATGTAACATAACTATTGATTCAGCAGGGCTATAAAAAGCGAAGCTCTTGCTAACTATACTTATAATCCACTCACATCAAAATAAAATCGTATAATGATGAATGCAAAGGCAACGAGAACAGCAAAAAAAAAAAAAAAAAAAAAACAGTGATAGGTATAATTAGCATAAAAAACAACTTTGCATGTGAACACACTTTTTTGTACATTTCTTTGCAGTTGTTGTTGCAAGACTACAACGTGAAACTTTCTAGTTACACGTTTTATGAAGGAGATGTTGTACAGTTGTATGAATCTCACAAACATAATTGAAACTTCATTGTTCCTGTTTGCTTTCTTTTTCACTGCCGCTCATTTCCTCACCAGCATGTAAAAATCTCATGTTTTGTTTCTAATGAAAATTCGTCTCCTTTGTTTTTTATCCCCTGATCTAGCTCTTAATATTTCTCTGTTATAGACGTCATACTCAATAAAATTTAGGCGAAAAAAGAGACTCGGCTTCGTTGTTGCTTTTTCTCTCTATATGTTGAGGTGGCCAAGATGACCATGCATAGCATGGATGTCTATTATCAAGTAAAAACAACAGAGGTTGCAGGCTCCACACAAAGTAAAAAAGATCATTTCACATTGGTTAGCCTGTGGTGTGAACAGATGGGTGTACAGTCACCTGACTACCAAAGTTTCTTGGATACATGGATGCCCAAATTTTCTTACCCATGGTGCTCCGCTATTATTCATTACTAAGCTGCAAGATGATTTAATTTCTTTTGTTTCATTTCCCTAAGCCTCAGGGTCAGGTCTGAATTTCAATATATCAAAATTAGTCTATTCTATTGTTACCATTTGCAGTTTTCCATAAGGATTGTTCAGCTCTTTAAGAAATTCCCAAACACATGACAGGATATGGCAAAGAGCTTTAACTTAGCTCTATTGCAATTTGACAGTCAAAGCTCATTCTTTCAATTGCAACATTTTTGAAGTTGGTATGCACTCCATAGCTCTTCAGTTTAAGTTTTGACATTATTTTAAAGCTGCATTTGAGTTCCCCTCAACTCCTAGGGGAGCTTTGCTCTCAGGCTACAAAATATACAGGAAAAGGCTTTGTTGGTTGATCCACAAGCTTTTCCCCTATACCACTGTTTCTCTTCCCACCCCCTCAAAGTCCAAGTTGGGTTTGGTCCAACATAAATTATTGGAGGGATGCATGCTTACATGTATACCTGTAATTAGTTCTTGCTTTAAACAAATTCAGAGGAGAAACAAGAATTGTTAAAAATCCTGTCTCCATAAGAAGGATATCCCTGAAAAAAAGAAAAAAGTTGAAGTTAATAATGTCACCGATCTTAGTGAGTCATTGTTTTGCAAGGCTGCACTCTAAGAAAAATTTCACTTGGGCCTGGAGGTGAAAAGCTCAATACCAGTTCTCTAGGGTGCAAAGTGAGCATTTTAGTTTTAATCCATTTATGGTTATAACATGTTGCGCAGGAGCATTGGAATACGAAATTAAAGCAATGTTTGCAATAGTTGATACATGAATGTAATCAACAGTTACTGAATATGATCTTACCACTGGAAATAAATGAATGTTTGTCCCACCTGAAAATGAAATTAGGTTTCACATTCAATATGTGCGACATTGTTCTCAATATCCGCTGGTGATACATTGAGATGTAAAGCTACTGTATAAGTATTCTAGTTTATTATATGCGAAATGAAGTTTAGAATTTGAATACCCCTTCAAGCTAAGTGTGATGTTGTTGGTTGAATGATTATCATGGTATTTTCTCAAGAAAAATCTTACAAAATTAATAATCAGATTGTCTTGAATTATTAAACAAATTCTCTCCTATATTAAGGATGTTCTTAGAGAGATCTTTGTTCGTTTTTTTATATAGAGAGATGGATAAATGGTTAAAGTAAATAATTGTATATATGTACATGACTGTACAATATGCATTTTGTATGAATAAAGTCTATAATTTTAGTGATAAAAAAATTGCAACTTGTGTTACAAATACAGACTAGCTGGTATACTACATGCAATCATCTGGTACCCAGAGATTGTTAAGTGAGTGAGTTTTTACCTGATATAAAGAATAATAAAGAAACCAAAGGACAAAGAATGTAATTGAATCTCTCCAGGATCTGAATGACATGGCCAGCATTGAAAGAAGCATTCCCACTAAACAAAGAAGCTCCATGCCAGTCTGAGTGTCCAATCCAAGCTTGGGGGTGAGCCACAGGAGGGTAGGCTTACGCCAGAAGTTTTCTTCTATAGATGAACTCTCTGAATTTACAAAATGCATATTAATTATTGCATTACATCTGATTGATTTGAATCATCAACAGGCCTGTAACCATTTCTAAATGGTACATCTTAACAAGTTTACCAGAAAAGCCTCACTAATGCCACACATTTCTTCTTCTTGGCTTTCGAGGTGGGACATCCCCGTGCTTAACTTCGGTGAGCAACCCCCCTCCCCCCCCCCGGCTCCACCTCCCTCTTGGGCTTTAAAAAGTATTCACGAAAATACTTTAACACTGCTCATAGAAAGTTTTTTAAGACCAATAAGGCGAGTTTTAAAAATGAAATTTGACAGCAAAAGTTTCCCTGTACATTCTACGATTCTTGACCACGTGCAAATGAATAAATCTGTGGGGAACAAAATAGCGGTCCATTGATGAATCACAGCACGTAAAAAGTTATTCTCCACCAGTTCGTCTATATTTTAGATGAGTTCTGGTTGATATATGTAAACAAAAGAAAACGCTTCCATATGAAGTTAAATTAACATCGTACCTTCTCTCAGGGCAAGCTTGGCAGGAAGAACACCATTTTTGCCATAAAGACCTGCATTGTGTAGAAAGGGGAAGTTATGGTATAAATTAACGTTCCTATCGATTACCCAATTTAGGTTTATCATGCAGTATTTACCTGGTATCTGTATGTAAAAAGAGGAGAAAGCAAAGAGATAAATCGCGGCAATAAACCATAAAAATGTATTTTGTACGAGAGCTTGTTTTCCGTAAGCTGCCATATTTGGATTTCCCCCGAGTCCAAGTCCACGGCGGTGATCTTCACCAGTCCCTTCATGTAAGCCAATCCATAAACAGGACAAAATATTTTCTTTGTTCTCGAATTTCGATCTACAAGGATGTTTGGCGCCCAATTCGAAATGAAAACAGAAAAGTTTACAATTGTTTTGAATCTACATTGCAGATAAAGATGCCATCAATACGCAAAGAAACGTTTTAAGTCTAAAATCACATACTTTTGCCCCAGGAAATTTTGAGCAATGTTCATAAGATGACCGCAGTCGCAAAATGTCGAGCGCATCAACAGGTGGTTCGTCAGGGTTTCCTTTGGTGCATGGCAGCAATTTATTTATTTGCTTTCACCTCGCTATACATACAAACACCAGGTAAGTGGACCCTTCCAATGTTTTTGGTATGATGACTTATAACTGTTCTCTACCCACTGATGAGAGGATACAGTGTAGATGTAGCATGCTAGTGACGGTCCGCGAGTTTGTAACTGAGCGATCGCTAATCAAACGATAACAACAGCAGCGATTAAATATACCGTTCAGATGTTTTTACCTAAAATAAAAAATCTATGAAATGTAAGAATTCACTTGACCAGTTTCATTTAATAACATTCGAGTAAAAATTACTGTTCCACAGCCATTCAGGATCTTTTGCTGGATTTTGACATTAAATGTTTACAGTGTAGCTACTACAGATGTTTACCTTATTGTTGCAGGTCTTTATGGTCATGATGGAATTCTTCCTGCTAGTTACATATTGCATGACTGTAAGTTCATCTTGGGTTGTTTATGTGAGCATAATTCTGACCGACACACTTTTTCATACCTTACTTTCTTGCGCAGTGCCTAGCTTCTATTGTTTCTTTCAAGACTAACCTGACTTTTGAAGCAGATCAGATACTCCACTGAGACAGGAATGGAAATTGATAAATATCGGATCTCTTTTTAACAACATTTGTCACTGGGTGTAATAGACAATGCTTATTAAGATGACAGATGATGATGTTGATGATGATGATGATGGTGATGATGATGATGATGATTATCATAATTATGATGGGGAAAAGAGACGGAATTGTGAAGCATATGATGCAATTTCCATTGCATAGTAATGTTATAGGAAACAAGATGTGATTACACTGTAATAACTTACTTTTGAGTGACTGTTTGTTTGACTATGTGCAACGTACCACTGGTGTATACTCTATTGTACTCCATTCAACAAATTATCAATACCTTTCTGGTAATGTAAATTGCTATACTGTACATCACCTGTACCTACCGTGTACCTGTTTAATATTGCAGTGTCAATATGTACAGATAAGAGTTACTCTTGTGGCCAGTGGGCAGCAGCTGGAGAATGCAAGAAAAACTATGGATGGATGATTGAGAACTGCATGAAGTCTTGCAACAGTTGCCACAGTAAGACTTATATCACATGAGCATGGAGCTATAAAACACAGCTGAAATTACAGCTTCATGCTATGATGGATTTGATAGCATTGTTGTATTGGCAGGATAAGAATTCTGTATTTAGTTATCCATAAAATTCAAAGCAGCTTTTAATTATTAGCCTGATACCAGGCACAATTTTTTTTTTTACTTTCTCTGTTACATGGTCACCAGGATTTCATCTTGGTTGTGGCTCAATTTTATCCTTGGTTCAAATTTTATTTTCCTTTGTTTATGAGAATGGTAATGTATGATGAGTTTAAAACAAAGGGAAATAAAATTTACAAATGTAAACCCAGGATAAAACTGAACCATAACATTCACATGTACTAAGTGAATTGAAAATAGAGCCTGATCTCAAGTTATAGCTTTATTCCTTATCTCTCACAAAAAAGAAACAATACTACAACGTAGAATAGGTGCCTTACATCACTATGGTAACCTTTGTTTCAAAGCCATCAGTCAATAAATTCAGAATGGGGGATGGCTAAGTGGTTTAGAGGGCAAGATTTCCACTTTGAGTCATCTAGTAACCTCAGGTTCAACTACTTCCTCATAGGCTAGCCTCTATCCTTTGATGCATTAACCCTTAAATTAAATGAAAATTAAAATATTGAACCCAGTGTAATCTCTATATTTCATACTTGATAATAATAAGCCATTTGCACGATGGCATCATTTTACTACTATGACCAGAATCCTTCAGGGTTTTTCTTTCTCGTGGAAATTATGGCTTTTTTCATTTAAACCTCACTGGGATTACCAAATTTAAAATAACATGGAAGGAAAAACGAAAAGGAGTCTGGTCATAGAAGTAAAATGACATCATCGTGCAAATGGGCTGTTGTCAACTTACAACATGACATCAAGAAAAAAACAACAACAACAATAAAAAAGCAGACACGGCTGAAACCAGGCAGGCACTAATATGTTCACATTTAATTGACCTTTACCATTTTGCTCCATCCAGTCTG
The DNA here is from genome assembly GCA_964035705.1 of Porites rus. NCBI lineage: Eukaryota > Metazoa > Cnidaria > Anthozoa > Scleractinia > Poritidae > Porites > Porites rus. Next base: position 12,135,604 of record OZ037997.1, on the reverse strand, counting down.
CAGTCCTCTTTGCACAATTAGAGATACAGTAATACCAACAAAATCTGTTGACTCTTATTATGCTCTTTTAGTTCTGGACACATCTTTTACTTCACTATTCCAGAAGACACCCACCCTTTTATGGGTGACACCATATCTAGGACTAGACACACCCACTGGAATGGAATTCCTCTGCATACTGGGTATTGTACTGTCTCTTGTTTTCCTTGTGTCACAGAGGTGTAGAGACTGCTTGGGTTTTCTGACGCTGTGGTTTCTTTACTACTCTATGTTGCCGGTGAGTTCAGCTAGAGTGATATTGAAATAATGAGAAATCTAAAAACGTCATAACCACTGTTGGAATGAAATCCTACATTTTACAGGTGTTTTATCAAATGCCCATTAGTTTCCAATAAGGTTGCCCAGTCTTTCCTCATTTCAACTTTGTGTCATAAATCTTAGTTTGTGATTATACTTACAGTGCAAGTAGATCTGCCCATAATTTTTAAGAATGTGACAATAATTATTGTTTATCAGTTTCCCTATAAAAGCTGACATAATAATGCATGTTTGAAGAATCAGCTACAGTTTAATTCATATGGAAGTTCAATAAGTATTTGAAATTATACGAAACATGACAGTAGTTACAAGTGAGCTGTTTTGTAATTTTATATAAATCACTTGTGAGAAAGATTTTGGAGTTATTTAGCGCATCCTCTGTAGAACTTTTAAAGAAGTTATTTTCGTTTAATTCATTTCTATATTTTTGTCAGGTTGGCCAGATTTTCATACGCTATCAGTGGTAAGTTGAAGCGAATTTACATGATGGTCATGTTGGAATTCATTTATAGTATAGTACTGATGGTAGGGAAGGTGCGTAAGAAATATAAGACGCGATGCACTCGAGGCAGTACGACACGCATGAGGAGAGAAAGATAGTCTTCCTGCAAGGCCTTTAAGTTTTTCCCGCTCCTTAGAGTGGAAACTTTCCGTTGGCTTAATTCCAGCCTTCCGAGGAAAAAAATCTTGTCGCTTTAGAAGATTAACCTGACGTACATTCTTCTTTCTCGCGGTTAGTGTCCTTGCTCTTTAATTTTACGCCGTTTTTTTTTTCATGTACCTGCCATGCAGGTATGCAGGTAGCTTGCGTAGAAGGCCCTTGAAAGTAATGGGCGCAGGAAAGAAGCCTGCAAGTTATAACCTGTGTATTAGGTGTTTGGAAGTAATTATGCGATAAAAGACCGGGGCGCGCAACGAAGACACACCCACGTCCTTCGCGTGCCCCGTTTTTTATCGCATGTTACTCCCAAGCGCCTGCTACACAGGTTATACCTTGCAGGCTAATTGTTTGCCAGATTAATCATCTTCAAGTTGTTATTTCATTTTTTGTCTTACATCAGGGATGCACTATTATGGGAAAGTGGTTTTCTAGCATTCCTGATTGCTCCTTGGAATATCTCTTTCACTCCCTGGAAATTAGGAAAATGCTTCTTCCTGAAGATGAGGCGTGTCAGGTACATAATAGGAAATTAATAAATAAATAAATAACGATAAAAAACAAACAAACACTGACCACTACGTCACTACTGCATTGTGTTTAACAGACTGAACGCAAGACAAAGGACTCTTCCACGAAAATTCCAAGTGATTTGATTTGTTAAATGCGAATATTTGTTTTTATTTTTATTTTCGCAGAAATATTTCTAGACACCATGACAGTATAATGTTATGGCTTGTGAAGTGGCTGTTGTTCCGACTCATGTTTGCCTCCGGTGTTGTCAAATTAACCTACATGGATAAAACTTGGTGGAATCTTACTGCTCTAAACTGGCATTATGAATCACAGGTCAGGTGGAAAAGAAAGTACAGTACATGGCGAGTTGAGTGCCTGCGTAGCTGGTGGTTTTGTCTGGCGGGCGCGCAAATGAGCGGCGAAGCTGCGAAATAGCGTGAACGAACAGTGGTTTTTTCCAGCCCAGTCCCTAGGCGTTCTCTCTTGATCCGGTGACGTCACAACTCATGGTAGAGTCCAGGAATGATCGAGCCGAAAACGCCTGGGGACTAGGCTGCGGGTTTTTCATTTTCGTTCCTACGAGCAAACGAGCGCTTTCCATTCAACCGAAACGTCCGGTTTGAATCTTCGGCAACCACCAGATGCGAATGCAACAACATTTTTTAAACTTTCCAAAAACAGGACAACCTTGCAAGGTATGCCCAAATTTTCGAAAAAATTTCCCGCAAGTTTTCTTTCCATTCAACTTTGCTTCCGGAAAAGCTAGAACTTTCGGTTGAATGGTTCGCATTTTGGAAATTCAACAGTTTCCAGAATTTCTGGAAACTTTTCCGGGAAATTTCTGTACCATTTGTCGCCGTTTCCAAGTTTTCGAAAAGTTTTGGTTTCATGGAAAGCGCCCTATATGTCGCCTTGTAGGTATCACAACATCGTCAAATGATCAAAAAAAGGTTCCTTTTTCTGTCACAGAGAGTTCATGATCTTTTTTTCTATTTGAATATGTAAAAAAAGTCAACGCATGAAAGAATTAGCTACGTATGGTAAAGTTAACAATGAAGAAGAATTGCAGATTAATATAAAAGAGCAATTCTTCTTTCCGATTCAGTTGAATTAACATATATTTCAGAAACGACAGCAGACTGCAAGCATGAACCTCTTTTATTGTTGAACCTCTTTGCGGTCATTATAGAAGTATGATGAAGGAAATTTCAGCCCGATATAGGTGTCTGATTGTGGACCAGCCATGTCGCTCCCGTCGCGTATTTGTTTCAAAATAAATGTTTCTGTTTAATATTATGCTTATTTATTAGGAACCTCTATTGAGCGGCCAACCACCATTAAGTGGCGACTTGTCGGTTCAGCTTTATTTGTTATTTGTTATCATTGCTGTTTCAGTGTATCCCTACACCTGTGGCCTGGTATTTTCAGAAGCTTCCCTCTTCCTTTCACCGACTCAGCGTTGTTTTCACGTAAGTAGGAAAACGAAGTGGTAAATAGAAAGTTACTGCTGCTACTGCGCTTTGTTTCCATTTATTTAATTTAGTGTTAAACGTGCGGTATGTGAAGATCATGCACTACGAAAAACATTTCCTGCCGGTTTTTTAAGCGAAGTGAGACTAGATGTACGTTGAGCGAGACCTCGTTAGAAACCAATTTTTGGGAATTTATGCATCGACGCGACGATTATGAAACGTAAAAAGGCAAGAGTTGTTACAAGTAAAACGACAAATCCCATAATTGCGCTTCTAGTACACTTTTTGTTACAAATTTTGTTGTAGTCGCTGCACGACTATTAGTATGTGTAATCAAATGTTGACCAGTGAAATTAGGGAGTAATTTCACGCGCATTTTGTCCAAATCCTAATATTTTCCCTCGCCTAAACGCGCATGAAATTACTCCCTAATTTCACTCGTCAACATTTGATTACACATACTAATTTCCCAATTAATGACGTTGGTGGACGTGAAAACACCTCAAAGAATTTTTCTCCTCAATCTTGGGTGCAGTCCCTAAGTGTTTACCTCTGGCAAAATTCGCCTTCAAACATTTGATTAGATGGGCGAGTTGGAATATTCCGAATAATCGCGATGAAGTTTGGAAGAAAGCGAATGTACATGTTTTAGTGACTATTTTTGTCGCCTTCGCCGTTGTGAAAGCTCAGTCCTACCCATGCTAGGGACCATTTGGATTTTATCGCCCCAGTTAACTATACATTTTGATATAGGATTAGTTGACAATGATCTTGATGGGAATAAACATGCAAAGCCACCAGCAGTGTTGGAGTGAAGAATAAGGGTCATTAGTAAAATGCAACTAGTGGTCTATTATCAATGCTGCGTTCTGATTGGTTGAGCTACTACTAGGCTATATGTTTATAGCCCACTATTGGACAATGGGATTTCTTGTAGGGTTGCAAATTTTCTCGATGTTTGGTACAAAAATAAAATCTAATTTTGGTAGTAACGTTTGAAGTCCTCTTTGGCTCCGTTTTTGTAAGTATGTTATCGACACCTTGCCAGTTTGGACAGTCTTCGTTCTTCTCGTAGCAGAGTTCACTCCCTGGGATATAAGTAACGACGGTTAAAGAAGACGTTTTGTTGTGTTTCGTTCGTTCGTTCTGCAGATATGTCATAGAGATCGGAATCCCTTTCCTGGCGTTTGTTCCTGTGAGGATTCTCCGTGTATTTGTCTACTGTAGCGAGGTAAGAAAAGCTAGAAATCAAATTTTTCTGCATTATCTCTTATCTTTCCCTTTTCTGTGATTTTGGATGTTAAAAGTTAGTTAGATGTGATCGTCCGGGTGAGTGAAGTTAAAGGGATACCATTGATAGTCACAGAAGAATAAAAACCAACAAACAATCGAGCTTTATTTAAGCACCCTATGTTATTATTATTCATGTCTTCACATAGTCGTGCTTCACTACGTACTATATAAGAAATCTTTTATGAGTAAAGAATTAACAACTCAATTACTAAACTTAAAAATCAGATTTAAAAATCAAACTGTGTGGAAGCTATCGTCACTGTAATTTGTAGCTAAGGACCTTTTTTCACTGTTTCACTCCCCTTTGTTTTTTGTCTTTTTCCCCACTACGCATGCGGAGCCTGGTCCCAGCTCTCTGATTTGTGATCTCGCCTCTGTATAAGTTTCTTTTAAGTTAAATCACTTGAGAGAAAAAGCTTTTATTCCAGTGTCGTTTTTTTTATCCATATTGAGTTTGTTTGCAACGTTGCTTACAACAGAGTTTCTTGTTAACGTAATCTTACAAATTTAATCGCACACTTCTAATAGTTGTAAGTATTGAAATTGTTGCAGGTATTTCTACAACTGTTAATTCTTCTCACTGGTAACTATAATTTCTTCAATCTACTGACCATCGTTTTGTGCGTGTCATTACTGGACGACAAGTGTATCCTGTCCCGGATACAATGCTTTCTCTGTAAAAGATGCGTTTGTTCTTGCTGCATAAAGAGATGCCAGCGTAAGTGGCCTATTTGATAATCTTCCTCATAGGTTCATGTTACCCTTAATGTCGTGTCGAACGTGAAAGTTAACCCCTGCCTCTTCTCTTCCACTCAAAGTCCCGGAAGGGTATTTAGGTTATGAAGCACACAACGATAAAAAGGGCTAGTTGAAGCAAATACGGTGCACTAGCAGGGGTATGATTTTTCCAAAAAAATGGTATCTCGCTAAACTTTCGCAGGGTAGCCAGGTAGTCATTTCGGAGGTTTCTTGTATATCATCAAAAACGGCTCAACACGAGCCTTACTGTACGCCTCGGTTTTGTAATTGGTTAAGAAATTCGCGCCATTTTCTCAACTTATCAAAAGCAAATCCAAATTGATCACATATTTTCTCACGCTCGAAGCCCGCAACACGTATTTGTTTCGAATACGGCTGGTTTTAAAATGTGATTGTCACCTCTTGTTGCAATACAATCTCGTCCCCAGGGTTCCCTGGGAACGAGGCTGGAGAGGCGATGACGTTGCAAAAATAAATTTGTGAAACTATGGAAAAACGAGGAAAAAATGTTCCGAACGCTAAAAATCAGCCTGTTTATTTGTACGGAGTCATCAGAACAAGCCGGTGCTTATATCTCCTCACCAATTTACACTATAGGCTGAATGTTTTGGCAAGTGGGCTTTTTTTTCTTTTATTCTTTCTGAATATCCTATCCAATCCCATAATTTTAAGTCTAAGGAGGCTCATTAAACAGACTAGCCGGCTTCTTAAATAACTGCGCCTGAAAAATAACCCGGTTTGTTTTAAACGTGAATTTTCTGCTCTTTTTGGCCGTTGAATTTTTCCCACCGGCAGCCATCACTAGGGCTACATTCTTGTCATTACAACCCTTCAACCCTCGCTAAAAATGTTAAAAGGCTGACCATTTGCAGGCCTCTCAGTTTGATCGAAAGATCAAAAGAGCTACGGCTGGTAGTAGCTGCCTATGGCTAAAAAACTAGCAAGCGGTTAATAAATAGAGGGTACGATTGTTTCCTTTTGTTACTTGCGTGACTCTTCCACAGAATAACAAGGGGAAGTTGAGACAATCTCTTATCGAGAAAAGAAACCTCTCACTTAAAGAGGTACTTTTGCAGTGAGCTTGACAAAAGCCCACTTGTAAAATGCCTGTATCTTAATAACAACTTATAGTTTCTTTGTATTATGAATTACGGGTAGGTATTGAGGAAGAGAGAACTGACAAACAGATACAAAAAGCATCCTGCCCACCAGAGAGCGAAAGGCAAGGTAAGAATTTTGTTACAAAAAAGGCTGCTAGCTCAAAAGCAAGAAGTTTTGTACTAACTGAGCACACCGTTTTTGCATCTCCCAATGAAGACGCGATTTACTTCATCATCCGAGCCCCGCGAAGGTCTAGCTTTTTGCAGGGCAGAGGCAGTACCTTCATTCCTAAGTTATTTTAAGACCCTGAGTATTGGCCAGGTTCCGAGCCTCGAACCAGTGACCTCAGGTATTACAGTCAAGCGATCGCTACCTACTGTGTAAACCCTAACCTCGTTTTCAGTTCACGGAACGGAACAGTTGATCATTGCTTGCTAACATTCTGATCATTTAGCAAAAGAGCCTCATAATCATAATCGTATTATGTTTGCTGACAAGAATCAGCGATATACTAAACTTTCTTTTTGTTCATTTTGGCAGAGGACGTTTCAACAACGTCGCAGTTAATGGAACACGTGCTGAACTGGATGAGCACGCATTACGAAAATTCCAAATTCGCACAAGCCAAAGAATTTCTACACAACCGAACTGTCTACAGGATCAAGCTGGCAGGCATCCTGTTATCAACCCTTACCGTGCTGATAACTATGATTGTCTGCACCGTCAAGTGGTTTAATATCAAGTTGACCAAAGAGGGAACAATTCATTGTGAAACAGGTATTAACTGTACTTCAAAGTAACAGGACACTACAGCTTTCTTTTATATTCTTGAGCGAGCAGGAGAAAAGGAGGCTGTGCCTGAATCGAGTCAGGCCTTTGAAGTCGCCACAGCCCAAACTTCTGGACTGATCAATCTTATTTTCTCTCTCGTCAAACGAGTTCCCTTGTGCAAGAATTCGTTTATTGAATACCGCGGATGGTCAGAACTGAGTGCGCTGTACCAAGCGCACGGCTGTTAAGCCCAGGTTCGAAACTATTTCCCAGCAACAAGCAGCACATGCACAACGATCTTAGATCTCTTAGATCAAGTGCTCCTTTTGTTGAAGGAGTTTAAAAAGTCAAGTGTAAGAGCGGAAGTTTCATCCTTGGAGAGGCCTTTCTTATGTTCGACTTTACAAAATTAATGTGGTGTTTTTGTGCAGAAGAGACAACAACGAGGTGTTATTTAATGAACTCCTTAAGAGAGTTGCCTGGCTTTTGGAGGTTAAATATTATTTTGTGTTTGTTTGTGGTAAGGGACCAACTGAATGAGTAGGGGTCTTAGAAGAGGTATCTGCATGTCAATCTATCTTCTAATGAAAGGTAAAAAACGATGAGATTTAACACACTCCTTTCTTGTTTACTCGCTCACGTTCATCGTTCTTACTCTTGAATATTCAATATTTAATGGATTTGAATATTCATGATCCCTCATAATGACGGGATTAGTATTATACCGTAAAATTCCGAAAATAAGCCCTGGGGCTTATGTTTTTCAAAGACCCTTTTTGTGGGGCTTATTTTTGGAGGGGCTTATATTCGGAGCGGCTTATCTATGGAGGGAAATTTGCGTTTCAAAATTGATTGGGCTAGCCTAATAGTTGGAAGGAAATTTATAGTTTTTGCTTTGTTTTACTTTGTATTTGAGGGCAATTTCCAAGTACAAACCTCCGGGGGAGGGAGGGGGGCTTATATTTAGAGGGGCGATTTAACGGAGGGTTTTTTGCGTTACGAGTTTGGGGGGCTTATATTTGGCAGGGCTTATACATAGAGGGGCTTATTTTCTGAATTTTACGGTATTATAAAAGACCACGTTAGTTAATAAAAAGCTGGAGGGGAAGTCGCCCCTCCCACCCACCCCCTCCTGTTCTGCTGTCTTATGAGCAACCCGCCCTACTCCTTTGTCGTTTTTTTCGAGAGGGAGGGGCTACCCATACCATATTCCTAACAAGGCAGCAGGAGGGATATTGAACTGTTTTCGCTGCATGACAACCTTCAGACGACGCGTCTCTCATCTGCTGTTTATCATGTCTTTTTTTCCACAGCATTTTCTCCTGAACAACTTTTAAACGCAGTTCAACTGGCCACTCAGTTTGCAATATGGATGGGGTTTCTGTCTCTTCTGGTTGAAATACTTGGTGCATTGACCAGGTAAATCCCGTCTCATTTTGGTGCGGTGTTTCCGAAGCCTGTCACACTTATTAGCGCGGTTGATTCCTGAATAGAGGTAGCCTGCGAGCAAGCTCACCAATTATGCACCAATTATGGCGAGCCAAACGAACTGCGAGAGATCCCGCTAGCGAGCGGCGAAGTCGTAAGGGGCGGCACAAGCGTAAATTCTCACATTCCCCCAAATGCATGGAGAGCTTGCTCGCAGCCTAGAATGGAGGGAAACCTAAACGGGGCAAACATTGATGCGATCATCACCTGAAATTTAAGCCAAAAAGTCTGAAAAGTGGAAAAATTTGAATCGCTATAACTGCTTTCGTTTTCTGGTTGTCGGCGATTCAGATTAGTAAACAAAAAGTGTGACCATTTAAAAGAACAATGTTTCAGCTTTTCCTATGTGTTTAGTTTTAAACTTTTTTAAAAAGTTTTTCCCCTCTATTTTCTATTTTCGCTGGTTATTAAGTGATTGCTGTTTTGTAGGTGTTTGTTGGAGCAATGTTGTACACGTTCAAAGTTGTGCCAGCTGTCTCAATGGGTTGGTTTTTCGATCGTCGCTTTGTTGATGTTTGCTGTTAGTTTGGTAAGTAAGGGTATAACAACTAAATACCTGCTTAGCTTCATGCGTCGTTATATTATTGCTATATCAGAGATTATTTTGGGCTATGCTACATTGTTTCTGATCACTGATTACGAGAAATAAAGAAAAAAACATTAGAGAGGTCGTTTACAACATGGATTTTGGACGCAAAAGTGGGCAACAATCGGTAGACAATTTGGCCATTGAGAGTAGACATGTAACTAAATGCTTAGCTTTTGCAGATACCTCAAGCTTTCTACTTCGTACATTTAAAAAGACCTCGCATTTCAACTTTCCCTCTATATTTATCCAGAAAAAGGCTGATTCGTACAGTGTGGTAATGAATGGTAAAACTTTCCTCTACGTTTATTGACTCGTGAAAAATCCTTTGTTTTTAAAACCTCAACTACAGTGACCTTATTCAACAGTTCCATGCGCTTATAACATCATATTGAGATTTGATGTATTTAAGGCGCTTACTGTGAAACGTTTTCTTATTTCAAATGCAGTACTCCTTTACAGCGGTCGACCGCGTTGTTCAGCGAAGCCTTCCTAAACTGTTTGTTAATCTGTATAGCGATACTGCCTACTTAGAGCTCACGAATGCATACGGACTATTCAGAAGGTGTGTACTTAGATTGCATTTAAGCCTACTAGGTATCCAGCGGTCCCACCCAACCTGTGTAGCAGACGCAAAAAGAGAATGGAAAGGGGAACAAAAGAGGGAAATGTGAAAGGAGAGGAAGTCCCTTTCCTTCTCGTCTCATTCCCCTCTCCCTTTTTCCCTTACCCCCACTTCTCCTCTTTCAATACCTCCCACGCAGACAAGCTTATTCGGAGGCTCTCCTCATCTACCTTAGAAGTAAGACGGACGCAAGAAATCAAGAGAATCCAGAGAAGTGCAGTCCTCCCCTTCGTTTAGATCCATTTACAGCAGCAGGAGGGACACTCAAAAAGGTCACAGTGTCCTAGTTAATTGAACGCCCAACGAGTTAATCTCTTTTTATGATTTAAGTATGTTGCAACGATGTTTCAGCAATGAGAGCAAACGATTCCCAACAAATTTCCCCACAGTGAATAGGCACTAAATTCTAGGCATGCGCAGTTGCAAATTTATTGGTAACTATGTTTGATTACTGTTTTAGTATGACTGGTGTTGGTGGGCGACCGGAAATTATAATCATAGGAAGCAATTCAATGGAGGGACCCTGGGAGGTAAGATACAGGCCAGGGGACATTATTGCATTCGGCGAAATACATAGCGTGATAAAACAGCCAACATTTCGCGACGCTACCACTGGTTTCTCCTGACCCTAAGGTCTTAGAGAAGAGGGCAAAAACTCCATACTGAAGACGCGCCACAACCCAGATCTGAGTAGTGTTTCTGATTGGTTGAGCCGTGTGGGAAATTTGCTTTAACCAATCAGAAGAACTACCTAAATCTGGGAAACGACGCGTCATCAGTATGGAATTTCTGTACTCGTTTCTCAGACGTTATTTCACGTGAAAACCAGTGGTGGCGTCGCGAAATGTCGGCTGTTTTATGAGGCTACGTAATACACAGCACTATAAAATCACCGCCATCCAGTACTGAGTCAGATAGGAAGAGGAACGTCGTGAATGGAAAAACGCGTTGAGTTACCACAAAGTTAAAGGGGTTATGTCACGTTATTTGCAATCTTTTTTAAAAACCTTTCTCGCATCAGTTTAATTTGCAAAATAATGGTATAATTTTGTTATTTGCGACTTTATTTTGCCATTGAAACTGTTTCCTGTCGTCTTTTGCAAGGATGGCAAGGACGGAAATGGATTGCAACGTGAAAAAGTTGGGCCAACCTTTTCAAGTTTTTAATACAATGCCTGCAAAACTAACTGGAAAAATTATTGCAGTTACTGCCCCCTCGCCGCCTTATGAAATTTGTTTGGTATCTACTTTACAACTCTACACGGGCATTTTGTGTATAGGTTAAGTTAGTAAGTAATGACTTGAGCACAAAATTGTCCTAAAACGGTAATATCATCGTGACATATATAGTTCCTTTAAGACAGAAAGTGACAAGAGAAGAGAAGTCCAAGTTAATATAAGTAATTTACCGTTCTAAGTCATTTTATTTCATGTGGCAGGAATACAACTTTCTTTATAAGCCTGGGAATATTTATCAGCCACCGCCCTTTGTTGGTGAGTATTACTACAAGATGTTTACTTTCATAAGCAAGCTTTGCTGTCATGTGGATCAACGTAAACTAAAGCAGCCATAATCCAGATCTTTCAGACATCAACGAAGGTAAACAGCAAGGCAGAGAATGAAAGTGAATGGAATTATGTTTTCTCGCGCTTGGTGACAATGAAGGTTTCCAGTTTTTCCCTTATTTTGAAATTCGTATTTAGCACCACATGTTTTCTTTGCTTGACGTCCTTTTTATCTGTTTCCTGAATTTGCCCTTTTATAATTCTCGTGCTTTGCACTGGCGCTATGTCTTTAGTTATCTAAGACTCTAATTACAGTATTACATTTCCTCTCATGAATACTAGTTACCCATTTTCTTCTGTGTGGTAACTAGTTCATGTTCTTCGATCCCTCGATATTTATCGTACAACGCATGCATCGCATCCATCTGCTTCCTCCAATCCTCGTATTGACCTGCTCCTGGCGTGGTTACATACTTTCACGCACTGGTCAACACTTTCTTGTGCCCCTCACTGTTAGATATTTCCCGCGCTTCTATTTGGTGTGTCAATGGTTAATGTATGACGTTTGAGCCTCGTTTTGAGTATTTCTGTGGAATCCTGATTGAGTATTTCTATGAATCTATAATTGCAACGTTTGGTTTATTTATGTTCTATTTCAGCGCCTCATCAGCCTCGCTTGGACTGGCAATTATGGTTCGCTGCTTTGGAATCCTACACTGAAAATCCTTGGTTTCTAAGTTTCATCCATAAGTTGCTGTTAGGAAAACAAGACGTATTACAGCTCATGGGTAAAGTTCCTTTCAACAGTTCCCCTCCTCAGTTTATCCGTGCTCAGCTGTATATGTATCATTACACACAAAATACTTCCAGCATATGGCAAGTCCTTCTACATCCTAGGTAAGGTGCCGCAATGCAATTATCTGGAATAGTGCGCTCTATTTACATAAGTGACTAGCAGGCTATATTTCATGGTTTGATTGTTACAACAATCGCAAGCGCGCTTTTTTTTCTTTTCATTAAGTGGCCCGAACCAATTTATATGCGTGTAGGTTATGTTTTTGATTCGCGTTTTTTAGACTGAACGAGTCAACCGATTTCTATGATTTTTTGTGTCCTTAATAAATAATGATGGAACTTTAAGAAAATGTTATTTATTTTTTTGTAGGTATTAAAATTTTTGAGATATCGGCATATATTTAAAACCTCATTTACGGAAACAGCTTAGAAATTCCTCGGCATGTTTTTCCCTAACTTCAGCAAGTGAGCTTCAGACCGCTCTAGTTTTATATGTGCAAGTTTGAAGGCAATCGTGATCATAGAAATCGCTCCACAAAATGATGATGCTCTACCAACTGAGCTATGAAGCCACTGACGTTGGGAGCAGGTCAATTGTGGGTTCATATGTTCCCGTGAAAGAAATGAGTGTTAATGATATATGAAATAAATCATATATGAACTGCGGAAATAAAATGAAAATGAAGAAATGATCGTCGCAGTGAACGCAATTTATGCGATTACGTAAAGAAGCCTGAAAAAAATTCAGGACTTCACAATTGACCTGCTCCCAACGTCAGTGGCTTCAAAGCTCAGTTGGTAGAGCATCGCACCGATAATCGCGAGGTCACGGGTTCAAACCCCGTTGATGTCCTGCATTTTTTCAGGCTTCTTTATGCCATTGCGTCAATTGCGTTCACTGCGACGATCATTTCTTCATTTTCAAAACCTTTTTTGCTCCTGTAAGTCCTATAACAATGTGTATAAAACATAATTAAATATTTAGTCAACAAACCGTGGCTTATCTACTATTTCATTTTGGTTCAGTGATTTTTCTTTGTTTTTTCTTTTTTTTTCTTACATGTTCTTTAAAGACAAATTGTTTCCAATCCGCTCGCTTTTGCCGCAGAAAACATGAAAAATCTACTGCTCGCGCTATGCACTCGTGAAAAAATTTGAGCGCGACTTGTAGGCAAGTCTATTTTGATTGTAATCATAACTATAACAAAATTGTCAAATCTGATTGGCTATCAACTGCCCTGATTTCAGCCTTAATTGGACAGTTTAATAGGACAGTACGCCTCATGCCTAAGTAATTGGACAGTACGCGCCATCACGCGCGCGCTTAAATGGCTTTTTTTTACTGCTAGCAAAACAAAATTTCGAATTTCTTGTGTTTTGACTAAAAAATAGCCTATTATATCACGAATTTTGTTAAAGTTTTGATTAATTGGTAACAGTTCTTCGTGTCGTCTAATTCGGTCTGTAATCACACTCGTGATTAAACAAATCGGACTCCCGCTACGCGGTCGTCCGATTTTGTTAATCACTCGTATGATTACAGACCGAATTGGACTCCACTCAGTCCTGTTACCATTACTAGTCCTAACTATAACAAAATTCTCAAATCTGATTGGCTATCAACTGCCCTGATTTCAGCCTTAATTGGACAATTTAATAGGACGGTACGCGTCATGCCTAAGTAATTGGACAGTACGCGCCATCAAGCGCGCGCTTAAATGGCTTTTTTTCACTACTAGCAAAAAAAAATTGGAATTTCTTCTGTTTTGATTTCAAAAAAGGGCCTTATATGTCACAAATTTTGTTTAAGTTGTGATTCATTGGTAACAGAACTTCGTGTCGTCCAATTCAGTCTTTAATCATACTCGTGATTAAACAAATCGGACTCCCGCTACGCGGTCGTCCGATTTTGTTAATCACTCGTATGATTACAGACCGAATTGGACTCCACTCAGTCCTGTTACCATTAGTTACCCCAGTGATAAGCGCGCTCTTAGCTTTATGTCAGTGATAAGAGCGCTCTTAGTTTTGACTGTTATGCCAGTAATGAGCGCGCTCTTAGTTTTGACTATTATGCCATTGATAAGAGCGCTCTTAGTTTTGACTGTTATGCCAGTGATAAGCGCACTCTTAGTTTTGACCGTTATGCCAGTGATAAGGGCGCTCTTAGTTTTGACTGTTATGCCCAGGGCGGATAAAGGTTGGGCGGTGAAACGAGCGCTCCGCTCTTCATTTAATGTGTGATGCGGAGTAGGACTGGCACGAGCGCTCTTTCCGCGCTTCCGGTGCGCTTGAAGGCCGGCGAAATTTTCCTTTTTGGAAACCGGAAATCCTATTTTCTTTCTGTAATTTCAGGTTGCAATGTTAAATAGATAAATTTGTTTCATAGCAATATCAATAAACAGTTTCATATGTTTATGTCTGTACGTCTATAAGTCAAACTTGTTGGTCGTATAATGCCAAAATTTGAGTTTAATTTGAAAGTGTTGAATACCTCCTCCTTCCACTAAATATCACCTAATCGTCTTTCGCCGTTTCGTTTGCAAAAGCTTAACACTTCTTAACCTCAACTTTTACATATGTTAAAGGGGGATAAATTTTACATAACATAACAAAAAATTAGTTTGATATATATTGATATAGTGGCGTTGTACTTTTTCAAACTTTGCTTCTCGGGTGCAACGCGCCATGGCGATTCGCGCAATGCGTTGCAAATCCGGCAACCGCATGTAAACAAAATTTATTGAGGTTAGTTGTAGGGTTTTTTCTCCATTTTTCTCTCTAAAACAAAACAAGGTAAACAGTAAAAACTGAGGAGAAACTAATTTTGAAGTTTCGACGAAACAGAAAGACGTATGAGATGTTTTTTTCAAAATTAAAAAGAAGGATGATGGTGATTGAAATTAGCATAATTTCACCTTGCACGAGCTGCACGCATTTATAAAATACACGTCATGTAGTTATGAAACACGACCTGCTGTCTTTTAGTTTTGCCATGGATGACATGGATGAGATTTTCCTTCGTGTTTTAGACAGTACTTAGTTGTTTTTGTTTTGGAATAACATCGACATTGGCGAGTAGCATAACGAAAATAGAATTCAGTGGTAGAGACATGAAAGTAATAAGAGAAACCCTTTGAAATAGATGTTTGTCTACTCCAACTCAACCTCCCGCAAAAAGTAGCAACATTTGCCTCTCGGAGACAGCGTACCAGCACAAAGGAACGAGGAAGAAGTGTAAGAAAACAAATCAAGCCGCCATAATTCAGTGACAGCGGCAGTGTCTAATGTACAAACCACATCGCAAGCCGTGACCGAAGTCGAAAACAAGCGACATTTCTAAGGAGAGTCCCAGTCCACTGCATCACACCTTTTTGCTCGGACGCGCTCGTTTCACCGCCCAACCTTTATCCGCCCTGGTTATGCCAGTGATGAGCGCGCTCTTAGCTTTGACTGTTATTCCAGTGATAAGAGCGCTCTTAGTTTTGATTGTTACGCCACTGATAAGCACGCTCTTTTATTATATACATACTGAGAAATAAATACTCACCAAAAACCTATGTCGTAAATTTCGTACGCAAATTAGTTCTAGCCAATCGGAGGAGCGAACGATGGTTTTCACACGTGAAAAAAATGATACGTCCAATCAGAATCGCGAACGATGTTTTTTCACGTGTAAGAAAAATGATACGTCCAATCAGAAGCCACAGAGGTGTGCGAGTTTCGCTCCAAAATTCCCGCCATTTATTGCAGCTTGCAGGGCCGCTTCGCACACTTTCAACGAGAAAAGTTTTTCTCAAAGAGTTTTTCGCGCTAAAAAAGTGAAAAACATTTCGGAAATGGAGTGGAATAGTTTCGTTTGTTTCACTGTCGATAAAGAAAACGGTAAAGAGCTGGCGAAACAACAGCGGAAAAGGATAAACAGACCGAGACGTAAGCTTTTGTTGTATTTTTGTGGGAGCTACTTTGCCTTTCATTTAAGCTTAAGATTATATTGAAACCGACCATTTTACTTAAATTCACTCATTTTCAATTGTGCATTGAGAACAAACAGTTAAGATTACTTATAGTTCTTGGATTACCTCATATCCTCACCGTCATTTATGTTTTTAACAAACGTTTTCACTAAAAAGCTGATACTTCGTTTTCGTCGTCATTTGCGATAAGTCTGTAGCGGCAAATTTTAGCATTTTTGAAAGAAAAGGCCGCCAAAATGATGAATGTCTCATTATGTATATAATAAACACAATACCACATTGAAAGGGCTTTGTACGGTATTTACGCACGAGTTGTTGACGTATCAGAAATCGAACGAGTGAGCGCAGCGAACGAGTAAGATTTCTGATACAAAAACAACAAGTGCGTAAATACCGTACGCCAGCACTTTCCATGAAGTATTCTCTATAGGTTTGATTGTTATGCCAGTGATAAGCGCGCTCTTAGTTTTGACTGTTATGCCAGTGATACGAGCGCTCTTAGTGTTGATTGTTATGCCAGTGATAAGCACGCTCTTAGCTTTGACTGTTATGCCAGTGATAAGCGCGCTCTTAGTTTTGATTGTTATGTCAGTAATAAGCACGCTCTTAGTTTTGATTGTTACGCCCGTGATAAGCGCTCTTTGTTTTGATTATGTCAGTGATAAGCGCAATCTTAGCTTTGACTGTTATGTCAGTAATAAGCACGCTCTTAGTTTTGATTGTTACGCCAGTGATAAGCACGCTCTTAGTTTTGACTGTTATGCCAGTGATAAGCGCGCTCTTAGTTTTGATTGTTATGTCAGTGATGAGCGCGCTCTTAGTTTTGATTGTTATGTCAGTAATAAGCACGCTCTTAGTTTTGATTGTTACGCCAGTGATAAGCACGCTCTTAGTTTTGACTCTTTTGCCAGTGATAAGCGCGGTCTTAGTTTTGATTGTTATGTCAGTGATAAGCGCGCTCTTAGTTTTGATTGTTATGCGAGGGATAAGCGCGCTCTTAGTTTTTGATGTTATGCCAGCTTTAGGCGCGGGAGTTGTCGATTTCACCAAATTTGCGAAACTGCGAAAAATCGTAAGTCTGACGATTTGTTTCGTTACTTGCGATTTTTCGCAGTTCTTGTCATGTTAACAATCACTCAACCAGACCAAGTTATGCATTTAACAAAATTGGCGAAATTTGCTAAAAACTGTAGGTTTGACATTTTTTCGCGTTACTTGTGATTTCTCGCAGTTCTTTGTCATGCTAATATTCACTTTTCTCGTGTTCATGATCACTGGCATAACTATATTTGAGAGCGCGCTCATCACTGGCATAACATTCAAAGCTAAGAGCGCGCTTATCACTGGCACAACAATCAAAACTTACCCTGTGAGCACAGGCTACATTTTCGCGGTATGAGCTGGCGTGCGAAGAGTAGCCTCTTCCGACAATCGTTAAAATCCGTCCAGAAATCCAGACGAATTCATTAAAAAAAAATGGGTTTTTCAAATTTAAGAGGGCGCTTATCATGGGCCCAACAATCAAAAGTAAGAGCGCGCTTATCACTGGCATAAATATCCAAACTTAGAACGCGCCAATCATTAGCATAAAAATCAGAACTAAGTGCCCGCTTGTCACTGGCGTAACAATCAAACCTAAGAGCGTGCTTATCACGGGCGTAACAATTAAAACTAAGAGCGTGTTTATCACTGGCGTAACAATCAAAACTAAGATCGCGCTTATCACTGGCATTACAATCAAAACTAACTGCCCGTTTGTTACTTGGGTAACAATCAAAACTAAGAGCATGCTTATCACACGCGTAAGAATCAAACCTAAGAGTGTTCTTATCACAGGCATATTCATGAAAACTAACAGCGCGCTTATAACGGTCGTAAATATCAAAACTAAGAGCGCCCTTATCGCTGGCATAACAATTACAGCTAAAAGCGTTATTATCACTGGCATAACAAGCAAAACTAAGAGCGCGCTTATTACTGGAATTACAATCAAACCTAAGAGCGCGCTTGTCATGGACGTAACAATCAAAACTAAGAGCGCGCTTATCACTGACGTAACAATCAAAACGAGGATCGCGCTTATCAATGGTATAACAATCAAAACTAAGTGCCCCCTTGTCACTGGCGTAACAATCAAAACTAGGATCGCACTTATCACTGGCATAACAATCAAAACTAAGTGCCCGCTTGTCACTGGCGTAACAATCAAAACTAAGATCGCGCTTATCACTGGCATAAAAATCAAAACTAAATGCCCGCTTGTCACTGGCGTAACAATCAAAGCTAAGAGCGTGCTTATCACGGGCGTAACAATTAAAACTAAGAGCGTGTTTCTCTCGCGCGTAACAATCAAAACTAACAGCGCGCTTATCATTGGCGTAACAATCAAAACTAAGATCGCGCTTATCACTGCGTTAAAATCAAAACTAACTGCCCGATTGTTACTGAAGTAAAAATCAAAACTAAGAGCATGCTTATCACACGCGTTAGAATCAAAACTAAAAGTGTGCTTATCACAGGCATATTCATGAAAACTAACAGCGCGCTTATAACGATCGTAAATATCAAAACTAAGATTGCGCTTATCGTTGGCATAACAATTATAGCTAAGAGCGTTATTATCACTGGCATAACAAGCAAAAGTAAGAGCGCGCTTATCACTGGAATTACAATCAAACCTAGAGCGCGCTTGTCATGGACGTAACAATCAAAACTAAGAGCTCGCTTATCTCTACCACAACAATCAAAGCTAACAGCGCGATTGTCATCGGCATAGCAATAACAAACTAAGCGCGTGCTTATCACTGGCGTAAAAATAAAACCTATGAGCGTGCTTATCACTGGTGTAACAATCAAAACTAAAAGCGCCCTTATCGCTGGCATAACAGTCAAAGCTAAGAGCGCTTATCACGGGCGTATCAATCAAAACTAAGAGCGCACTTATCACTGGCATAACAATCAAAACTAAAAGCTCTCTTATCACTGGCATAACAGTCAAAACTAAAAGCCCGTTTTTCACTGGCATAACAACTAAATTTGAGAGCGCGCTCGTCACTGGCATAACATTCAAAGCTAAGAGCGCGCTTATCACTGGCACAACAATCAAAACTTTCTGGTCAAAACTTACCCTGTGAGCACAGGCTACATTTTCGCGGTATGAGCTGGCGTGCGAAAAGTAGCCTCTTCCGACAATCGTTAAAATCCGTCCAGAAATCCAGACGAATTCATTAAAAAACCCGGTTTTTCAAATTTAAGAGCGCGCTTATCATGGGCCCAACAATCAAAAGTAAGAGCGCGCTTATCACTGGCATAAATATCAAAACTAAGAACGCGCCAATCATTAGCATAAAAATCAAAACTAAGTGCCCGCTTATCGCTGGCATAACAATTACAGCTAAGAGCGTTATTATCACTGGAATTACAATCAAACCTAGAGCGCGCTTGTCATGGACGTAACAATCAAAAATAGGAGCTCGCTTATCTCTACCATAACAATTAAAGCTAACAGCGCGATTGTCATTGGCATAGCAATAAAAACTAAGAGCGCGCTTAACTCTGGCATAACAATCAAAGCTAACAATGCGCTTGTCATAGCAATTAAAAGTAAGAGCGCGCTTATCACTGCTATAAATATCGAAACTAAGAACGCGCCAATCATTGGCATAAAAATCAAAACTAAGTGCCCGCTTGTCACTGGCTTAACAATCAAAACTGAGGGCGTGCTTATCATGGGCGTAACAATTAAAACTAAGAGCGTGTTTATCTCGCGCGTAACAATCCAAACTAACAGCGCGCTTATCACTGGCGTAACAATCAAAACTAAAATCGCGCTTATCACTGGCATTACAATCAAAACTAACTGCCCGATTGTTACTGGGGTAACAATCAAAACTAAGAGCATGCTTATCACACGCGTAAGAATAAAAAAAGAGTGTGCTTATTACTGGCATATTTATGAAAACTAACAGCGCGCTTATAACGGTCGTTAATATCAAAACTAAGAGTGCGCTTATCGTTGGCATAACAATTACAGCTAAGAGCGTTATTATCACTGGCATAACAAGCAAAACTAAGAGCGCGCTTATCACTGGAATTACAATCAAACCTAGAGTGCGCTTGTTATGGACGTACCATCACAAGTAAAGCTAACAGCGCGATTGTCATTGGCATAGCAATAAAAACTAAGAGCGCGCTTATCACTGGCATAACAATAAAAACTAAGAGCGTGCTTATCACTGGCGTAACAATCAAAAACTAAGAGCGTGCTTATCACTGGCGTAACAATCAAACCTAAGAGCGCGCTTATCACCGGGGTAACAATCAAAGCTAAGAGCGCGCTTATCACTGGCGTAACAATCAAAACTAAGAGCGCGCTTATCACCGGGGTAACAATCAAAGCTAAGAGCGCGCTTATCACTGGCGTAACAATCAAAACTAAGAGCGCGCTTATCACCGGGGTAACAATCAAAGCTAAGAGCGCGCTTATCACTGGCGTAACAATCAAAACTAAGAGCGCGCTTATCGCTGACGTAACAATCAAAACTAAGAGCGTGCTTATCACTGGTTAACAACTTAATGGCTAAATAATGGCTATGTAGTCCAAGATAAAATACACAGTCTTTGACAGTAAATGGGACTTAAGGTTGTTGGGTGCACCCTGGGGTAAAACAAGGGTGGCAGCAACACACCCCATAACACCCCATTGTGTCAAAGATTCAGCCTACGCAAATTAGTCAAAATGCCTACACGTGGACATAATATTCTAGATCAATTTCTTTCAAATATGGGTTAGTTATATTGTGAAGCACAACTTCTACCACCGCTTGGTCGATCTGATAATCAGTGCATCCTATTCTCTCCTTTAAACCAGCAGCGGCATGGGAAAGCAATATCTAGATCTGTAAGGACGTTTAAGCCTGATAATCTACGTTCTTTAGGGCTTAAACTTAATTTGGAAAGCTGGAGTGCTGTTTACGAAGCATCTGATGTTGATGAAAAAGTTGAGGCATTCAATAGCATAATAATTAATTCTCTTGACACCTGTACTCCCCTGCGTCACGTGCGTTTGCATCCTAGTGACAAGGAGTGGATGACGCCGCATATTAAAGATCAGATACGTGCTAGACAAAAGGCTTGGGTTAAAGGTGACAAGGAAAAATATCAACAAAAGCGTGAAATGGTAGCAGCCCTTATATCTAGTGCTAAGCGTAAATTTTATGAAAGGAAGGCCAGCGATCTCCGTTATACGAATCCAAGCAAGTGGTTTAAATATATCTACTCGCACTGTGGTGCCCAGCAGTTATCAAAAACCCCAACTGCGCCTAACAAGGCTGAACGACAGAAAACAGCGGACCTTCTGCTTGATGTTTTTGTTGCTCCTTGGAAGGATCGAAAGCCAACCGCTCTGTCAGTCAGCGAGGTTGCCAATGAATTGGACGACAGACCTCCACCTGTTCCAAACATTGGGCAAGTCAAAGCCATACTCAAACATGTGAATCCGAGGAAAGCAACAGGTGTTGAAGGTGTGCCTGCGTGGCTCCTTAAACGATTTCACGAAGAACTGGCACCTGTTGTACACGACATTATTTGTGCCAGTATAGTACAGTCCAAGTATCCTACTAGTTACAAGCATGCTCTTGTCAGCCCGGTACCCAAGGTTGATAATCCGACGGATATAAACAATGACTTTAGGCAGATTTCAGTTTTGCCACAAGTCGCCAAGGTACTGGAGAGGATACAACTTAAGCTAAACCTAAAGGACCTAAGTCTTAATGCTTCCCAACACGCTTTTACGGCGGACAGATCTACTATGACTGCGCTTGCCAGCATCACACAAGACTGGTATAACGCTACAGATTCTGGTAGTCTATATAATGGCGTGCATGTGGTCTATGTAGACTTCCGAAAAGCCTTCGATCTGGTGGATCATGGCGTTCTGTTGACTAAACTCGCTGGCATGGGCATCACCAAGAGCTTTTGGAAATGGACACAAAGCTACCTATCAGGCAGAACACAGCAGGTTAAGCTCCCGGGAGTCCTCTCCAGACATGGTGAAGTGATTGCTGGTGTACCTCAGGGCGGTGTCATTTCTCCTACACTTTTTAATGTGCAT
>OZ037997.1:12021127-12108627 GCA_964035705.1 Porites rus | reverse complement strand
TCACTGGCGTAACAATCAAAACTAAGAGCGCGCTTATCACTGGCGTAACAACCAAAACTAAGAGCGCGCTTATCACTGGCGTAACAATCAAAACTACGACCGCGCCTATCAGTAGCCTGTGTACAGAGAGGAGGGGACGTCTGTACACAGGCTAGCTTATCAGTGGCCTATTAATCAAAACTAAGAGGGTGCTTATCACGGGCGTAACAATTAAAACTAAAAGCTCGCTTATCATAACAATCACAGCTAACAGTGCGCTTGTCATTGGCATAGCAATTAAAAGTGAGAGCGCGCTTATCGCTGGCATAACAATCAAAACTAAAGGCGCGCTTATCACTGGCATTAGAATCAAAACTAAGAACGTGCCAGTCAGTGGCAGAAAATCAAAACTAAGTGCCCGCTTGTCACTGGCGGAACAATCTAAACTAGGAGCGTGCTTATCACGGGCATATCAATTAAAACTAAGAGCGTGTTTATCTTGCGCGTAACAATCAAAATTAAGAGCGCTCTTATCACTGGCATTACCATCAAACCTAACAGCGCGGAGTATCAATCAAAACTAAGAGCTCGCCTATCTCTGGCAAAACAATCAAAGGTAACAGCGCTCTCGCCATTAGCATAGCAATTAAAAGTAAGAGCGCGCTTATCGCTGGCATATCCAGTAAACCTAAATGCGCGCTTATCACTTGCGTAACAATCAAAACTAGGAGCCTCCTTATCACGGGCGTAACAATTAAAACAAAGAGCTCGCTTATCTCTGGCATAACAATTCAAGGTAACGGCGCGTTTGTCATTGGCCTTACAATTAAAAGTAAGAGCGCGCTTATCGCCGACATAACAATCAAAACTAAGAGCGCGGTTATCGCTGGCATAATAATTAAACCTGAGAGCGCACTTATCGCTGGCGTAACAATCAAAACTAAGAGTGTGCTTATCACTGGCATAACAATCAAAACTAAGAGCGTGCTTATCACTGGCGTAACAATTAAAACTAAAAGCGTGGTTATCTCGCGCGTAAAAATCAAAGCTAACAGCCCGCTTGTCATTGGCATAGCAATTAAAAGAAAGAGCGCGCTCATCGCTGCCATAACAATCAAACCTAAGAGCAAGCTTATCACTGGCGTAACAATCAAAACTAAGAGCGCGCTTATCGCTGGCATAACAATTAACCCTAACAGCGCTCTTATCACTGGCATAACAATCTAAACTAAGAGCGCGCTTATCACGGGCGTGACAATCAAAACTAAGAGCGTGCTTATCACGGGCGTAACAATTAAAAGTAAGAGCCTGCTTATCTCGCGCGTAACAATCAAAACTAAGAGCGCTCTTATTACTGGCGTAACTATCAAAACTAAGATAGCGCTGATCACTGGCATAGCAATGAAGAGTAAGATCGCGCTTATCACTAGCATAACAGTCAAAGCTAAGAGTGCGCTTCTCACTAGCGTAAAAATTAAATCTAAGACCGTGCTAATCACGGGCATAACAATTAAAACTAAGATCACGCTTATCACTGGCATAACAATTAAACTAAGTGCCCGCTTGTCAGTGGCGTAACAATCAAAACTGAGAGCCTGCTTATCACGGTCGTAACAATTAAAACTAAGAGCGTGCTTATCTCGCGCGTAACAATCAAAACTAAGAGCGCGCTTTTCGCTGGCATAAGAATAAAAAGTAAAGGTGATGTTACGCGAGGCGAGTGGCAATAACGATTTTTAGCACAACACAGCGCTGCAATGTTGGAACAATGTTGCAACGCTGTGTTGCGCTAAAAATCGTTGTTACGAATCGTCTCATGTAACATCACCTTAAGAGCGCCCTTATCACTGGCATGACAATCAAAGCTAAGAGCGCGCTTATCACTGGCATAACAACAAAACTAAAAGCGCGCTTATCACTGGCGTAACAATCAAAACTAAGAGCGTATTTATCACACGCGTAACAATCAATACTAAAAGCGCGGTTATCGTTGGCATAACAATCAAATCTGATAGCGCACTTATCACCAGCATATTTAGGAAAACTAAGAACCTGCTTTTCACGGGCGTAATAATCTAAACTAAGAGCGCGCTTATCACTAGCATAACAGTCAAAGCTAAGAGTGCGCTTCTCACTGACGTAAAAATTAAATCTAAGAGCGCGCTTATGACTGGCATAACCATCAAAAGTAAGAACGCCCTTTTACTGGCATAACAATCAAAACTGAGAGCGCGATTATCGCTTTCATAACAATCAGAAGCTGAGAGCGTTCTTATGACTAGCATAACAATGAAAACTAAGACCCTGTTTACATGAAGTGGGGGACCCCGGTCTAGTAGGGTAGCTTTAATTTGTCTTGTGTCCTCCAGAGCGTGAAAACAAAAGAAACCAACCCCACTAGACCGGGGTCCCCCACTCCATGTAAACAGGCCCTAAGACCGTGCTTATCACTAGCATAACAATCAAAACTAAGAGCGCTCTTGTTATAGGCGTAAACAATCAAAACTAAGAGCGTGTTTATGACACGCGTAACAATCAATGCTAAAAGCGGGCTTATCAATGGCATAACAATCAAATCTGATAGCGCACTCATCACTAGCATATTTAGGAAAACTAAGAGCGTGCTTTTCACGGGCGTAACAATCTAAACTAAGAGCGCGCTTATCACTAGCATAACAGTCAAAACTAAGAGTACGCTTCTCACTGGCGTAAAAATTAAATCTAAGAGCGCGCTTATCACTGGCTTAACCATCAAAAGTAAGAACGCCCTTTTACTAGCCTGTGAACAGGCTCTCTGTTTGGGGAAAAATAGCAAGGAAAGGGAAGGGAAAGGGGGGAGCGCGCTTATTGGCATAACCATCAAAAGTAAGAACGTCCTTTTGCTGGCATAACAATCAAAACTGAGAGCGCGATTATCGCTTTCATAACAATCAGAAGCTAAAAGCGTTCTTATGACTAGCATAACAATGAAAACTAAGACCGCGCTTATCACTGGCATAACAATCAAAACTAAGAGCGCTCTTGTTACAGGCGAAAACAATCAAAACTAAGAGCGCGCTTATCGTTGTTGTTGTTGTTGTATTATATATATTGCTACGCCAGTTGTAAGCGTAGGCGCTTGGCATAGATGCATCATGTTTTGTTCTGGTTTGAAGACTACGTTAGTGGTCTACGCGTTCTGTTTTTTTCGGTGTTAAGAATATTTTGACTGGTTTGAAATTTCAGTAGTGTTAAATTGTCTCCGTTGATGACAAGCGCGCTCTTTAAAGTGTTCACTTAAGTGCTAAGTTGCTAAAGAGTGTTCACGATATTTTGTGGGTTTGTTTTGTGTCTTGCTTGATAGATACTTTTGGTAAAGAGTGTGCTCTTTGTTTATCAATCTTTGGCTTTGTTCGTTGTAGTTGTTGTTGTTGTTGTCATTGTTACGTAAATGACAACAATTTTTTTGTTTTTGTGTTTTGCTACCGTCAGTACCGTAGATGCGAGCAATGGAAAATTAAAAGTAACTAAATGGAAAATTGAAAAAATAAAGGAGATTGTTCTTTTTTGGGTGGGCGGGGGGGGGGGGGTATTGTTGACTCGAGACGGGTGAAGGTGAAAATTAGGGAATCTTCGTTCGATCAAAAGCAGCAAAGTTGTTTAAGTATAGAAATTAACTATAATTTCTTTAACTGCTTTTATTATCAGCAGCACTGAGAAAGCTTGGTGGAGGCGCGAGTTTGTCAAAGAATATTTCCCATTTGTCGTCAGTAACAGTTCGTTATCAGAACTGGAAGCTCTCCTGGAAAAATACAGAGTTTACAGGGTGAGTTTTTTTTTTGCCTTGTAGTCTTGATTTTATTTCAATATCCCTACAGACAATGGCAAGTACGAAATACCGTCATACAGAGAACTATGCATGATTGTTTTAAAATGCAACAGTGACATTCTTTTTACCTTTTTTGTTTCATTTCCTTGCTCTCGAAGGGCTAAAATGAGCAAAACCAACTTTAACCTGCCGTCAGTCAAGACAATAAAAACAGCTTCTATTTCGCAAAGGCTATGGTGCTATATTGATATAAGCCGTCTTTATTCTGCTTTTGTTAGCGAAACTTCGTGCCGGATGTAACGTGGGGCTTTCTTCATCCACTCATCCGAGACTTAAGAGAAGGACACAGACGCTTAGCACCCACCACTCTGATCAATGTCTTGCTCTTTACGGTAGTCACGTGTCTTGTTTTCAAGGCTTGGTGGAGGAAGACTGGTAAAACGTTTTGGTAAGACTTTTTCCTACTAACACAACTGTTTGCTTTGCAAAAAAATGCACTTTAAAGAATACTCTTTCACGCAAACTCGACATCAAGATTTTATCTTCCTTTTTTTAAATTTTTTTTCAAGAGTATCTTATAAAATCAGCGTAAGATGAGGTCAACAGAGGCTTGGCTCAAGATGGCGTTTAAAATTAGCTCCGTCCCTTTTGAAATTTTTGTTTAAGTTATTCCTGTTTAATACAAGTTTTCCTTTGTTCAGTCATTATACCTACTTCACGAAAGCAGTGCTTATACCCCTGCCTCCACGAAGCTAATGTTTTTCGTTTTTGTTTTTACTTTAGCTCCTTTTCTTTAATTAGAGCTCAGAACAAAAGTGAGCCGCCGGTGAAAGCCGCTGATTTACCGAAACAAACAGATAAGGAAAATCACATGACAAGAGTCTCATGGACTTGTGGGAAATGTCTTGATTGCTCTAGTCTCGTGCAAAAATTCCGTACGATTCGCAGAAGTATACGAAAGAGAATAGCGCTTTGGTGTGAGGTTATAAATAGTAAATTCCAAGAAATTTTACAAAGATGTAAAACACTGTTGAAGAGCAAGTGGCCTTCAGGCAAGGTATACGATGGTTAAGGGTGTACAGTCGACTCCCGATAACTCAAACCTTTGAGGGATATCGAAAAAAAGTTCGAGTTATCGGGATTTCGTAGCAAATAACCGGTGACAAGTGACTTGTTCTGGTGACTAGCACGGTTGCTTTCACCGTTTCGGACTGCAGTACACTTATCTGGTATCGAGGGTAAAATTATGTAGAAATGATTTGAAGGGAAACAAAAATTACATCCAGGAGAAATCGATTTTGGTTTGAGTTATCGCTAGTCTACTGTATTACCATCTTTAGATCGCATGACGGTACCATGGGGGGCAGGAGTTTTTTTTCTTACCTGATTGCTAGCCAAGGGTATGTCAACAGTCGCTATCCCAAGGAATAGACCTCCACGCGCAGCCCCCACCCCCGGAAAAACAACTGTGAAACAATAATTGACAACTACCTTTGTCATTTGTGGGTGTGTGATTCGAGCCCTCACTGATTCTCTGTCAAATGAGGGCTAATTTATTTTTCCGTGTGTTCTCCCTCTTCCACGGGTTCACTGTTGATGATTTTTATTCGGAGTGATCAATGCCCGACGGAAGTGTCATCAGCCGCGAACAGTGTACACTTACCGGAGTTAACCTTGAAAAGCACTCGAACGAAATTCCAACTTTGAGATAGTCACTTACGACAGACTCCAGCTATTGCAAATTGACTTTTAAAAAAGGTCAAAAACCTATTCTGTATGAAGTTTTGGACGATTGGTAGTTAACAGGAGTTGGTCACTTATGACGTGTGGTCGCACATAGAGGTTCCGTTGTATGTAAATTCCATTTTAATTTGAGTAGACTGGAATCTAAGTTTGATATTTTCTTGGTAATTTTTGTTCTTTACAGAAGAAAGCTTAAAAAGGAGTCACACAGGGCCATCATGTGGAGTAATCCACATCTGTCGATCTACAGGCGTGAAAGAGTTGAAACCTTCACTGTAATTCTATGACAGTACTACAGAAGTGCTATTGAAGCTCAGACAGTTACAAGGGTCGATAATGCAGCAATCTCAAGAAAGACCAGTCGTGAACAAGCTGATAGAGTTCGAAATACTGGCAACCGAATGTTAGATCTACAGCGGCAATTTTGCTAAGCAGCTCAGTTGTTCAAGTGTTGTGTAACTTGAAGGGACATTTAGCCAATGGAACCAACACAATAAAGTTAAACAGACACTCAAAACAACGATCGTCCACAAGATGGGCGATTTTGTCAAGCAAGACCATCAAGGTGACAGCTAGTCTCCTTCGCAGCCGTTCTTTGTTGGAGACTAGGTGACGGCGGACGTACACCAATAAACGAAACGGGAGAAATAAAGAAGCGGCCAGATGAAGGCCTTCTTCCTGATTAGCCAGTTTTAGGAACTCGGATGGTAGGGAGCGGGCCAAAAAAATGGCGAGCGAAAAAGGGAAATATATTTAAACCTGCAACAGGGTACGTTCCGCCGTACTTTGCGATAACGCTCTTAATAGACAAGATCTTGTATCCAGATCTCTTGTCGACGAAGCCTTCGACATTTGGCTTCATCAGCAAGCAGTTGAACACGGTATCTGGGTAGGAGTTTATCAGAAGGAAAGACATCTGGGGATGAGGAATGCAAAGACGTCCCGGCCACAGGAGCTGATTCAGATCCCCCTCGGCTTACAGACTTATCATCTATATGTCAGCGAAAACTATTTCGCTTATAAGCCAACCACGTTTTAAGGCTTCCTTTGACACAACTAGCAAACCACAAATTTGTAATTCCCGCTTTTTTTTCGTAATATCATGTATTCGCTATCACTGTTCTTATAATAAAATGAGCGAGTTGTAAATTGCCCAGCCTTACACATTCCAGAAAGCTGAATTTATTGCAATCCATAATAAAAATACAATAGTTACAGTGAATATAATGAATAAGTCATCAACTGATTTAAACGATGTTTGAGAACATGTTCACCCCCTGCGCTCGCTAATGACTCCAGTCATTCCTTGCGATTTCCGCCTCTGCTTGCTTCCTGATTTCTGGGTGCAGCGCAAGATAATCATCCACCTTGAAATTAAAAATGAAAAATATAAATCACGGAACCAATTGTAACTATTACTTTAGACTGTCAAACAAACTTCAAGTAAAAAGGCAAGCAAACAGCGTGGCTAAGTGGTTAACACTGTACAGCTGGTACTTGTAAAACAGAATTTACAATCGTTTCGCCGACGTCCTTTTCGCCAACCTATGAAGTCGTTTCGCCGTGACAGTTGTCCCTTTCGTAAAAGCTTGCTGCCATTTCTAAGACACTCAGAAAAATTTTGACCTGTTTTTGAGAGTGTTTCTATTAAACAGAAAGAAAATCCCAACACAGCGTTCGAACCCGGACCTTTCGTATTCTAATCTCTCTCTCTCTCATCACTACACTACCATACCGACCCCCCAAAAATTTGGGAAAATTTAAGTGCATACTCTAGCAAACTGTCTTTCTTAACTGTTACATCAATAACAAATGACTCTAGCCCTTTCCATAACTTTTAATGTAAATTCAACTTAGGATTCAACGTCGTTCTTTCTAGGACTATTCAAAAACGTATTATTTGCCTCATTGTAATTTAATCCTGGGAATATAAGAGCGGAACTCTTGAATTTCCCCCCGTGATCTTGGGGAGTCCTTATAAAGAAGAAGAAGAAGTGCCTTTATTTACCATACATTCATTCATACACATAACCTACTACATTACTACAAGGTAGGAGATCAAGCCAGCGTCGAAGTTGAAGGAGTCGAAGAGCATATTAATGGTCATCTTCTCGTCAAGTTTAACGCCTGGACGAGTCAAAGGCTCTTGAATCGTACTAATCTGAAAGATTCCTGCGTGTCTTAAACTTGATAAGACCTCTATTCTGTAACCGTGCTGTAGCGCACGATGCACGCTCTCAGCGAGGAATTTGATGCCACCGAACTTCGGCGAGTGCGTGCTTCTTTGGAAACGATAGATCTTCGCGCTCTCGAGTTCGGACCTGATTAATTACGAAGTGCGTCTACTACGAGTGAGCGAGTGACTCATTTGCATATCCCTGTCACTGCAATAATTCGTGGTACGCTCGCGCGTACCCACGAGTTAAAAATGGCAAAGACCGTTTACTGCCGTGCCAGGTCTTAAGGAACAAGTTATACACAATGTATTCGACTTTAATGAAAGAACGAGGTATATACATGTGTAGCGCTCGTCTGGCTCGTTTTGTTTCGTGAGCGAAACGTCTTGAGACGTTACCGCACGGGAAGTTGGCGAAACGACGCGTTGGCGAAATGACCGGTCACCAAATTTAATACAGAAGTTTTGGATTCAAACCCTTTTCTCGAAAGGCCCGAAAAGCTGTTCTCTGCTTGCATGTTTATTTATATCCATGATCGGAGTATTAATAGTTTTGAAGGTCATGCAACAAAACTATCAGTTAAAGAAACAAATTGGACTGGTTTGTGAGCTAGGACCCATGCTAGTGTATTTCCTTGGGTTTTGATTTTAAAATTTGCCTTCGGGTCCGAAAAGTAACCGGGACTTTTGCGAAACGAGCCCCTAATGGATTTGTTCCACTAAAGTCACGAGTTCAAATCTTTCGCCATACTTTAATACAGGTAAAATCAGGCGAGGCTTTCCTGTTGATTAATTCAAGCGTCTCTTATGTTTTCTAGTCCACTCATTTCGGCAAATCTTCAACAGGAAAATTTATTAGGAATGCTTCAATCGATCGCATTCAGAGCTTTGTGATCAGAATGAACGCGTGGATGGCTTGTCATCGAGCGAACTGTTGCTAAGTGACATACAAGCACAGGACAAAGTTCTGCAAAGGGCCTATCATTACATGTAACCCCAAACTATATTACATGACTAAAAAATAATTTATGATAAACGTGTTTAAAATTCAGCTATTATAATTTTAAGAATTTTAGGCTAGACACTGACATGAACCTGGTTTGGGTAAACAAATGGTCGGAGGATCTAGGTTTCGCTGCATTTTTAAGCTTACCGTCATTTCTTCAAATGGTTTCATAGACTTGATTTTCTGTAGCTGCAAATTCAAAACAAGATCGCTTCAGGAACTTATTCTCAAACCATTTCTATTTTTTCTAGGGTAACATGTCTTTTGTTCGAAAGTGGTTAACTTTGTCTTGGGTTTACGACTGAGGGCATTTTAGAAGTTTCCAGATTCCCAAGTAAGGGTTGTTTTTGTCTAGGACCAGCTCCTCGGCGGGCACAATGGGCGAATAACCAGTATCGAGGAGGGCGCGAAGAAAGAGGTGAATAGAGGAGGACCGAAGAGAGGAAGGGACAGCGCCACCGCCCTTTCCCCCTGTACTGCCCAACCCCCCTCCCCCACTAGGATAATTTTTTGGCCCTGTTTCCCCGCTTCACCTCATTATTCGCCTTTTTTCCCCCGTCAAAGAGGCTGGTCCTAGAATAGGGACGTTTGCAAAATTCAACATCAAAGAGAGTGCTTCCCAAAATTAAGACGTACAGCCCTGATAAATCATTGCGGTCCTTGGGTTTGATTAACTATTAGCTACAGTATATGCTTGCCTTTAATAACGCATTG
Source organism: Porites rus (assembly GCA_964035705.1). NCBI lineage: Eukaryota > Metazoa > Cnidaria > Anthozoa > Scleractinia > Poritidae > Porites > Porites rus. The sequence continues at coordinate 12,099,201 of OZ037997.1, read as the reverse complement.
AAGAAAGACTATTGAATAATTATAATGTCTAACAGTTGGAACTAAGTAAGTTAATATTGTTTGCATTGTTAACCAATTCGCATTTAAAATCACAAATTGAAAATGTAAGCATTGACTAGTCACCAAGTATTGATTGTAATCAATCAAATGGTAGCAGTTGCTATCAGTTATTTATTGGGCAGTAAATAGATTGTGCAGGCCAGACTTCCTTTCACAGTAATCTCACATGATACTTCTTCATTCATGTGATCTTCAGATTTGTTTAGTTTACTGGAAAAAAGGAAAGTGTTCACTTAAGAAAAGAGAATTCCAACACCATAAATTATGGCCACTGTTTTAGTTTTGTCAGTTTTCAGAACATCAATAATGGCCAACGGGACACCATGTGAAAACACCTGGCAGTGAGGGTTACGATGAACTCAAGCTAAAACCTAACCAATAAAAATTAATAGTGCTAAGGATTTTATTTGCTGTGACATTATTTTTCTGCTTCACTTTCATACCTCAGCTTCATATCTAGCAATCTCTTCATTAGCAAGCTTGACTGTCTTGACAGCATGCTCCTCCTGTGCGTGAAAAAAGAAAACTTTTATGTTTGGTGACTTCAATCCATGGCTACTGTTTAGGACCTTAAAGCTTATAAGACTAATCCATCCTTACTGTACATGAAATTCATGTCACAGTGTGTTGTGTATTGAGTACAGTGCTACCAAGCTATGAAAGAGCACAATAATTTGCCAATTTGTTTCTTCTCTGACATGAACTGGTAATAACTACAGCAAGGTTTAAGTAAACAAGACTTCCATATGGGGGGGGGGGGGGGGGAGGGGGTCATTGGGTCAATAATTTTGTGTTGATCATTCCAAATTGACTTCCAAATCTGTTAGCTGGAGGACCTGAAATGAGCCGTCCCCTTCCTGCAAAAATTGGCCCCACTGAAGGAGGAATGGGACACGCAAAGCCTTCTGGGAGTTCCATCTGACATTTTGTCTTTTCTTTACATAGAAAGAAGTTGCTTCTTATTTCTTAATTGGGCATTGCCCTCATGGGCAGCCCAATAATGGACTATCTGGAGCACTAATGACAGCAGGGTGCAAAGAAAGTCAGTTTTAGGGCTTGCCATTCGGGCAAGTTATTGCTTTAAGTAGCTCAAAAATCTGAATTTCTGAATTTCCCAAAAAACTTCACTTGCCCTTCGGGCAAGTAAAGAATAGGATTCACTAGCCTCAGGCTATCAGACACTACATTCTTTGCAAGCTGGTCCAGGTTTGCATAAAGAATCAACAGGATCTGGCCCCAGTTGCTCCAAAAGCAAATAGGATCATGCATTATTCATTGGATAAAATCTCTATCCAATGGATAGTGCAATTACAGCTGAGGTTTTCCAAATACAAATCCACTGGGTTAATCACTAGTACTATGACTGGAGCTAGTTTCATAGAGATCAGAAACTACTAAATTCCAGTTTCACCTATCCAGTCATAATTACATGTACTTCCATGTAGCAGTAATAAATTAGCAAATTAATTAGTTTATATATTTATTCTACAAAATTATTACATATTGTAGGTAGATTTTTTGTTTCATTATCTTACCAATTCCTTCTCTTTCTGGTCAATGTTTGGTGTCTCCTTGTCCTTTGGGTAAGGCACAGTTATCGCCTCATACTGCAGCAAAAGCATATTATTCAACTGATAAGACATACTGAGGCAAACAATAGATAATACATTGTATGTTTAGTAGCTCTCAATAATACTTACATGTATTGTCATGAGTTCTATTTACTTATTTAAAATATTTGAAAGTTACTTGACTTTGGGTGCATTTAGGTATGGTTGAAAGAACTCTTCACCCTCCTAAGTTAGATGTCAAAGTTGTCTAAATAGATTTAGCCAGGGATAAAAGCAAAGCTCTCATTAATATACTCATAATTCAGTCAGACAAAAAGATACAATTGTGTAATGCTAAACGGCGACAGCAACAAGAACAGCAAAAAATCAGTAGGTCTAATTAGAAAAGAAAAAACGTGCAGCATACTTTCTTGTACATTCCATTGACGTTGTTTTGCACATCTACATGTACAATATGAAACTTCCTACATGTAGTTACACATCTTGTATAGGAAAAGTCATAGCAGCTCACCAAAAGTTTTGTTGGTTATGTTACTGTTTGCTTTTTCTTTCTACTGCCACTCATTTTCACCTTGCTGGCTGCTACATGTAGCATTTGTCATTTTCTCACCACCAATTTTCATGTTTTTTTTTTCTCACTTTCTACCTTTACCTATGCCTGTGGTACGGACGGGCATGCATACAGTCGCGTTATTACCAAAATTTCTCGGATGCATATAGAACCAAATTTTCCTACCCATAGTGCTCAGCTGCTTGAGCTCCACTGTGACTGTTAAAATTGTTGACTTCTTAAGTTAGCCTGGGTCGCAGATGCTCTAAACCTTCTATATAACGCGTCTGCGAATTAGTGCACAATATCGTGTTTGAATCACGTAGAGTCGCAAGGACAAAATTAATGTCGGCATTATTGATTGGCTAGTTTCTCACGCAGTTTGTGATTAGTCCAATTTGAATTACGCGTTGACAGGCCAAACATGACTCATAGCTGGTGACAAGAGAGAAAGAGCTTGTGATAGTGTGAAACGTGACTTTAGAGTAGCTTGAACACCAGATGTTTTTCTTGCCCTCTTTTTGCGTAATTTATACAGTGCATGGAGTATTCTATAATTTGACTGAGCAAATGTTTTTTGCCGCTTTGAGTCTCACCTTTAGCTACATTTAGAGGTTGTGAAGCTGGTCTGTTCCATGCATATTGAGTAATTAGTTCCTGTGGTTTATTTTTTGGGAAATGTTTTCTGAGAGGATTTGATCACAGATGCATTATAAATGATTTTTACCTCTGTTTAAGCCTTAAGCTCTTTTATTGCAGCTAAATAACCTTAGTTTCTTTGGTTTTCACAAAAATGCCTGGACCTGAACAGCTACATGTGTGTAGTTTTTTTTATCATGAATATCATGATGATTTCCTGATTTGTTTTGACTCTAGAACTGTTGGCTAGATTGCAGAATACGCGGCAGTGCATCTGCAGCGATTGGAAGACACTGGAAAACCAGCCAGCAAATTTACAAGCAAATTCTGGCCTTGAAGGAATTATCTCAAAGCATTTTTTTGCTCAGAAGACCACTTTAAAGTTGGAACTGATCTTTCATTGTTTACTGTAAACGATCATTGCCAACTCTGCAGGATATTAGAACGAGCTTTTGTGCACTAATTCACAGACGGACTATACAAATGGTTTAGACAAGTGCGTGGGCTGGCTGCAACGCAGACTATCTTGAGTACAAGGGACATAGATCAACACAGGTGGTTAAGGGCAACACAGGGGTGAATGGATTAATACAGTGATATTTGAGAAATGCCCGTACTTAAAAAGACATTCAAAAACTAGTGTTTCACAGTATCATTATTATTATTATTTTAGTAAAAGTAAGGTATATTTTTTAAAGATGTAGCATATGAAGTAGCCTGCATAACAGGCGCTTTATAAGCCAAGCAAGGCAAACATGGCACTTTGTGTGAATTGCGAGAAAAGCGCAAATTGCGATGCGAGGAGAGGAGAAAAAATAAAGCACCTGTTACCAGTCCATTGTTTTGGCTCTTCCCACATTCACTACATGAATGTCATGTTAATTGATGATGTGTAGTTCTGGCAAAATTCTGGCATGTTTGTCTAGAAGTACAAATTGCTGTCATGCAGTCATGTTCTTTTGACAATACTGTTAGAGAAGCTCTTTGTTTATTTCCAAAATGTTCCAAATATAAAAGAAAAACAAAAGAAATGTTTATATTTATTGTTAAAGAGGGAGGATGTTCTTAGATTGCTTTCAACTGGGTTTACTTTGGAAAAAGCCTGATTTACCAACTTTTAGAAATAAAGTGTTGACAGGCCAAACACAACTCATAAAACATGACCTTCGAGTTTGTTTGAGCAACAGGTTTTCCCTCTTTCTTTCTCACCGCTGTGTTTGGGTATTCTAAACTTTGACTGTGCAAATCTTAATTTTGCTGCACTGAGTCTTACACTAAGACTGAGTAATGCACTAATAGAGTTAATATTTTCTGTAGTTTATGCTACAATAAATGTAGGTGTTTCTGGTGGCCAGAGAGGTGACAACTTTCGTGCAAATGATATAATGGACCGTGTTTTGATTGGTCCTTTTGCCATCACCGCTGTCCGTCAATATCTGTGGGCGTGGATGGGCGGAAGAGCCAGGACAATGGACTGGTGACAGGCGCTTTATTTTTCCTCCACCCCTCACCTTGCGATTCGCGCTCGCCTCTCACAAAATGCCATGTTCGCCTCGTGTGGCTCATAAAGTGCTAGTTACAGCTGTATGCAGGCTACATACATTCTTTAACCACCGTTGATCACCCTATTAGCTAAAACACGTCATGGAGTCATTTATACGATTTTCTCCTTGGCCATCATTGATTACGTTATTTTATACTAGTTTCTGCCACAAGACTTTGCAAAATGACTAGGTACACTGTATGACTTGAAAGCAGAGAAATAGCATTTAAAATAAAGAAACAGAATTAATAAAATATTGTTCATTCACAAAAATGTTTTACATTACCCGTGAGTTTTACAGGTTCTTACACTGAGGATGAGCCAAATTTGTCTTAGCAAAATAATATAATTTTACAGAAAAAAGTTGTCTGGCATAGACAATGTTGTGAATTTCAAGGACTTTTCAAGACCTGATAAAGAAATCAAGTACTTTTCAAGACAACTGGTAAAATTCAATATCTTTTCAAGATTGGACAAACCATGAAAATAGTTAACAGAATACTGATCACAACATTCAGCCACTGTTAGGTGTATGCGAACCAAATTAAGACTTACATGTAACCCTCGTCAAGCTAAGTTTGTGGCATTGAAAAAGGGTTGCTCAGCAAAAGTTTTGCCTCTAAGTTGAAAAGCACTCCATTGTTTCAATAAAATTTTATTCTTCCTAGACACAACTTGAATTTATATACAAATGAATAAAAATAGTTCCGCATACATGTATAATTAACTCAACAACAATTATGGTAATCCAGAAGTACCGAGTTGTATTGCTGCTTATAGATTCACAATAAACAAAAACAAATAAAGACAACTTACAGCTTTCCTAAAAGCTTCTACCATCCCTGGTTTGGCAATGTTCTTTGCATAATAATCCCAGTTAATTGGCTCTGGTTTGGCTGCAACTGCATCCAGGCTACAAAGTACAACAACAAACAAAACTGACAGCTACTTACAATAAATGAGTTATTTCTTGCATGTTGATTGGCTGATGACTATGGTCTAAGAAAATTGTCTATTTTTGCTACTTTAGGCCCTTCAGAGGCCTATTTAAGGCTTCTGACACTTTTAATGTTTTCCAAGTTTTGATAAAGATGGCTGACAGTCATCGAAACTGTCAGCATCATTCAGACGTTAAGACTGGCTATGTTTTGAGGACTTTAAATCGATATTAACTTCAAAAGCCTGAGCCTCTTCAAGTGCTTTAGGCCCTCTTCACACTCTGATAAAAAATAGAGTTTGGCAGGCAAAAAATCTGCAAATTTGATCTTCACCAATTTTCCTTCTTGGCAACCTTCTATGCATCTAAGACATGCAATTTTTTTTATTATTTAACCAGAAACTTCAGTTAAAGAAACTTTAACTGGGAGATTTAGCCTACAAATTGATGAAAGAAACATCATTACTGACGAAATTAATCATCACCACATAATAAAAACAAAGTTGATGACTCCTGAGAATTTCAAGCCAAACATGCATACAAATTAAGGCAAACTTGAAAAAAGACACCTTTTGAGTTAATCCATATGCAATCGGTTTAAATCTTCGCCATGTTTACCCATCTGTGCATCCTTTAGGATTTTCTCTAGGTTTCCTCTGCTTTATAGCTTAATATAAATGTACAGCTGTACAATGTGCTTACTTTCAGTCATTTCTGTGATCACTTGTAAGTATAATGAAACTATCGTAAATAGCACTTCCTAGCCCATTTAACTAAGACAATGTCTTATAAACACACTAAAATATAATGAAACAGCAAAAATAATGTGATGAGGACAATATATCACATTGCAATGTTACCATACAGAAACACAATGCAAACTCACCACAAAACAACCAAATTTTATAAAGATAATGGCAAAAGTGTTAGCCACTTCATCTGGCCTTTTTTAGCCAAACAAACCACAAAACATCCTTCTTCCACAATGGTATTTTTTTGTTTTTTTTTTTAGTTCTCTAGTTTTTATCATGAATTGACGTAGTTTTGCCTTGATTTCTTGTTGCTTTGCTGTGAGATTTGCCACCGTACCATGACACATATGGGCCGCTTTATCCGTCTCCCTAAAAATAAGAGAGCTACATGGAGTTCCTTTCAGGGAACAAATACCTCAGTATGCTGTTCGAAAGGTAAATTATGCTATCCACTTGATTTATCTCCATCCAATGGATATTGCAATTGATTTCCCTAGTACTTATCCACTGGACAGTGACTTATCCGATGGAGAGCGCTATCCAACGTTTGAACAACCCAGGTCAATAACAATATCAGTGAAAAACAGTTTAATATTAAAAACATCTCAGATCAGCAATTATGCAATAGCATTAACGCAAAAATAAAGAAACTGAACACAGGATTTAGAAAATATAATGTAAAAACAAATATACGCATGAGAATTGCTAAACAGATGTACATTACACTGAATCAGAATGCATGTATTGTATCAGTATCTGCACGAAATGAATGTACTTCGATTCATGACGGTATTAAAGTATTCCCTCACCTTGTCTTAATAGTCTCATACTGCATCCTAAGAGAATTCATAGCGGAGCTCCTTGCGTGCGCAAAGCGCGCGCGAGCGGAGCACCATAACTAAGATAATTTGGTAAACTATCCATCTGAGAAATTTTGGTTATGACGTCAGCATACGTCCGTCCGTACGGACTTTCCGGGTAGGGGAAAGTAGTCCGCATGGACTGTTGGGGTAGGGGAAAGTAGAGATTTTTTGGCAGGAAATCGCATGGCGTAACGTCGCGCCATTATAATGCACAACTGGTTTTGAAAACGAAATTTCAAAGCAACTTAGCGTTTCAACAGAGCCTTTATAACTTTTTATTACAACTTACGAAAGCTATTGTGTCAACAAACAACAGCAGAGAGATTTTAGCGTGTAGACGACAGGTTTTAAGCAGAGAGCAAGAGAAGGTGAACGGCAGAGAGCAAGAGTCAACACGCATAGAGCAAGCGAAGACGATCGCCAAACAGAGCGCGTTAGAAGTAGAAGAAGAAGACAAGATTTTAGAGAAGAAACTCGGCAAGTAGAAAGAGTCAGGGCGAGAGGAAGGAGAGAAAATCATAGTGAAGAACGCCGGCAAGCAGAATGAGACAGAGCTAGAATGAATAGACAAAGGCAACGCGAAAGAGAAACACAAAGGCAAAGAGAACGGCAGCAAAATAATTACATGATGACAGAAGGTGTTGTGTTAATGTCACCATGGCCCCGCGCTAGTAACCTTTTGATTTCAAACTGATCCCAGACGCGAAAATTCAGCGAGTCATTTAAAAATACAAGCAGGGAAGACAGAGGCTTTTCATTTTTCTCACCATAGTCACGCGTTGGTCACGCTCTACGTCCAATTTTTATTCTGTGATTGGTCAAAATTTGACAGGTGAGCTCATGCAGAAAATTTATACAGCATCTTGAAACTTGTTTACTTTGACAGCTGAAGCTTACAGAGTTTTTTTGTCAACTTGTGATGGTTTTTTCCTGTCTTTTTCCACTGGATGCATAAAATGAAATACAGCTGCTATCAACAGTCTTCAGTTATTCATGGCTGGTTTGTTTATTGGATTTTTGGTTGAGAAATGCGCCGCTTGTCAAAGTCGGAAATCCGATTTCTGATGACATCGTTTTCATTTCCCACCTTGCTGCTGGATGCGGGTTGAAAAGTCCCTCCAGCGATGCTGGCCTTACTTGATGGTTTTCAGGAGCTGCACCTCGAATGGTAAGCCTGAGTAATTATTGTATATGTGTTTGTTTGTTTGTTTTTATATCTAATTTCATGAAGTCGAGCTCAGTTTATGAGGCTAGTTTATGCACGTTTGTATTAAGATCTGAGGACAATGATCTGACCTAGTATGAGGTTTGATATGAGCTTACAGAACTTAAAAAAAGCCCTTAGTTGATATTTTATCTCCACAAATAGAAAGAAAAAACGTTCCGAAGAGTATTTAGTTATAACTTTGGCTGTAGAAAGAAAGCTTTGAGCGGTTTTCTTAACTCGAGTTCATCTTTGAAAACAGTAAACACTGGGAAGCCCAGCTAAAAGCTTTAAGCTTACGCTTGAAGACTCAGGATTTTTAGAGACGCTTTAATACTTGTCTTCGTGAATGAAAATTGTTGTCTCTGTAAATGTTTGTCCGAATTACATTTCTTTTATTAATTGTTATTAGTCTCTTGCAATTTTAATCGCTTTGCTATTTGTTTTTAGTCGTTCATAAACATCGCCTGCAGGAGTACTCAAAAGGCCGCACGTATCAAACGCTTTTTAGATTACACATCGATATACAACCATTAAATAAAAAATGAACACAATAAATTCTTCAGATTATGTTGAAGCGTAACTCTTTTAATGTTCACTGAAAATTTGGCGCTTGTCAAATGTGAGAACCGGCTGGCCGAATAGGTGATTTTGGAAATTTTTTGACAGTTTTGCTAAAAGCCCATGCATGCTTCTGATGGTTCTGAATATTGAATGAGTGTAATTTTTCTTGAAAAATTGTGAAATACTGCATTTTGTCTGAGATCTGTATGATAAAAACAGCACCTCATATCACCGTTTCACCTCATATGTGATTTATAAAAAGTATGAAATGTTGGTTTACACGCACCCAGATTTGTTGGCAAGATTTTGTTAAGTAAACTTGTCGAACGCTGATTTGTTTTCCAAGAATTCGTTTTCCAGGTCTAATCTACTGGGATCAAGAGCCATTATGGCTCTTAAATGTGATCGAAGATGATTGCTATTTTTTGGGTGTACAAATAAGGCTATCAACTCGATGTAAGTTTTTTTTTCACTCTAAAATCACTTAGCTTTAGCTTTCCCTAAAAAGTGACATATGTGCCCTTAAGTTAACTGTTTTGTGGATTACAAGTTTATTGTTTGATTTAAATTATAAATTTATTAATGGGAGCTTCGCTTTTAGCCCTGGCTAAATCTATATATGCATGTATTGTATCAGTATCTACACGAAATGCATGTACTTCGATTCACGACGGTATTAAAGTATTCCCTCACCTTGTCTTTATAGTCTCATACTGCATCCTAAGAGAATTCATATTCGGTTTTGCTTCGTTGGGAACTTTAGTCGCAATCTTAATCCAATCTGGAACAAACTGACCAATCCTCCGAGCTGCCATCTTTCGATAAAAACTCTCAACTCACTCCACAAGCCGGCTACAAGATCCAAGATGGCCGCAGAGGAAGCTGCACCGTAATGCACTATGGGTTGATTTCATACCAGGCTGGGGAGGGCTGAGATATGAGAAGCACTTTTAAATATCCTTTTTTTTTTCAAAGAAATATGAAACAAATTTATGTATGAAAGAAATGGAATTTATTCATTTATTAAACCATCTTATGTTTTCACTTACGTGAAAGTGCTTAAACTCAGTGAAATCTAATTTCTAAAATAGTTCTACTCCTACCCCACCCCTATATAATGTAAGATGTTGCAAGGAACGCCTGGATGATTCTAGCATGTAAAGTTACCCAATACTTACACTGAGAGCGGAGCAAGTCCCAGTTGCAATGATGCGGTCTAACGTTGTCTTCATATAGTGGCTAAGAATTATTATTTGAAGCCATTATTTGGATCTTTTCCTTCGGCAAAACTCAAACATCTAGATAGAGCTCAATGGATTCCAAAGGATACGAGGAGGAAAACACCCTGCCGATAACGGAACGACCCAATGAACTGACACGGGATATCGATGTTGGTTCTGCAGGTGATATTGTCCGAATTCTACGCCAGTGCGATTCGCAGATATTTTCGGGCTGGAAACACTTTCAGAGTATTTATGACGAGGAAACCATTTTTGCGATGGAAAAAGTAGTGGAGAAGGCTGCAGAAGTATTGCAGCAAAGCGGTGCTGTTGTGTTGAGCGGGTGTGGTACATCGGGGAGGATCGCTTTTTTCTTAGCTCAGAAATTCTCCAAGCTTGCCAAAGAACAGGGACTATTAGCGAGTTATGAATATATTATAGCTGGGGGTGATATCGCTCTGTTCGTGTCTCAGGAAGCACCTGAAGATGATTGGAGGAAAGGCCAGGAAGATTTAGCACTGGTGTCCAGTAACAAGACCAGGGTACTGTATATTGGCATAACATGTGGTCTGTCAGCACCTTATGTGGCTGGTCAATTGGATTACTGCATGAATCACCCTGATGTTTTTATACCAGTTCTTCTGGGATTCAACCCTGTGAGCCAAGCAAGAAGGAATGTAATAGAAGGGTGGAGCAAGTCATTCTATGATGTTGCTTGTGCTTTGCAAGGTAAGGAGAGCATGGTAGCCATGTCATTTTTATCAGCCTTTTTCAGGCCACCCAGGCTCTTGGATTCTCAAAAAAAGACTAATAATTTGAAACTGACAAGAGATAGCCTGCGTTGCAGCTGACCCATGCATCCTCTAGACCATTAGGATAGTCTGTCTACTAATTACACCTGTAGTGCACAAAAGCTTGTTCTGGTATCCAGCAGAGTCACAAGGATATATGTGAACGTTTCTGATGGGCGAGTTTCTGATGGGTTTCTTACACGACTCATGATTGGTGCAATTCTTATGTGTTCATGACGGTTGGGTGCAGGTTAGACATATCAACAGAAGGAAGAAGGCTCCTACTCTCTCCACCCAATCATTGAATATTAACTTAATATATCTGGACGCCTAAGAGGTTTTAAAAGTTTTGATCCTCTTCTTCCCAACTCCCCCACCCTGCTTGCTGGGAAAATCAGTTGAAGAGATCCCAAATTTTAGTGGCAAAAGACAAGAGTGGAATAGCTTTGAAGATTTAGATACCCATTTGAAGGCAAAAAGTTATGACAAAACATGAAAACCACACCAAGCTAAGCTGGGAGTAAGTCTACAGGTACTCTTCCAGACTAATCAGGCAAGGCACCCCCCTCCTACCCCCAAGTCTCTGGATTATGATAGTGCAGAAACACAATTCCAATGAATACTGTATATTGTCTATTTTGTGCCACTGCAGCAATGCATGGACCCTTTTTCTAATGAAAGCTTAGCTAACACCAAATGAAATCTCACCTGTTGTAGACAACCATTTTGATCTTCAAATAGCAACAGGAATATTGGCCATGTCTTGATCTGCTAAAAGGGGAGGAAAGTTGAAGCACTTCAGTTTATGCATGTAGAGTTTGTGGACCTGACCCCCAAAAAAGAAAAAATATATATTCCATCTTTAAAGAATATTCTTCTTCCTTATCTATTGATAAAGACAACACTCATCATTTAATTTGAAAATTTCCTGATACAGATTATGAGAGTGGAATCATCCTCAACCCAGTTGTTGGACCTGAAGCCATTACTGGTTCATCTCGTATGAAAGGTGGAAGTGCTACAAAAATTCTCCTGGAGAGCATACTGCTTAAATCACATATTACAGTGGGGAAGTCATCATTAATGCCAGGCTGTATTGATACACTTCATCAGTTTCTTTTGATGTATGAGCACATGTATCGAGCCACATACCTTAATCATTCTAGTATATCGGAAGCTGTAGAGCTGGCTGCAAAGAGCCTACAACATCAGGGCCATGTGTACTACACAGGATGGGGATCATCTGGGTTCATGGGCCTCTTAGATGCCTCTGAATGTGTTCCTACATTCAGTGCCCATTTTGATGACATCAGAGGATTTCTGGAAGGAGGTTATCATACTCTTAAGAACAAGGAAGGAGCGTATCTACTAAATGGATTAACAAAGCTTCAGATTTCTTTGAAAGATTTTCAAGAAAGTTTTTTGCCCAACTTGGCACTGCATGACACAGTAGCATTTATTTGTTGTGAAGGTAAAGTCATTCAACAAGTGAGGAAGTTAGTAAATCTGACAGAGAAGAAAGGAGCACATGTTATCGGCATTGTTTTTGAAAAGGAAAATGAGTTAAGTACTGTTTTCAGGAACAAATGTCTTATTGAACTTAAACAACCATCAAGACAAGAACAGCTGTTTGATGGTCATTTACCAGTATTTGCCAATGTTTTGAACCAGTGTCTTATGGAGATGTCCATCAAGTGGATTCTAAATGCTGTCTCAACTGGAGCACATATAGTAAAAGGCAAAGTTCTGGGAAGTTTCATGATTGACCTCAAAGTCAGCAACAACAAGTTGTTCCATCGGGCAGTATCCATAGTTTCAAAGTTTGCCAGGGTTAGTCAAGAAAGATCTCATCTTGCTGTTTTACACTCAATATACAGGTCTGATGTTGTTGACAGTGTACTTAATCAGCCAGTATCTCAGCATGTTTCTATAGCAACTGCCATGGATCAAGTTGTACCGGTAGCAATATTAGTAGCTACAGGCAAGTTCAATATTGAGTCTGCTGTAGAGCTCTTAAGGACAAAAACAATTTCCCATATTCTCAGAAATTGTTGCTTTAACTAATGTTCACTTCAATGTTCAAGTTGATTGTGTGAGAGCATCCCTGTGTCCTGAAAATGTACCTTTAAATTGTTTAGATCAACAGTACTGTATTTTGAAAGTAGATTATTGCAAAAAAAACAAAAATGCCGTCATCATTCTCATTGTCCATTTCAAATTTTTAAAAGTCATGGACTAAATGTTACAAAAATGTGAGAAAATAACACTAACATGAAAGGCAAAATAATAAAGCACCAAAGAATCTTCACTGTGTTTCTCCTGAAAAAGAAGTTAAATTAGCCTTGAAAATTCCCTTTTGTTCGTTTTTATAAACCAAAAAAACATGTCGCGAATGAGGTAACAGGGGTAAACTTAAATGTCAATAGAAAAGTGATATCGAGAGTGAGTCAAGGGTAAGGTAAAATGTCGCGGGGAAATCAAAATGTCATCGGTAAACTAAAATTTTGAGGAAGTATTTAAATGTCGCGGGTAAAGTGAAATGTGACATCACGAAATTACTTTGTGTATGTAGCTGCTCGTGATAAAAACCTCTAATAAAAGCTTTATGAACAATGAACGTTATTATTTTTATTACTATTTATTTATTTGATTTTATGGGGGGTTGTAATTCTTTTAGTTGAGATGAGGTAAATTTTATGATGGTCGTTTTAACTTGCCTCTTTTAGCAGCCCACAGGTCAGGATGTAGTAGCACCAACAATACTGTTAAGCGGTAGTAGTTACAGTTATACATCAGTCAATTCCAGCTGCGCCCAGCCCTTTCTTCCTTCCCTTGCCTTGGATGGTAAATTCCCGGGGGTGGGGACTCTTGAGCTGTCAAATCCCCTGGGATGGGGACAAAAAAAGAGGGCAAATGCCCCGTCCTCCGTCAGAACTGCAACATTTTTCAACAGACACTCGAATAGTGCCATTTTAAGCATTTTAATGTGCGATATTTTTGTTTCAATTAACGTCTTCCTTTCTAATAACTCTAGGATTCTAATATATATATAAAATATTTAATCATAAGATACTTAATTCTCAGCAGAACGACAGCTGAAGCACACGAGGTTTATCAACAACGTTGATGACATTGTGCGTCAAGCTGGCTAGGCGCCACAAAGATAAAAGGTGTGAGTTTGTCAGCTATTTAATTTCACCAGGTTCATCATTTTTCAGCTTCACTTAAAAAACAAACAAACAAACAAATAGTCCTGAACTTTTCTCGTTCCGGCCTTATCTGGTATCGCCCTAGGGACTAACCCCGTTATCGGTCGGCCTTCAAAGACCAAAACTGAGAAGTCCCACTCTCTGCATGGTTCTATCACTGTTTGACATTGTTTGTATTGTTAAAAAATATACTTCTCTTACAAGGAAACAGTAAAATTTAGTGCCGTTATGTATCAGCGGGGAGGAAAACACTTGAAATTAAAATCAAACCATAAAATATTCAACATAACTAGTTTCCTCTCAGCAGAACGATAGCTGAAGATCGAAAGTTCAATTAAAAGCTTATTATAATTGAAGTTTTTTGCCAAATTACTTATAGCTACTTATCAATAACGTTTTACGTCAAGCTGTTTCGCCGATAGCATCGGATAGCAAATAAAAAAGGGCGCTTACAAATGTTACTAAAAAGAAAGACTCCCTTAACCTCCTAGACCTGCAGTGCTCTGCAGAATTTACTGGAACAGCAGCACGAAGGGAAATTGTCGTTCTTTCAGTGGTAAATATTGTGCCTTCGATTACTGCATTTTTGGGGAACACTTTGATCCTAGTTGCCCTTCACAAGGAGAGCCGTCCAAACTCCTGTATCGTAACCTAGCGATGGGATAACTGAACTCTGTGTTGGTCTTCTTGCGGAGCCTTTGCATTGGCTGTCATGTACTGGATTTCTGTTGTGAACGAAATGTGGGATATTTGCTACAACGCAGATTTGTTGGGAGTTTGTTAGATTGTGCCTTGCCTTTTTTTACACTGACTGGACATACTTCTCGCCTTGTTGCTGGGTCTCAGATACGAGTTTGACTACTAGTCGCGGGTCGCGGGTCGCGGGTCGCGGGTCCAAAGTCGCGGTCGCGGGTCCAATGTCGCGGCAGCGGGCAAATGATTTGGAGTTCGAGGTAACTGAGTGAAAACGAGTGATATGAAAAAAATATAAAGGGAAAAAAATCGTTTTTATGCATGATACTCTATGGTAGCCAATTTACAGGTTACGGATGTTAGAGTCAACAAAATAATGTTCAGGAAAAGACCTAAAAGAAAAAGCTGGCCGACTTTTGTGTTCACTGCAAGTTCATTTTGTTTTCTTTCTATCGGGCCCAGTTATGTATAAATTCAGCTTTGAATGTACTTATGCATAACAGTATGTGATAAAAAATGTTACCATGAGTTACCATTGTTTTCTTCTTGCCTATGAATTGCTCACAAATGCTTAGGGGTGTATTCACTGAAAAATGTGCGATACACTTCATAGACTATAAATTATAAACGTTACAACAACTTAAAACCTTTTTTAAAAAAGGCTAACTCGGGCTCGAACAGTTACGAGTCTGTCGGTAGAAGAAACGAGAACTGTTTCAATTTTAACAAATGTTTTCGGCAAAAAGAAAGAAAACGCTTGTTAAAAAACTTCCTGGTCGCAAACTCCCAAAATAAACTCTTTGCACAAGTAACTGGAAAGAGGAGGAGAGACGTTAGGCTTGAAGTGCCAGTAAAGTACATTCATGCGGGTATTCAAGGCATGAATTTAATATAGAAACAAGTAATAATCAACAGCAAGAGGGGATAAAGCTCGCGCTTTATCCTCTCTTGTCCACAGAAAGGAGTTTGTTCCCACTAACGATTAAAATCCGGAATCCAAGTTCTACCAAGAGAGAATAGATCATATTCTCTTGGTTCTACTAACAAAGACTTGAATCCAGTACCTGGAATCTGGAATTACTTACCTAATTTATTGTCTTTTCTTAGCTCTGGTGGAGTTGATAACTTACCGTTTTCAGTGTCTGGTTTACTTTCTTTTTCAGCTTCATGATATCGGGCGTTATTATTTCCTTACCTACTTACTCACTTAGTTACGATGCATGTTTTCAAGATTTGACTGAGACGCACATTGAATGGCTTCCTATTGTCAGGTTGTCCTGGTTGCCATTCATTCAGGTGAAAAGAACAAGAAGGTATATTGAACACTCTGGGTTGCCGTCTAAGTTGTAAAAATAAAAGCATTAAGCGAGAATCTTGCTTCGAGGAACAGACTCCTTTCTGTGGATTATTACTTGTTTCCACATTAAATTCATGCCTTGAATACAGCTTGAATCAAGTTTCATACGCCTATTTACATTTTCTTTCAGTTTTTCCGAAAACATTTGTTAAATATAAGTGTTCTCGTTTCTTCTACCGACAGACTCGTAGCGAAGTTGTTGTAACGTTTATAATCTGTAGTCAATGAAGTGTATCGCATATTTTTCAGTAAATGAACCCCTAAGCATTTGCGAGCAATTCATCGACAAGAAGAAAGCAATGGTAACTTATGATAACTTTTTTATCATAAACTGTTATGCATAAGTATATTCAAAGCTTAATTTACACATAACTGGGCCCAATAGAAAGAAAACAAAATGAACTTGCGGTGAACACAAAAGTCGGCCAGCTTTTTCTTTTAGGTCTTTTCTTGAGACACTATTTTGTTGACTCTAATATCCGTAACCTGTAAATTGGCTACCGTAGACTATCGTGCATAAAAAAGATTCTTTCCCTTTATATTGTGTTCATATCAGTCGTTTTCACTCAGCTGTTACCTCGAACCCCAAATCATTTTCCCCTGCCGCGACATTGGACCCGTGACCGCGACTTTGGACCCGCGACCCGCGACCCGCGACCCGCGACTATTAGTCAAACTCCTCAGATACAGACAAGTTGTAACATGTTTAATATTGTTTAAAAACAATTTGTTTATGGATTTTGTCCATTTTCGGTGCACTTGCTTTGTTTTGGAAGCAACAGTTTTTTGTTTAGTGATCACAATGTTCGTCTACACTGAAATTTTCTTCACTTTGCGTCATAATCAAATTCAAGTTCAGAACCATGTTGTTCAAGCACAACAGAGCCAAGTAATTCCACTGAACATAGCTCGATACAGAAAGGCGGTGAACAGTGCATTGCGGGTACGGGAAACATTGGTTGTTTTGTTATCTGCTTTATGGTATAGTAGTAGCTTTAACGGCTGAAAGGGAGAAGTCGTTATCTAGTACTTACCTTGCTGGGCAATTTACGATTGCTCCTATATAGTGTATTTCAACTCATCATTAAACCCGTTGCTGTACTGTTGGAAGATCAGGGAAGTAAGGCAAACTGTAGAAGAAACATTAAGGCGAATCTTTAGTTTACCGGGTTGAATTGGCCATACAAGGCTTTCTTCCTCTGCAGTTCTATGCTAAATAAAAACTAACTTACTTTCACTAAAAATTGCCCAAAAATGGTTAAAGGGTTCTTCTTAATCCCTCGCTATTTCCCTTACCCCTTTCAACGCCTGCTACGCAAGCTACAATCATGGACAAAAGGGTTGGGACAGTTTTAAGGTTCGAACGTCCCTAGCCCTCCCCCCCCCCAACCCACGGACAGTGGGTTCAGTTTTTTTACTTCATCACTAACCTGTCAGCTTGTAAATTTTGCACCAGCATCTAACACCGAACTGTCAGACATTGCTAACAATATCATAATAAAATCCTGTATTTTGGATCCACTTCCTGCCACCCTTCTAAAGCAGCACTTCTATTTACTTTTACCAATTATCCTGAAGATTGTCAACTTGTCACTGGAATCCGGGCATTTTCCGTCTTCTTTGAAAACTGCTGCTCTACCTCCACTACTTAAGAAAGCCAACTTAGATCATGAAGTTCTTGCAAACTACAGAAGCTCAAGGTGATCTCAAAAATTATTGAAAAAGTCGTTGCAGTACGTCTTCAACTTGAATATTTAGAAGCTAAACAGCTAAATTAGCCGCTAAAATCTGCCTATAAACCTTTCCACAGTTGTGAAACCGCCCTTGTGCACGTTCATAATGACATTTTGGTTGCTACTAATAAACGTCACTGTATCGTGCTTCTACTGTTAGACCTGTCTGCTGCCTTCGACACCGTGGATCACGATGTCCTCCTTACACGATTGCACACTAAATACTCTATCCCTGGCATAGCTTTTGAATGGTTTCGCTTCTACCTTACTAATGGCTCGCAATTTGCGTTGATCGAAGGGTGTAGATCACAGTCTCACGAGCTCAAGTGCGGTGCACCTCAAGGTTCTGTCCTTGGACCGATTCTGTATGTTCTCTACACAGCACCACTGGCCGACATTCTAGGATTCCATGAAATGCAATTTCACTTTTACGCCGATGATACTCAATTTTATATTTCTTTCTCTACAAACAACGACATGGAATTAACCAACAGTATCACTAAGACTGGGGAATGCCTGTCCGACATTGATAAGTGGATGTCCATCAACAGACTAAAACTAACCAAAGACAGGACCGAGCTTCTCCACTTATTCTCAAAGTATAATCTACAACAATCCCTGCCCCCTCTTCGCTTTGGAACTTACATAATCAAGCCCTCTCCACATGCAATAAATATTGCCGCTATCTTCGATACCGCTATGTCAATGCTTCCCCGTGTAAACAATGTTTGTAAATCTGCCTTTTATCATCTTCGCACCATTTGGCGCATAAGGAAATACTTATCAACGCAAACCACTGAGATTCTTATTCACGCCTTTGTAACTTCTAAACTCGATCATTGCAATTCTCTACTATATAATGTCCCTAAAAACGTCACTAAAAAGCTTCAATCGGTGCAGAATGCAGCTGCCAGACTAATTACACGCCCTAGGAAGTGTGATCACATCACTCCTATCCTCCTCGATCTTCACTGGTTACCTGTTTCTGAAGGACTTGAATTTAAGATTCTACTACTTGCCTTCAAAGCTTTGCATCAGCAGTCTCCAGCCTACATTCAAGACTTTATCACCCACTACTTACGTTCTAGATTGCTTCGGTCTTCCTCTACGCTCAGTCTGAATCCTGTTAGCTTAAAACAACCTCAAGACCTATGGATCTAGAGCATTCTCTGTCTCAGCCCCCGAACTTTGGAACAAACTACCTGACGACATACGCTCATGCGAAAATCTATGTCTTTTTAAGCATAAACTTAAAACCTGCCTTTTTAAGAACTTTTACCTTAGTCATTAGGAAGATTTATCTGATTTTATATGTCTTTTATTTAAATTATGCTCCGATGACTCCATACAAATCGTTCTAAATTTGACTCATTTCATAACATCAGAACTGAGTCAAATTTAGAAGGATTGTATGGACTAGTATCTCTGAGACAGTTTGCCCTACAATGCTAGTTTTTTGGAAGTAGGCCTTTCAGATGTTGCTTTTTCAAAATATCCCAACAAATGCCATAATGTCAAAAATTTAATTTTTATGACGTCATCACTTTAGAACTCTGGACTGGAATAGTTCATATATCTAAAGATCAGATAATATAATTCGCATTAAACCGGATGCATATCTCATGTTGCTCGTGCAACACCATATCAAAAAACAAGGTACGTATTCAAAGAATTTTATCACCTCAGGAAAAAAATCTCGATTATGGCAGCACTTGAAATATACTTCATGAAACGCTCCCGGATCCATGCTTATAATGCTAGAATGTAGTTTTCGAAGCTGAACCTTCAGAAAGTCATCTCTATATCGAATCGTGCCTTAAGGCTAAAGAAACTTTTGTTAATGACAACATTGTTCTGCCACATGCGATGCACTTTTCGAACAAAGAGTTACAGTATTCGATATGGCCTTCGTACTGACACAAGAGCCTTCCGTGAATGGATAATTTTGACATGGATTCCATTTTCATTTCGCCGCAAAGAATGGCATAAAAGATGATCTTTGGAATAAGAACATGAAGGGCCAAAATTAAGCTTGCGTCAAATGTTTCGGTCAGCCGTGAGGTCAAGTTTTTGGATCATGGTTGGTTGATTAAGTCAAATAAAGAGCACGCATGCGGAGAAGTTAATAGCGATCATGGATTTTAATCATGGATGCAAATGAGAGCGTAGAAAATATTTTCTTGGGCTGTACTGTGCCTGTATATTGCAAGACTCATTGTTCTTCTTCAACAGCACACAGTATAAGGACTTTGTAGGAGTTGAAAAGACCACACTGCAGGTTTTTTCTCTCTACATGAACGGGAAATGATTGGAGTGTGACATAGATACGGAGGCTCTTCAGGTCCCATCACATTATAAATGGAAACTGTAATACATGTCAATTATTCTGTGTATCTACTGGTACAAAATCCATTATTGCGTTGTTTAGCAAAACGTTCACGGGAGTTTATTCTCCCTTACCACCAGCTAAACTCCGTCGAGGTCTCTCACCTCACGTGGTTGAAACATGGAAAGCTTTAAAAGTGCAGTTCCTCTGGATTGGAGCCACAGAAATTAAGGGTACCACCTCATCGCACTTGTTTTACTAAGAGAAACGGCAAGGTAAATATATGATAATGCTTTTCAAAGTACATGTTGGAACTAGAAGAGGCGCAACCTCAGCTCATGTGTTTGGTCAAGATGTGCGTGACTGATTCCTGAATGCTTTAAGTTGAATTAGTTCCAAAGCAGAACAGGTAGGTGTATTTACATTGGGGAGATAAACACAATAATTGGCTGCAGCCTGGGAGAGGGATCTCCAATCAAAAGAAACTGCTTGCTATAATGCATTTAACATTATATCAAACTATTACACGTGTCAGGTTTTGTCTTCTTAGATCTTTTTGTGCTTTGCTAATACTGTAGTATACCGACAGTATTCTCAGAATAGACACCGTACCACCAAGTCAGCGTAAAGACCGCAAAATTGCGAACTACAATCCACAAAAAACCGAATGACTTTGATCTAAGTTCCAGCTCCCATTAATTTAATTGTTAAAATACCCCTGCTTCTCTGAAGAACAGAAGGCATACGATGCTTATAAGTTGGAGCAGGCATTTGTCTGTTACATTCTGACCTTACTCAGCACATATAGTCATTTACTTTAGAGAACTGGTAATGGACACAGTATAGTACCGCCAAGATAATTTTCAGTGAGAAGACTGAATTGCTGAAGAAATACACATGGTCAGTCTTGGTTTTGTCTTTTTTTTGTTTCCAGATGTGTTAGAAAATGACGGAAAACCTCAAACCACGGAACAGACCCACAGGTACTGTCCATTCTATGAAATTTCGCGATCTATTAAGCATTGAATATTTAAATCTTTTAGTATATATCGACGATAATCTAGTAAGTGTAAATGAAAGCAAATTATAATGACATAAGTGCTACAAGAGTTTCATCCGCACGCGACAGTCTTAGAAAAGGTGGAGGACGGCTGGAAACAAAGCAAGGAAGTTTCACTACTTTGAATTTGTGGTTTGTATTTTGCCACATTTTTCTACGAGTGACTACTATTTTTCTACAATACAGCAAGCGTGAGACCAGTATTTGGTTTTAACTGTCATTTGTATAGACATCGTGGATTGTTAGGTATTCAAGAAAGCTTTTCAAGCTAGGTATTCAAGCAAGCCTCTCGTCAACTTGTTTAGTAGAAAGTACTAATTAGATATTGAACTACACTGTAAAAGACGAATTAAATCAAGCGAACATATCCACATTCCCGATCCTTAGGATATCCCTTGGCTGATCAAACTCTGAGATCCACAAAGTAAACTGTCAGTGGCAAAATCTTTGTCAACATGACCACGTGTTCTTTTCGTGATATGAGACAGAAGTATGTACTGCCATCTTAGTTTACTCTGTGTAACTTATTAAGCCGAGTCTATTGCTTACTGTGCTCCAGTCGTTCGCGCGAGTCAAACGGGCGTTTTTTGATTAATATATTGCTATTGTTAGAATTTTGATTTTGATTTGATGCTGTTATTGTTCAGTGTGTTTTATAAAATTAGAAAGTCTTTTTTAATAACTTAGTAATTTTCTTGAATTACTTGTCAACGTTAATTGTCAAACTGATGTATACCGAAAGTTTGTTTCTCGTTTCATCTAGCACTTTCTCAGTTCTTGCTGTGCTTGAGTGCATGATTAATCTTCCACGATGATGCCCACGAATAATTTCCGCCTAATGTGCCTTATCTTACAAGCTATCTATCAGTTGATACTCACTGCGTTAAGTTGTGGTTGTTTTTTTTCTTTTAATTCTAAAATTGTGGCTTATACTTACACTCAAGTGATCTTAACATCATTCTCCCCTACAAATAACCAGTCAACATGAGAAAGGCTTTATCCTCTCTTGCTAGAGCTGAAAAATTAATTGCGGCAGTACAAAAGAAAGGGGTCAACATTTAAATATAGTTTTATCACTAGCAGGTTTTCATCCTACTTGTGTATGAACAGTACAAGAAAAGTATGGATATTTCTGTTCGTCGTCGTGTTTTTTTTCCATGGTATCATATTCAAAATTGGCGCTGCCAGGATTATTTTTCCGATTCGCTAACGCTGCAATTCATTTTAACCAACCAAATCGTAGTAAGGCCAGCCCTATGCGTAACCTGTCTTCTGATTTATTTTTTATCCAACCCTCGACGCGCAAAGTTTTCTTACTTACAGCCTAAAACACGCATAGCAAACGAGATTCGATAGAACTGTAGACACGTAAGAGTGCGGGGCGATGCAATTGTTCGAAGTAAACGGATCTTTGCTTACTGGATGACTAGTATCAAGAGATCCTCTCTTGATAGTATGTAACTGGCAGAATCGAGGATTGCAGATGTGTAAACCGAATGTATACCGGTAAACAAATTTGATTGTTTCTAAACAAAATAACGGCCGAAGTCTGGAAATGCTGTACCGTTTTCATTAGTTTCGGGCTGACTATACGGGTTTCATCCTCTCCTGGAAAAATGTACCTGTTATTCAATCACTCGAAGAGTCGTTTCTTAGTAGATCTAGAACATCACCTATAACAATTGACAAAAACATCGCGGCTACTTTCTCTCTCATACCTAAATCACCAGTTTTGTGTCACTAGATTTTCTTACAAAAACATGCTGCATAATGTGTCGGCTTTAGCCAGAAGGCAGAACCCCCTAAGTGACCCCACCGATCCTCGTCCCCAAGGAGGCAAATAGTCCTGGGCCAAAGGACGTTATGGGCTCCTGCTAATATCAGTCGCCAAACGGAGCCCATATAATTTGCTTGTATCTCTCTCTATTTTAATGATACTAAGACCTTCTGTTGTGTCTGGTATACGACACAGATCTCTCGGTACGACTATATGCAGGTAATTAATTAGCCTTTAGAGGACGCATTTTTTTAACGGAAACTCAGAGGTACATTGATCGCGGCCGCCACCTAACAGATCTAAGTGTCAACGTCCAAGATGGCGGGAGAGCACTAGTCACGGCCCGAATAAAAGTATCATCGTTCACGCTGCAAAATACAACTTCTTTACTAGCAAGAGGGTGTGAATGGGGTTAACTGACTAGCGACAAAGGGCAAAAAATATTACCGACTACCGACAAAACGCGAAAAAAATTACC
The DNA here is from genome assembly GCA_964035705.1 of Porites rus. NCBI lineage: Eukaryota > Metazoa > Cnidaria > Anthozoa > Scleractinia > Poritidae > Porites > Porites rus. Next base: position 12,075,874 of record OZ037997.1, on the reverse strand, counting down.
GACTACCGACAGGAAAAATACTAACAGACTACCGACATGGACCAACATTATCTATATATATTTTTTTTTAGAAAGAAGAGTATATTGTATTTTTTCTACCTTTCTAGGAAGTAACCAAAGATACCACGTCACAAGTCTTTTTACAAATATACCACAAAACGAGGGTATTGAAATCGGTTTGCAGAGCGTATGAAAATTTCTACAAAGCAACCCGCCTAGTCCTACACATTACATGCGAGAAATGCTTAGATTAATCTTCAAAGAAAATTCTTTCCAGTTCAATGGAAAGCTCTACTTACAAACCCACCGTACAGCGATGGGCACAAAGACAGCAGTTCCCTCTGCCAACATTTTCATGTCATATACTGAAACACAAAGTCTAAGCTAAACCGTCTTTAAACCAGACATCGTAACTTTCTTCGAAGAAGCAAACTTACATCATCCTACTATTAAATTCACCACCGAAATTCACTGAGACAATGTTTTTAGACACAGCTGTATACAAAGGCACAAGATTCAACGAAAAAGTTATCCTTGTTGTAAAGACTATGGAAACCTTCCAGAACACATTTTGCCGCTTATCACCCACCGATTTATCAAAAGAGTCCGAGGAAAGTGTTTCAAAATTCAAAAGAACGCTTGATGGTTGATGATGGACAGAGGCTACCTGCAATCAGAAATAAAAGAAACTCACAGAAACCGAAGTCCGCGCTCCTGAAACAAAACAGCAAGGATGAAAAAGAAAGATGCCTTTCGTGACACAATACCAGCCCTTAGTGTCTACTGTAAAAGAAGCTTTAATAGAAAAGTGGAATCTCATAAAAAACCAACCGCTACTTTGCTAATTTTTTAAAGAACCACCCCTTATTTCCTACAAGAAAGGAAAACCACTTTTTAGTATGGTGCCTGTAATCAATAGGACAATAGCAAGCCTTTACTAGGTCAACTGGAAAAGAAAAGAAGAACTGTCCACATACACCAGGACCCAGTTAGTTCTTCCACTCTCCCTTCTTTTTGGTGTTTCGCTCCAGTGGGTACCATTTCATCTTATACGACTGAGGCTTCAAGTCGCCGCACATTATACCGTGATAGGCAAGAAATTTTTTAATTACCACGCACCTGACACTTTCCCAATGCTTACGTATTTACTGCTGTGAGAGCAACATCGGCCACCGCTGTAAAACCTTTGTCTGTTTTGTACCAACCATTTCAACTCTGTTTTAATATCATCTTCGTGTGATTTAAATAAAGCACCCTTCTTCCTGAACTTATGATGAGTAGTCTCTAATCCTCTTTATCTTGAAACCGTTTTTTCCCGCGGTGACCGGTCGTTTCGCCTACGAATAGTTTCGCTAGCGTCCTGTTCACTTCGCAAACGTTTCGCTAACGTGCTTGGTCTAGCCTGCGAGCGAGGAGAAACGGATGTTCTCGCAGGCTATGCTTGGTCAAGTTTCATAAGAGTTTTACTCGTGGCTTAAGAAAGCCTAAACTAGGGTCATTCGTAAGGCAAAGTTTTCCCATAATAATGCATACACTCCTTTTCACGCGATCGCGAATTGAGTTAGATGAAATTTGATTGATTCGATTTAAACCAGTTTACCGTCAAGTGGCGACGTTTTTTCGTCTTGAGTCAGTTCTGGACTTTCATTCAAAACAAGAATGCTTTAACATATAAAACAATAACAGTAAGAACAATCTTATGTGAGCCCATTCTTTCTTGCCGCCCGTTATTTGCTAGCCCTTTCTATGCAGGGAACGACTTAGAAAACGTCAGCTTAACGACTCGTAGGCGAAATGTCCGTAAACCCTTCTTTATGCCTCACCAACTCATTCAGCCTCCTTCTCTAACAACTCATAGGGACAGGAAACTTGAGCAACGACAACTGCCAGGGCGACGAAAACGTCACTTACAGAGTAAACTCGCGTCGTTTCACACTTCATTTACTCCATCTCGCTCAAGTTGTCACCTTTTAGCGAATTTTACCAGAGCTGATTTCTACAAGGCTTTATCTAAGTCTAGAAGAAGAAAAAGAAAATCGTTGGCATGTGTGTACGTCCTTCAAACACGTAAAATTAAGAAGCTTCACTTAAGTAGTCGTGCAAAGGCGGCAAAGAAATGTTTAAAAAAAGCGTGAACTGCACGTCTAGAGTCGTTGCTTTAGGCTTTATTCCAAACCTATTGCTTTCTTGCCGTTCTCGTCGAGGAAGAGGAAGTACAATTTATCGCCTTGCCGTTCTCGTTTTCAAGTAACTTCGACAACTTTAAATTTGGTTATTTTACATCGCGGTTTTGCAGGGAAGACAAACAAGCTCACAAAAAAGTTGTGCAGGTACTTCACAACAGGTATAACTCGAAAATACCTGGGTTTTTTTATGCATCTATGAATTTCGTTTTAAAGTGGGGATATACCACCCAAGGGGCGAGCCACCACTGCAAGACACATTTGCCAGGCACTATTTTGGGCCTGTGGGCACCAAAACCATGATGCGTTTCGGTCGACTTAGGAAAAAAGCGTTTTTTTGGTCAAGTCCAGGATTTACTTTCTGTACATTTCCTCAACAGCTACTGGCCATTTTTACGATGACGACATTTATCTGCCACCACCAGAATTCATTTTCGGTTTTGCTTTTGTCAATCCGCTGAGGACAAACAACAAGAAGCAGCTGAAGCATTCTGGAACTTGGTAAAATGACGTCATCGTCAATTATTGTCTGTGCGATTGATTCTTTGGCCGGACGTTATACATGTACTTCCCGCAAACACTCCTCAAAGTTTCGTTTGGCTTTGGTTTGCTTTGCCACCATTACGTGTGAGTATCAAGTGAAGTTAAATAGGCTTATTTTCAGGGCTTTTTTTGTAAACCCACGAGTTTAAATGCCCTTTTTCCTGCTCGTGAAAAGTTCTGACTACATTGTAGAACGATCTGGCATGGAACGATCTGATAATGAAACGAAATGACCGGATACCCTCTTTTCCCCTTCCAGTCACTAGTGCTTAAAGAAGAGGTGAAGCATTTATAAAAATATGATATATTTACCGCCCACATACATGTCAACTCTTGGTTTATGCAACTCTCCCGGATTATCCGCGAGTCTCCCGAATCTCCCGTACGGGTCACCATATTTCCTGGATAAATCATCTTTTGAGCTTTTCTGTGCCTTAGTTTGAGATTTAGCCTATTTTTAGCTCAAAAATTTAATTTTTCTTATTCGTAGTACGGTTTCTGGGGGATTTTTGCACGTATTTACGATAGTCACTAACAAAGATTAACGATAATTGCGAATGATAGTACAGTATGTACTTTATGTAGTGTCCTAAGCCATTTCTATCGGGGGCTGGGTCAATTTGTCAATTTGGGGGATGGAGGTAGTGAAAAAGTCTCAAGATTTAAGATCTCGGGAGGTTGGCATCTCCGTTTATTTAGTCACCCGCCAAGTCATATCGTGGAAAGTTATGTCACCCGAAATTTTTAGTCAAGTTGCCCAAAATTTTATCATGCTCAGCAACATTATAACATTGTAATGGCGCTTGTTTCGTTTCATCATATCCTTAAGAGAAAGATATATTTCTCATTTGACGTGCTTGTTTCTTTTCATCAAGGCTTAAAGAACGTGATGTTACACATTCATCTCACTTGTTTTGTCTCTTCATCGCATAAAGAATGGGTTATGGTACACATTCACAAGGCTTGTTCCATCTCACCATAGCATCATTGCTTGAAGAACGAGACTTAATTACACAATTATCCCGCTTGTTTTGTCTTGTTATCGCTTAAAAAACTAGATATATTACACATTCTCTTTATAAAAATATTAGGTGACTTGACTAAAAATTTCGGGCGACATGACTTTCCAGCAACTTGACCGGTTACCAGTCTCATCAAGGATGAGATCATTGTAGCATCATGCGAACACGGAGACCTTCAGAAAGACCTAGTTTTTCTTGAAAAGGTTTCCCAGCTAGTGTTCACGTAAATATGAGAGAAACTTTTCCTCTTCCAAGGAACACTCGTCAACCAAACACTTGTTGATAATACACATCCCACATGTAAAATTAATGAGGATTAAACAACGGGGTATGCCTATCTTGTTAAAGTCAATGTTAACCCCACTCGACCCTATCAAATCTTATCACTTCTCAAATATCCATATCTTAAATTCCATTTGCTTCACTGTATTTTTCTGTTTAATATGAATAGAAGACAGAACACTTCTCAAATATCCATATCTTAAATTCCGTTATTTTCACTGTATTTTTCTCTTTACTATGAACAGAGTCTGGTCTATCTTTCACGAAACTTTAGTCCTTTGAAGACTAGATTTATTCCTTTGATATTTGCTGAAATCTGTAAGAGCTAACAAAACTAGGTTTTTGGTTGGAATTTCCGAAAAGTGACCTTGCCGTTTATTTTCTGTCAAATGGTAAACACCCCTAGAGTTGATCCCTGCCTTTCTTCACTCCCTATTTCACTCTATTATACAGACGTCACTCTTAGATGGACAATTGGTGACCGTCCCAAGGTGTCATCTGAGACAGTGTCCACTGTATACCGAACACAACACACCAGTGTTTCATGGAATATCCAGACACCAAGAAGTAGAATGAAAAAAATGAGATGCTGCTGACTTATTCAAGACTGACTTTGAGTTGCCTGCAGAGTATTGGATGAAACACTGGGTGAAGTGTTTGATATAGCTTCTAAAAATGATCAGTAATTCATGTATAATTAAATAATGGTGACAGGTGAAATTAGGAAGTGATTTGCAGGCGTTTTGTCCAACTATAAGAAATTGGACAGAAACCAAGTGAAATTATTTCATTCCCTAATTTCCATTTTGTAGGTTAAAAGGTACTGGATGCTACTTTTGGCTACAGGTGTGTAACCTGGCTAAGCTAGCAAAGCTGCATGAGCAGTTATAACCGCAGTGATATGTGGTTGAAATGCAGTTGTTACACTGGTGATGGCTGCTGGTGTCCATCCATTGAGTTGAGGGCCAACTTACATGAAAACCTTTTGCTGCTCTGGAATAGAGTGTACACCTATGTAGATCTTTAACAGTCTTGTTGTACAGTTCACTTGAGTTGTCCTTGTCTGCAGTTATCTGTAATACTTAATGTGGACTCTGCATCAGGATTCTGGTAGGAAGAAGCAATCTACATAACTTTCCATCAATTTAAGAGCTTGATGTTCAGATGAATTTGGTGTACTGAGTGCTGGACATCTAGCTCTGTAAATTAACAATGCTGTATTGGTATTGCTGTCCCTCATTACACCTTTTCTTTTACCGTTTCACTGTTTGGTTCATTCACTCAATCTGAATCTATTACTCTGCAGATAACATGGGCTTGATGTGATGTGGTTGTTTGTTTATAGTGGAAAGTGAACTTAGCTTATCTAGCTAGTTTGCAGGTACTCCACTCAAAGAATTGGAAACAAAATACAAACAGAACATAACAGGATTAAAACCGCCAACTGGCAGGAGGTTACCAGTTGGTTATTGACAAGCATGGCCAGGGATTTGATCTTGGGACAACCGAGAACAAATCTAGCAAGTGGCCAGAGCAGTTCTTGAACCCTGGACTGCCAGATTGCAGATCCAACATGCTGACTACTCAGCCATATATGCTGCCCCTGTCAAAGCAGTACTGGCCTGCAAAAGCTTGACCGCACCATTGTCAGGCATCACAGTTTTCAGAACTCTATGCTCACTAAACACTTGAGACAAGATGTCAATTGTTGAATTGGAAGTAGTAATATTAAGTCTTCTGATGACTTGGTATCTACTGTAATAACCCACCATCTTAAGATAGCTTTTAGACTGAATTTTACAGTAGTCAATGGCCAACTTCTCCCAATGTAAGGTGATGGGGAACTTCATGTGGCATGTTGGCTCTTGAAAAATGTTTGACACATTGCAACTTTAGGCCATGCAGAAGTATATCAGCTGTATTTTTGGCTATATAGAAAATTGATTTTTAACCCCTCATTTGCATTGGTACGTGCAGTTTCTCAGGGACAATTAGCCTTTGGCCTTAAGTTTAAACAATAAGCCATTCTCTGCACTGATCTCCTCTCTGTAGGTTGAGTAGTCCATGAGTAATTGTTGACAATCCTTCCTTCTCTACTTTTTTGTATGTTTGAGTACCTGATTGCACAGTAAGGCTTCTTAATGTATAGACAATAAATTGTCTTGCCATCTTGCAACAAGAATGTGCCTTATCCATTCTTGGAAGCATTCTGATTGGATGACACTTGGCTTTGACTAGTCAAAATCTCCCACCACTTGTGCACTTGTGATTTCTTCTTGATAGCTTCAAAATGCTTCTTGCAGTGAGCTCTGCCATGCAGAGCACCTTTGTTGCACATGCAGTGCTCTTAGTGGGGCAATGAAATCTGCCAGCTTTGGGTGAAACAACTGCGATAGTTCTCCAAACCAAGATAGCTATAAGGATCTTGAAGGTTTTGGGGTGCTTCCCGTACGAAACGAGCAGCGCTGCTGCAGCGCTGAAGAATGGCTTCAAGAAGCGCTACAAAAGAGCTGTAAAAGCGCTGGGCTGCAGCAGCCGCAAATTTTGGCTGCAGTGGAAAGCCCTTTGACAGCGATAAAACAGCGCTTTTGCAGCGGTTAGAAAATTCCCGAATCACGATCTGCGCTGCAAAGTGGCTGCAAAGTGGCTTCGAAAAGACAAAGAATGTTGTTATCGGTAATGGCCTACCACTCGTTAGTACAAAAAAAAGAAATGCAGGCTCCAATAATGCAATAATCACGATACATGGTAGAGGAGTTGACAAGGCCTTAGTAGCAGAGTAAAAACCACTAGAAAGTCAAAATGCAACTTATACTTTATTAGTATCCACGCGTACACGTTACAAAAGTACGTGACATAGAACAAATCTGCAACAGTCTCGCTTTGTAAATATTTAGCAATCACGGTCACTCATCTGAATGTAAGAACAATCATTAACATGCAGACATTGAAAATTATCTTTTTTAAAAATAAAGAGAATAACAGCGATTGTTCTACATAAAGTTTACACGGACAGCAGGCAAAGGATATTTTGATTCGTTGCAACGGGCTAAGCTGGACATTGCTCACCTTGACGTTTTGTCCACGATCCACGATCTTCTACACTTTTTTCATGAAAGAAATCAACCTAATTTTACTTTGGTCGTCGTTAAATTTTACGATGGACTAAGGAACGAACATTACCACGAGTGTATAAGAATCTTGTAAGTGCGAACCCCATCTGAGATTCTTGTATCTGTGTTGCTTGCTCTGGTTCGATTCGTCGATACTTAGCGTAGAAGTCACTGTTCATTGCGTTGTTTGCAAATACGTTTGAGCTGTTCCATCCAAAAACTTCAACAGAACTTCCATCTCGAAACAGAACTAGATGCAAAAAAACTTAGAATGTTTGCACCTTTCATTCAACGGTCGCAAATGTTTGGGCGATCCTGTGTTTGTCTAGAGATGTAATGGGATCTCGTGCAAAATGACCGACCAATTAGATTACGGCCTAGAATGTCTCCAGGGAATAAGCGATAACATTCCCACACCCGCTGGTCACGGAATGAAATTTATTGAAATCTTTATTCCGAAAGCATAGAATTTGAAGGTTTATTCAATAAGTGATCTTCTTTGCGCACGAGCTTACTCACATTTCTTAGAGGTACAGTCAAAGTTTTCGCGTTATAAAAGCCATAATCTGTGCCAATTAAGGCTTTATCTGGCGATTCATGTTATTGGCGCTCAAGAAAGTCAGATCGACCGCAGCTGAATTGTAGCGTTACTGCAGCTACTTCGCAGCATTTGAAAGTCGTCAACTGCGCTGCAAAACCGCTGCCGAGAGCTTCAAAGAGCCTTCAAAGGCTGCACAGCGCTTTTGCATCCCGCTGCAACTTGAATGAAGCTTCTGTTTGGCTTCTAAAAGGCTGCTGAACAGCTGTAATTTAGCTGTACAGCTATTTTGAAGCGATTTTGTGGCGCTGTACAGCGTTGCAAGTTTCGTACGGGTTTCATCTCTGTAATAGCTTGTACATTCTGGGAATCTGTCTTAAATATACGGTTGTGGAATGAGGCTGAGGCTATGGCACAGGACATCATTTGCAATACCTGTAGTATTTGGGACACTTTAGAAGGCTCTGTCATAGTCTTTCTTGAGTCATGTCACCTGCTACGGTTGACCCAAAGACAAGCACATCCATTGGTACTTGTACCTCATGGAATTACCCTCCTGGGCCCAGTTGTTCGAAGGCCGATTGGCACTTAACCCAGGGTTAAATTTAACCCAGATTTCTTTTTCTTTTGTTCAAAAGCATTTTGTTGGAAAATTTTCTTGGTTATTTTTGGAGGGAATTCAATCATCAACTAGTTTACCAAAAGAATTAAACTGAATAATTTTACTTTTTAAGCTTTCATATCTGAATTCAAATTTTGCACTAACCTAGGTTACCTTAACCTGGCCCTGGCTTTTTTCAGAAGTATGATTGGAAAGGGGTATGATAATAAAGGCCCCATGGGTCTGTAAGTGAGTCTAGACCTCATGTCAAACTTTTGCTTTGTTTCACAGGAGAACCAAGAATTTTATCAAACATCACCGGCACCTTTATTCCACTTACCCCATCAAAAATAATATTACGTGAGAACTAAGACCTAAGTAGCTATCAAGAAAAAGATTATAACATTATAACAATATGGGAAGGTTTAATCTAACAGAAAACATGATAGCAGTAATCTTTTTAATATGGAAGTAAAGCTATTTAACTTATAAATGTAGATTGTCAGCAGTTGCACTGGTGAACGGACCTATTTCTTTCTCTCAGTCTTCTTGCTTTTCCCTGTGTAAAGTGCAGGGTATCAATTTTTGCTCTCTTTGTAAAATTATTATTACAGCTAGTTTTCTTATTTCTCTTTCTTTCCACTTCACCAGTAGTAACCAGTATATATGTTGCCACCAGTTCTAACCATTTCCTTGACTAATATTATTCACAGATCAAGCGAAAGTGCTCAACCCTTGGTAAAGGTTCTGCCTTTCCAATTTAGCCTTTCCATGATTGAACAAGCATAGCATGAACGTGACAAAGCATACTAGTACACCAATGTAAAGAAGACTTCAGTGACTAAAATTTTTGCGCAGGTTATTTTAGATGACGTCAATAACACAATGTGTTTCCAATGGAAACTGGTATCATTACCCCTGATAACAGCAAAGTTTTAGTGGTAAAACTTAGGCGCGAAACTTCCCGCGTGTCACACCATATTCAAATGATAATCCTAGTAAAAATGTTGGGCCAACTTTTTGAAGTTTCAATGCTATCCCTGCAAAAAATCACCCAAAAATTATTATGGTTTTGGTTCCCTGATGAAATTTTCTTTGATATCTTCTTTGTAACTGTACAGGAGCATTTTGTGTATCGGGGAAGAGGGACTAAGTTTGACTGTAACACAGAATTCACCTTAGACAGTAATATCCTTGTGACATAGCCTCTATATAAAATAGGTCTGATTGTGTTGTGGCTATTTTTTTTTTTTAAGTCCAGGTGTCCAAATCTCTGGCAGGAGTTGCATTAATAAAGCAGTAGCTGGAAGCATCATTAGGCTATGCAAGGAATTCATTATTTTATTCAAGCCATTTTCATCTAGATTGAACTTTCCATGGTTTTAATGGAGTAGTCAGCAACAGGTCAGTGGTCACTTAATGTTTTTAATTTTACTTTAAAGATAAATGGTAGCCCTTAAAGAAAGTCGTGAATAGTCCAGTATATTAAGCAGTTCACTCAAGCAGGGCTGTGCTCTACCAGAACCTGGCAACCTGTGGCACCTAACTTTTGCTCTTAGGCAACTAGAAAATCTTATTTTTTTCCTTGCAAATCATAATGCTGGGCACCCAAGAATCTACAGGTTAAGAGCACTGGGCTCCCATCAATTTTCTTTAGAGCACAGCCTTGCTCAAGTGTTTTACTAAGTCTAAAATGCTTAGCAGATGCATGCAAACTGAATTAAACTCATCAACAAAGATGAGTGCGGAGGCAGCGCCCAAAAAGTTGGTGGAGCTAATGGCCATAGCCGAGAGCAAGGCATAACCATGACAACCCTGTGAGTGGCAACCACCAGGGCACCGTCACACTGCTAACCAGTGGAACCTAGATTACTATGCTTAACAAAGGGAGGGCAGGGAAGGGAGCAAAACATATGTTAAAGAGCCAGAGTAACAAGAAGCAACATGAACGTTAAATGGACTGACCTCAGCTGCAAAGCTGTAAAACTCAAAGGCCCCTGCAAAGCTATTAGGGCACCGCCTAATTCACAAGTTTATCATTTAGTTTTTTAAATTTAATTAGATGCCCTGGATTAGTGGATTTCTCCAAGATCTGATCAGTTTTTTTTAATGGTTGATACTACCCAAGGACCCTTGGAGAAATTAGGCAATTAACTGATTCTTGATACATGTTGACTGTTGTCAAGAAAATGGAAATGGTAACAGTGCGAAATATCTATCACATGAAAACTTGACCTCCAAAGTTCTTCTACAGTGTACCTCTTCATGTGTCAAAAGAAAGGATCAAGTAAAAGCCCACTAAACACCAAGCACAGTGTATCTATTGCACTAATAGGGTACATCTTGACAGAGTTTCTGTACATTTTAAATAGAGGTGAATAAGTCAATCAAAAAAAGACACTCATGAGACATAAGGACCTTTGACTGTGCCTCTACTGTAAATAAGTAGAGATTTTGTGCCCCTCTGTAGTTTGTAAGGAAAAATAGCGCGAGAACCAGAAGAACGTTTAATACTTTTAATCATTATACTTGCATTAAAAAACCCATACTAAAATCACAGTAAAAGCAAATTAAAACTATTGAATTCTGCTTTCATTACTATCAACTTCCTAGCCCACCTGTTTCATTTCATCCTTCTCCTTTTACAGTAATTGAATCTGGGCTATTCGTCTGTAATATTACAATTTTTTTTTTTGTCTTTTGATAATTAAACAAACTTTATATCATATGAAACTTTTAGAAACATTTCTCTTTAAAATGATTATTTACTTTAATTATTTTAATTGAAAAGCTAATGCTATTAAAAATTATTATAGAATAAAAATTTATCTTAACTTAAAACAATCATACATTGGATTAGGTTTAATAGCTCAGAGCTTGATAGGTCCACTTTTTCACTCATCTCTGCATAAAAAGAACAGGATTTTCAATCAGAAATGGTCAGTGTTAGCACATCCCCCAAATGATATACAGTAAAAAAATTAGATTGTTTTTAATTTGCAAGTGATCCATTGAAAAGACCCTTCACCACTTAAATGCTAACAGGCATGTCCTCATTATTCCTCACTGTTCACTGTATCCCCACTAATGATACAGAAGATACAGTTGCCTCATTTTTATTTTTTCATGTCCTGTTAGGGAGCAAGTCAAAACTAATACTGTAAAGTAGGTGGTTACTTTTGGATTTAGCACCCTTCTGCGATTGCTCTTTTGGAGGCTGGTTACTTTTGGGAGGTGGTTATTTGGGGATGGCAAAAATGTGTACTCCAGGTGGGCATTTCAAAAAATAAAACTGCAAAAAATATGAAAGGAATACTTTGTGAAAAAAGGTAATGCATATCCTGCACTTTAAGAGTTATGAATAGGAATATAATGTTAAATAATCATTATTATTATTATTCATTCAAAGTATTTCTTGGTTTCTGATTGGCTAAAATCACATGCATAATTCATCATAAGCAGCTGCTGTTGACCAAATTTGGAAGAATTTTGCCATATTGAACCAATGATGACAAAAGTGCCGAAAAGTTGCAGATTATTGAACTGTTAACCGAGAATAGGAATGAGTTTGAGTTGGTTTTGAAGTGAGTAATGGCAAAACTTTTTACTCATTTCACGGTGATTGTCTAAAAACATAGCAAGAACAGCAAGAAGACAACTCCATGGAGAGTGTTATCCACCTCAGCCTCCATGATTGGCAGAATTTTTCATATTCCACTCAGCCTCATTCAATAATAATTGCCAATTAATAAACCTCGGAGGATATCTATCATATCCATTATTTTTTTTTAAAAGGGGAAAAAAGTTTTGAGGTCTCTACTTTCTGAGGGTCGTAATTTTGGGGGGGATTGCTACTTTTGGGATTTGCTAACACCTGTGACAATTTTTATCGCTACCTTCAGAGGCTTGCTACTTTCAGGGTTGTCACTTTTGGAACTTTATAGTTAAGTACTGTAGTATACGTGTATTTCCAGGAGTTTTAATGAAAATTGTCACTATACAGTGTTGACATGTTTGAAACTTATCGAAGTGTCAATAATACTAAAACTTACTGAAATGGTAATGATAATTAAAGTTTAGTGATGTACAAATATTTTCCAGGATTATAGCTTAACTAGGTTTTACAGTTTGCATAAAGTTTAGTTTCTCTCTTTGGCTACAGGATTCATATTTCATGTAAGTTGTCATCATGAACAACAAACTGAACTATTATGAAACAACCACTATGTGTTTGTTGTTGGTATGGATTTCACACATAGGCTGCCTGTATATTAATGTGCTTGTTGTAATGACACAGATACAGCAAATTTATCCACTAATCATTCATTAAGGCCATGAGTAACAAGGCTTTAAGTGTGACTCATAAACTATTTAATCCTTGCTATCTCTGGTGACTTCTGCTGTCAACACCAATAATATTATTAGCCCCTGGAGCAAGGGGGGGGGGGGGTGGTGTGGCAGTTAAACCCCATGGAATGGCTGCTGCTACCTGCATAACACACATTGCAGAAGCTCAAAAATTTCAATGATCACAATTTAAACAACTTATCTGCACACCTCTTGTGACAATTCCATTTGTGCATTATCCTGTACATACTATAATTAAGCATGGTTTTTGTTAAGAATGTCTCAGATTCTGCCGATATTTGTTACAGTTGACTCCCAATAACTCAAACCTTCAAGGGAATTTGAAAAAAGTTAACAGGAGTAATTGAAGCAAATAACAGGAAGTAAGGAAATTCACACACTTCACTAGAAGAGCAGCAAGAATAATATTGGTTTTTTGAAAAGGATACTAAAAAAAAAAAGCTTGATTAATTAGTACAGGGCTAACTATTGTATTTAAATTGACTAACAAAGGAGTTAAGATAAAGAATATATACACAGTTGTTTGAAATAGATTCAATAATTTGAGCTGCAGTTCACTGCTTTTTTTCGTCTTGTCACGCGCTTAAAACCCTGGTTCAAGCTATCAAGGGTAAAATTGTACAGAAATTATTTGAATGGGAAACAAAGAGTACTTCGAGTTAGTGGGAGGTTCGAATAATATAGAGGTTTCAAGTTACCGGGGCTAAAATGACAGAAAAATGTGCATGAATGAATCCAGGGGAAATCAATTTTGATTCTAGTTAACACGAGGTACGAGTTATCGGGAGTTGACTGTATTAATTGTCTCATGCATGTACTATACATTCTGAACTTTGTTGGAGTGCAACTTACCAATAATTCATTGCAGTGGAACTAAGTGGCCTCTTAGAATTCTGCGATAGAAAAAAGATTGTAAGCTTGTGATGATATGTGTTTCCCTTTAATTGTCCAAATATTATCGATTTTGATTGTGTAATACATGTAGATCTGTATGTGTTACGTGAAATACATGTACATTTTAGGTTGCACCACTGACTGGAAAACAGCGTGTTCATCAAAAGTTAAGTCATTACTCTATGGATCTATTCTCTGTGTTTCTTTAATATTATTGCAAGTTTTCAACCATTTTGTTAGGACTATTGACTTGTCAGCACTTTGAAATCTTAACAGTCCTTAACAATTCTGTAGACTGGCTATGAGGTGAAGTTAGGGACTGGTCAAAAAGTATAGGGGGGGGGGGGGGTGGGGCCGCGGCATTTGGAAATGTGGTTGATAAAAAAACTCATGGCCCACCCCCTCCCTTCGGCACAAAAATGACTGACCCACCCCTAAAGCAAGGTTGGAAATTGCATGACCCACCCCCTTGTTAAAACATGAATGTTTGGTTTTCTTTTCATAATCCAGTAAAACCTATACCTGCCAAGTGTCATGCCTAAGGCGTGATTGTCACGCCTTCAGATGGAAAACTCGGTTACATATGGGACATGAGTAAACCAGACATCAAAGCCTTCACTGAACGAGCAAACTTACATCACCCAACTACGGCCGAAACATTTGACACTGAGACTGCGTTTTTAGACACGGCTGTGTACAAAGGCACAAGCTTCAAGGAAGAATCTATCCTTGATGCAAAGACACATTTTAAACAAATGGAAACCTTCTTGCACACACATTTCACCTCGTGTGACCCTTCAAGTGTTAAAAAAGGATTTGTCAAAGGAGAAGCCTTGAGAATCCTACGAAAAAACTCCTCGGAAACAACCTTTGAGGAAAATAATTCAAATTGAAAAAAAAATGCTTGATGGACCGAGGCTACCCACAAACTTTGATTAAAAAACCTACTGTCGGAAATAAAATTTACAAAAGGGAGTCTAAACTCCTAATACAAAACAATAAGGAGGAAAAAGAAATATTGCCATTTGTGACACAATACCAACCCTCAGTGTCTACTATAAAGGAAGCTTGAATGAAAAAATGGAATCTTGTACAAAGCCAACCAATTACCATAACTTAAATAATTTTTTAAAGAACCACCGATCATTTCCTTTCAAAAAAGGAAAATCATTAAAGGACATGCTCGTTGGAGCCAAAAAAAAGGGTAACCCTTTAAGCCCCAATATCCACATACAAATTCTCCAAACTGATCTCTGTACATTTCCTGTAAGAATGAGTTAAGAGAATTTGATGAAAGATCAAAGTATTTTCTCTTAGGTGATCATTTTATTAATTCTCATAACCTCATCTCATGATAATGTATGGATATCGTTAGGAGAAAATTGCTGTGGGTCGCTATTGGGACTTAAAGGGTTAACAAAGGATTTCATGCCCGTGTAGATGTGCAGCCTGTCACCCTTTGCATTTTCTCGCACAACAGGTTTGTGAGTATTTTAGCAATAATTCCGGCTGTTTGTGTTTTATATAACAAATTATTGTGGTCAACTGTCTCCTTAGTAGTTAGTGTCTATCTATGTAATAAAATAGGGTGACCCACCCCCTAAGGGTAGCTGAAAATAATAATTGCATGACCCACCCCTTGCACAAGGCTCAAATCTCATTACCCACCCCCTCTCTGCTCCGCCCCCCCCCCCTTTCATACTTCTTTTTGACCAGTCCCTTAAGCAACATAAATTGACCATCACTTTGTAATATCATTGGCAGAACTTCATGCAGATATGAATTTCATGTATGCTAAAAATTGTATCTTATTCACACATTTTTTTTAAAACTGACTTCATTTATTCTGACTTTGTGGGAACTGTAATTAAAAAGAGCTTTATGATGAATTATTTTTGTTCATGTAGTGTCCATCTGTGCTTAAATAAATCACAATCCTTGCCTGATTATTTTGAAACCCTTTCCATGTTGATGCAGATGAATTCCAATCAAAGATGGTTTATGTATGTACATGTACATACTGGGATGTACAATATTATTGTAGCCATTTACATGATTGTACTTCTGAAAGCAAACTAATTTGAAATCTTCATGTAGGTAAAACTACAGAGTGTTAGTGTTTGAATAATAGTTATTCATAGTTAGACCTACACTGTGCTACTATTGCTACTATTTAATTTTATGAGGGATATGGGAAAAACGTTGTGCAGGTACTTTTTGAGGGAGCTATAAATTATATATTTTGGCTGTGACGATAATTTTAACTGACCACTATTCTGATAAATGTATTTACACCAGACTGTTATGGTTACCTCTAAGGAAAGAGGGATTTCTGCCCATGGGATTTTGGGATTTTTTCTGCCAAGGAAAAACAATAGTTATTAGAAACTTGATAGTAAGGGGAGGGAGATTCTAGTGAACTTAATGACATTTTGAGATTGTAAACTAGAGGCAGCATTTTTTCCTTTGGAACACACAATTAAAGTTTAACAGCACTGATTTGATAGCATAATAATATTATTATAGGAGAAAATTGGGGAATTTTCAAGCCTTTAAGCCCCACAATCCCAGCATGATCCACAGACAAATTCTCCAGACTCATGTCCATAAAATTATTTTACATCTTCCAAACTTGGCCAGTGCTCTAGCAGAATTATCCAGAGGACTAAAGCCAATCAGAAACTGAGAAATGTTGTGAATGAATGATAATATTAGTTGAAATGATCACCATCTGTTGTTAGGTTATTGTGTTGAGTGACTGTTGGCTTTTTGAAAATGTGAACATTTTAATGCCCTTAGTAATAATAATTATGTGAAATTTTGTTACCTTGTTCCTCTCTTCCTTGTCCCAGCTTCAGGCCCCTATAATAAGGTAGTAAAATAATTAAATGTCAGTATACACAGTATTTTATTTCATAAGAATCTTATTATTACAGAGGCCATAACGTGGTTTAGATACTTTATCTGAGTCATTGTATGAACACACACAAAAAGGATGTGCTCTAGCTTTGATCTTTGCTTACAACAGCTATAAAACCTAAGAATCTCCTTCAATAACAAAAATCAAGGATTAATGAAAGAATAGCACCTTAATTAACAGTTTTAATATATTTGATTGCTACAACTCTCCATTCTAAATTTTGGCATATTTTTGTTACAAAAACAAAAATATCCTCCTTCTTATTGGTATTTCAGTTCAGTATAGATTGAAAAATAAAAGAAATGTAAATATGGATCCGTGATACAAGATCAGGCAAATTTATAACCATATCTAGCCTCACACCTGGTCTAATAACAGGTCAGAGAGATATGATATAGATCTGGCTGGATAGCTCTAGCTGTTAACTCATTTATCTGTTTATATACATGTAATTGCAGGTGAGTGTGTTTCCAAAATCTAGCACAAACATGCTCTGGAGCGAGGGTTTAATCTGGCTCCTTGATTCCACACATGACCCTCTTTCAGAGAGTAAGTCACTTGTTTCCAGTCATTATTATTGCAGGCTATAGCACATAGTGGAAGCTGTATTCGACACAAACTGTTGCTATTTGAATGCAATTATGATTTCTTTTGAATACCCCATCAAGGCTGTCTGGTATATTTCCCAACAGTTGTTGAAGCTGCATTTCATGTCCTCTGCAATCAGAAGCAGGCAAAACATTGATCACCAATTAAGTAAGAACACTGCATACAAACTTAAATTTACACACGTATAGTATAAGTTAATATATATAGATTTAGAACGATAACTGAAGATACAGAAGATGCAGGATTGCTTGCACTGACGGAATACTGACTTACCCGACACGATTTGCTTGCATCTGCTGAAAGCGAGTTGTAAAGAAACAAACTTCTGTCAGTACAACACCTAAACGAAACTTTTTTTTAGTGCTAACTGTCCTTAAATATTTGTTAACATCAACTGTTTGGCTATAAGAAAGGGTGCAACGAAGGGTGGTTGAGGCCTCGTTATTTTATTAGGAAAACTAAACATTTGAAGAAGGTGAAAAATATCTGCTAAAGAGCACAACAGAGTGCATGGGATGATGACCGTTGTTGCGCTTTGTCGAATTTCTGCTTTCTGAAGGTAATTTTTTTTCGCTTAATTATGTTTCAGTTAAGTTACTCAGGGTAGCTGATTACCGCCAAATATCACAAGTCGAACTCCACACGTTCGCGGCAAGAGTCAACAATGGAGAGTGTGGTGTTAACTTCGATTTTAAGTCATGAACCGCGAAATCTTATAATGCTATCATGATGATCGTTTAATTTAGACCTCTTCAACAATGCTTGCCGCAGGATTCTGCAAATCAGTTTAAAGTTGGAAATGTTCTTGAATTTTAGTCTTGGTTTTACCATAGGAGTGGAATAATGCTGTAATATTTTAATGCCTAAGCTACAGTGTCATACAATCGAATATAAAACCGAAGCAGATTAACTATTCGACAGAGCAAATTGCAACAAGTTGTTTGGTATGGTGTGAACAAATTTATCAAAACAGGATATAAATTGCTGAGTTATCGAATTGCTTTTTCAAGGAAAGGCAAATTCAAGCGGTCATTCTCCGTCTGATATTCTGCTGGTTAAGCTTTTATTCTTGTAGCTGCTCAGTTTTCTGTTCATGTGCTTTGCCTTTATGTTAATTATATCTTTTCTGGCTTTTGGTTGTAGGCTTAAAAAGAGAAAATTTCAAAGCTCGAACATTTTCCCTTTCAATTTGTGCGGTATAATTTTTTAGTGCATTTTTTAGTTGTTGAAATATTAGTATTTTATCGAAGAGTACAAATATAGTGATGAGGCGATAGATGGCCTTACTTAAATTAAAACTGACAAAGTGAACTTACATTTTCGCTCTGGGCTGAAGACATTGCCTGAAAATTGCAGCAAAAGACACTTCAGTTTAAACTGTCCTACTTTATATATACAAATTCGTCGAGACCCTTATCATCGAGGCATTTGGGATAACGACGTTGCTGATGCACCCTTAGAACACACCATTAAGACACTGAAAACTGCCTGTATGATCATATTTTTTCAATGTTATTTTTTTAACACGATCAGTGACCATGAAGTCCTAAATCTGCATGTAACCAATTTTCGCCATGGGATCTAGCGATCGTAATCAGTACGTTTTCATCGGATACGCCTTAACCAACGTTCGGTTCAATCTTAAGACTGTCCACTCTGCAGCACCCCGGACAGCTTGCTAGCAGGTTATTTCATACTCTTTAGTTTGTATTGGGTAAATTTCGTTCAAGTTAGCTATTCTTATCGGTATTCTCCTAGACGAATTGGGAAACGCCTCGTACTCGAATTGTGTTGTATAGCTCAGTCAGTATACCTGTTAAGTATTTGCGTTCCGTTCAATGAAACCTAAGTGAGCTACGTACAAGTGTTTTATCGTCGCGTTTACTTCTGTGATAATTTAAGACTAAAGGAGCTGTCAACATTTGCTCAATACTTACCTTTTTGTTTCAAAACTTAGTGCCCACGGTCAACTCAACACACTTGTGAAGGTTTCTGTTTAAAGTATCCGAAGTGCTGTTACGTCGTAATACGTCACGTGATTGGTTATCTCGAAAACACCTCCACAATTCTCTTAGCGTTTAGTCAAGCTGGCTTGAAACAGTTTTCTTATGATTTGCAAACGTATTAATATATTTGCACCTCCATATCTTGTAAGCAGTGTCTCCTCTCGGATGGGCGACCTCCATTCTGCTTCTCTAACTGATAGTTTCATCATGTGAGATGCAAAACTATTGAAACCTCTATCTTGCATGTATCCTCTATCCTTACGGGCCCGTTAATTATCGGGGCTTTCGAGAAACGGGCCAGACGCATAAGGAGCACGTGAGGCGCGAAACGTCAAAGCGATACAGTCATACTCGCGAGGGAACAGGACACCCCCGTCCCCCTCCCTGCGCACAGTGATTTTACAGGTGACCACAGGACGTTGCCTTGGACGTATTCATATTTCACCAGATCCCGGTTGTTGTTTTTGGCTGCTAGGACTGTTCAAGACATGGATTTTGGTAATAACTTCTTTTTTACCGAGTGTCCTCTTAGCACCCACTGTTTTCCTTACGGACGCTTGAGCAGCCCTAAAGAAAAAAAAAACGATCTCCGTCAACGTACAAATTCAACGAATTTCGAAATAAAACTTGACAACAGGAAAGTAAGTTTTCGTGGACTTCCTGTGCAGAAATATAGCGTAGAGTATAAGAGATAAGAGTTGTAAATATTCTCTTAAAGGATATACTGTTGCAACTGATTGAAGAACTCACTTGCTGTGAAGAGGGCATGTTTACTTTCGCCATGATTGCCTTACTCGGTTTTTAACTGCTACATGTTTGGCAACTAACTGTACGTCTCCCCTTGCACCAGTCTGCCTATAAAGTATCTTCAAGGATAAATCAAGAATAAGAGCAAAATTAGGCCAAACAAGCGTTTGTTAGTAAATGTAGCTACCATAATAGTATATATAATCAGTGGATATTCTACTTTCGCAATATTCAAATAATCTTTTTCGTTTTCCAGTGAGGGTTTTATCCGCCCTGGTTTTATCCCTTAAATGTATATCCTTTACAAGAAAACTCTGTAACAGTGACTGAAGTTTTGCATTATTCTCCTAAAGAGTTTTAGATAAAGAACCATTCCGTTATAGAAAAACTCTCAGTAAGACTGTTTATGGAAAAATGCTCTGTGAGGCTGTAACCATGGTTACAGTTATAGGGAAGCTAAACTTTACTCTTCTTACTTTCACTGAACTCATCTTCTTACGAAAACCCTGTCACATACTTCTTGTTAGTAAAAACTCCTAGAGACATCATGTCAGCAACTGAATTGAACTGTACCTGTTCCAATAGTTATGAACGTCTGTAGAGGAAAAACTCCTCGATTTAAACGCATTTACCTACCACAACATGCCAATTGTTAGTACAAAACTTTCAAAACTATACTTTGTTTCGCTTTCACCTTTTTGTGTTCGACTTTTTCTTTCAAGGCGTCTTTCTCTCTAACTGTAAATAACACTCTTAGCATCGCTAACAGAGGTTAGAAGTTCTTAAACGTGATACCGAAGGGACAAATTTCTACGTCTCGTCAAACGGAACGGTTGTATTTGTGTTGTGCTTCGCACGATTGGCTGATATTTTGAGATTGTATAGACAATCATTTCCATGAACATTGAGGTCATTTCTTAGAAAAGAGTTGTTAGTGGACAAATTAGCTTTTTTCTAGTCTTTTTAACTCGTCTTTTACCGTAAGAAAGTTTGTCAAGAATTTCCTCTCGACATTACAAATAACGGAAGCTCTATTCAAGGAAAAGAAATGGTTTAATAAATGAAGGCTTATCACTTTTCTTTTTTCTCTCAATTTTAACAAAGGCTGAACTTTATATTATACATGTAGGGAACGGAACCGTTGTTTTTGTGTACTGCTTCGCACGATTGGCTGGTATTTGAGATTGTATACACAATCATTTCCTTCAAAATTGAGGTGATTTCCTAGGCAAGATCTGTTAATGGACAAATTAGAGTCTTCTTTTTAATACGTCTTTTACCGCAAGAAAATTATTAAAGAATTTACTCTGGACATTACAAATGAGAAGCTCTAGTCAAGGAAAAAAATTGTTTAAAAAAGGAAGGCTTATCACTTTTCTTCTTTCTCTCAATTTTTAACAACGGCTGAACTTTCTATAATACATTTAAAACAAACAGGAATGAGAGCTCATTACAAGCCGAACAGCTGCATCGCTATTTGCATTTATATATGCGTAGGAGGGTGTATTTTATTTCCACCAGCGTTTAAACTTAAAAGTACGAGTTTGTTTTTGTAGCACACGCTTCTGTTAATGAGCAAACCCTTGCATAGGCGTACGGGCAATTTTTTGCCAGGGGGGGCGGTAACCCATTTGCCCAAAAAATTCTAGCAAGTTGCCCAAATTTTTAAAAAACAGTCGAACAGAAACGAGGGCCATACGATGCAACAACATAGGCCGTACTAGCATATGAAAGTGGATCGATACAGTTTTTCAGGGTCAACACCTGTGAAGTTTTTTTGAGCATAGACTACGACACCATAAACACACATTTGGAAAAATTGCCACCACAGTTGTATTAGATAAAGATGAAAATTTGTTATGATCCGCGTTGCAATAACATCGGAGTTGTCATAGCAACCAAATGACGCCATTACCTTTTATACTTGCAGCATCATTTCTCACTGGGAAATGTTCTTCCAAAATCGTTGCATTTTCCTCCAATAGTCGCCTTGATGTTCGTGAAGTTAAAACGGAATCTGTAAGAGCGTTGCGGAGATATTTTGGGATAAAGTTTTTATCGTTAGAAATACGTTAAAAAAGGAAAATCTTGATGTTTGGCCGTTACGTGTAGAAAACGAAGCGCTTTTGACATGCAATTTCACCTCATAGTAGTTTCAATCTTTTTAAAAGCGTGGGTAAAAGATCATGGAGATAGCTCTGGCCAAAATAGGATTTGAGTATTTAGTATGTATCATGGCGCTCTCTTTAGCGGTTTTGTAAACTTTTCGGTCTACTTTAACAAATTAGTGCATAATTTTTAAACCACTCGATAGATTTTTTTGTTTTAAAAATTACGATTCTTCGCATAATTCAAACTGAGAATTAGTCAGCCACTTCTTCACTTTCAGACCCATTGCTGATGCTATCTGCCATACACTGTTCTACGAGTGGAGATGATTCTAGAAAGTTAGGCGGAAGTTTATTCTAATAAATTCACGACTGGAAATAGCCCATTGCAGTACAGTGCCCAACAATAAAAAAAATCAGCACATGATACCCTTCCCTCATAACCAGAAACTCATTACGTGCTAGGCAACCACTGTCTCGTGTGAATGTTTACAACAGTACTAGATTATTACGCAAAATTCAGGTTTAAATAGAAAATATTCATCTCTTCAAAATAATGATTTAAAAAACACGGAAACGTCTTAAAAAACTGGTTTTGCCCAAATTTTCTCTCGCTGCCCAAAAAATCTGAGTTGCCCAAAATTTGGGGGGGCTGCAGCCCCCCTCGCCCCCCGGCCCGTACGCCTATGAACCCTTGTCAGGGAAACGCGTGTGTTATGACATATTACGTCTGTGAAAATTAGTAGAAAAATTTCTCGAGGTCTGTTCATAACTACAGATTTAGTAAAGACGAATATATTACGTGCATCTTTTTTTCTGCGAATAAGGCCCAGCAGTGTACCTTACAGGTGACCACAGGACGTTGCCTTGGACGTATTCATGTTTCATCAGATCCCGGTTGTTGTTCATGGCTGCTAGGACTGTTCAAGACATGGATTTTGACGATAACTACTTTGTGTACTGTGTGTCCTCTTAGCACCCACTGTTTTCCTTACGGACGTTTGAGCAGCCCTAAAGAAAGAAAAAACGATCTTATTTGCTGAATCCTTCAACGCACAAATTCAACGAATTTCGAAATAAAACTTGACAACAGGAATGTAAGTTATCGTGGATTCACTGTGCAGAAATATAGCGTAGAGTATAAGAGATAAGAGTTGTAAATATTCTCTGAAAGGGTATACTGTTGCAACTGATTGAAGAACTCACTTGCTGTGAAGAGGGCATGTTTACTTTCGGCATGATTGCCTTACTCGGTTTTTAACTGCTACATGTTTGGCAACTAACTGTACGTCTCCTCGTACACCAGTCTGCCTATAAAGTATCTTCAGAGATAAATCAAGAATACTTGAGAGCAAAATTAGGCCAAACACGCGTTTGTTAGTAACTGCAGTTACCGTAATAGTATTTATAATCAGTGGATATTCTACTTTCGCAATATTCAAATAATCTATTTCGTCTTCCAGTGAGGGTTTTATCCGCCCTGGTTTTATTCCTTGAAAATAGATTTGTACTTTTTAACGCGAAAACTCCTTGCGACATTATGACAGTAATGCGGGACGTGAGCTGTACACTCTCCTTATATTTTAAAATAATTGTATATCCTTTACAAGAAAACTCTGTAACAGTGACGGAAGTTTTACATTACTCTCCCAAAGAGTTTTAGATAAAAAACCATTAACCATTCCGTTATAAAGAAAAACTCACTGTAAGACTGTTTACGGAAAAATGCTCTGTGGGACTGTAACCATGGTAACAGTTTTAGGAAAGGTAAACCTTAGTCTTCTTACTTTTACTGAACTCATCTTAATACGAAAACCCTGTCACATACTTCTTACTATTAAAAACTGCTAGTGACAATATGTTAGCAACTGAATGGAACTGTAGTGTTTCAATAGTTATGAACGTCTGCAGGGGAAAAACCCCTGGATTTAATCGCATTTACCTACCACAACATGCTGGATGTGTGAAACTTTTGGAAAACTATACTTTGTTTCGCTTTCACCTTTCTGTATTCGACTTTTTCTTTCAAGGCGTCTTTCTCTCTAGCTGTAAATAATACTGACAATAATGATTCCTTTATTAACTAGGGTAACACTTATTAGTAAAATCCATCTAGTTCTCTATTATCGATGCTGCGTTCTGATTGGTTGAGCTACTACTAAGCTATATATAATAGATGGTTTTCATAGTGACGTCATCAAATTGTAAAGTCAAAATAGAGAGGTTTTACGAATTCTCATTTACACTACCTTGAAGATAAACAAAAAGTAAATATTTGTACAAGTTTCCTTTCCCACTGCATGTTTCATTTCGAAAATACAGTAATTTGAACTTCCGAGTTTCAATGCGCGTGACACCAAAATAGGAATGCTGTCTCGTTGAAAAAAAGTGTCTCCTCCTAATTTTCAGCAGTATAACCATTTCAAGTATTAGAAGATATGTTTATGCGCACGTATGCTGGTTGTCGAGTGAAAAGAAAGCGCTTTTTTTCATAGAAAAAGTAAACTCCAGATATTTTTGTTGATTTCCGGCGGCCATATTGGTGCACCTAACAGGTACACCAATATGGCGCCTCCATACAAAGCTCTACAAAGGTTCATGAAACGTTTCGGCAAATACCTCGGAAACTGTGAGCCACAAAGACCTGAAACTTGGAAAAATTGTTTATATTAGTCTTTTATAACATTTCATTTTCTTGGCTTCTTCCACCTGACCGTTTCCAATTTATTTTTTTGTTACGTGACAGTGAAAACGATCTATAGCCCACTAGTAGCGAAAAGCGCCGGCTTTTTGGCGGGAAAAAACGATTAAAGTCTAGCTTTAACTAGCTAAAGTTTTTTTTTCTCGATATTTTTGACCAACTAGTTGGAGTTACTAAAACAATTATTCCTCTCGCCCTAATGGCCTCTTAATCAATAGCTATTGACTCAGAGCCCATTCGGGCACGAGGAATAATTGTTAAATAGCCTAAGGCTAATAAACTTGTGGCCGTCAAAACACAATCTTTCAAATATATAATATCTATACTAATAAAATCACTATAAAAAAACTGTTTACAATGTCTAGGTATAAAAAGATTATAGAATAGATGTTAAAAAAAAAAGAGAGAGACTACTATTTATAATTAAAAATACATATTACAATACAACCTATTGTAGATATTAACATGATGCAATAGTTACTGATCCTTTAAAACTCTCCTAATCAAGTTATTCTTAAAACAAGGCAGCGCGTCTGCCTCGCGTAAAGAATTTACTCTCGACACTACAAATAAGAAGCTCTATTCAAGGAAAGAAATTGTTTAAAAAAGGAAGGCTTATCACTTTTCTTCTTTCTCTCAATTTTTAATGAAGGCTGAACTTTATATAATACATGTAAAACAAACAGGAATGAGAGCTGATTCAGAGCCGAGCAGCTGTATGGTTATTTGCATATGAATGGGAGGGAGTATGTTATTTCCACCAGCGTTTAAACTTAAACGTATGAGTTTCTTTTTGTAGCACATTCTTCTGTTAAATGAGCAAACCCTTGTCAGAAAAACGCTAGTGTTATGATACATTACGTTTGTGAAAATGAGTCGAAAAATTTCTCGAGGTCTGTTCCTTACTGCAGATTTAGTAAAAACGAATATATTACGTGCATCTTTTTTTCTGCGAATAAGGCCCAGATCCCGGTTGTTGTTTGTGGCTGCTAGGACTGTTCAAGACATGGATTTTGGGGATAACTACTTTTTTGTACTGCGTGTCCTCTTAGCACCGACTGTTTTCCTTACGGAGACTTGAGCAGCCCTAAAGAAAAAAATACGATCTTATTTGCTGAATCCTTCAACGCACAAATTCAACGAATTTCGAAATAAAACTTGACAACAGTAATGTAAGTTATCGTGGACTTGCTGTGTAGAAATTTAGCGTAGAGTATAAGAGATAAGAGTTGCGAATATTCTCTTAAAGGATGAGACTGTTGCAACTGATTAAAGAACTCACTTGCTGTGAAGAGGGCATGTTTACTTTCGGCATGATTGCCTTACTCGGTTTTTAACTGCTACATGTTTGGCAACTAACTGTACGTCTCCTCGTACACCAGTCTGCCTATAAAGTATCTTCAGAGATAAATCAAGAATACTAGAGAGCAAAATTAGGCCAAACAAGCGTTTGTTAGTAAATGCAGTTACCGTAATAGTATTTATAATCAGTGGATATTCTACTTTCGCAATATTCAAATAATCTATTTCGTCTTCCAGTGAGGGTTTTATCCGCCCTGTTTTCATCCCTTGAAAATAGATTTGTTCTTCTTAACGCGAAAACTCCTTGCGACAGTGTGACACTAATGCGGGACGTGAGCTGTATACTCTCCTTATATTTTAAAATAAATGTATATCCTTTACAAGAAAACTCTGTAACAGTGACGGAAGTTTTACATTACTCTCCTAAAAAGTTTTAGATAAAAAAAACCATTCCGTAATAGAAAAACTCTCTGTAAGACTGTTGACGGAAAAATGCTCTGTGAGGCTGTAACCATGGTAACAGTTATAGGGAAGCTAAACTTTACTCTTCTTAGTTTTACTGAACTCATCTTCATACGAAAACCCTGTCACATACTTCTTGCTATTAAAAACTGCTAGTGACAATATGTCAGCAACTGAATTGAACTGTAGTGTTTCAACAATTATGAAAGTCTGTAGAGGAAAACCTCCTAGATTTAATAATCGCATTTACCTACCACAACATGCCGAATGTGCGAAACTTTTGGAAAACCATACTTTGTGTCGCTTTCACCTTTTTGTGTTCGACTTTTTCTTTTAAGGCGTCTTTCTTTCTAGTTGTAAATAACACTAATAATAATAATCCCTTTATTTACCTATGGTAACACTAATTAGTAAAAACCAACTAGTGGTTCATTATCGATGCTGCGTTCTGATTGGTTGAGCTACTACTAGGCCCACTAGTAGCGAAAAGCGCCGGCTTTTTGGCGGCATAAAAGGATTAAATTCTAGCTTTAACTTGCTTTTGACCAACTAGTTTAATTTACTAAAACATTTATTCCTCTCGCCCTCATGGCCTCTGAGTCAAGGCTCAGGGCCCATTCGGACTCGAGGAATAATTGTTAAATAGCCCAAAGCTAATAAACTTGTGGCCCTCAAAACACAATCGTACAAATATATAATATCTATACTAATAAAAACACTAAAAAAAACTATTTACAATGTCTAGGTATCAAAAGATTATAGAATAGATGTTTAAAAAAGAGAGAGACTACTATTTACAATTAAAAATATATATTGCAATACAACCTAGATATTGAAATGATGCAATAGTTGCTGATCCTTAAAACTCTGCTAATCATGTTGTTCTTAAGCAAGGCAGCGTGTCTGCTTTGCGTATATCTAACGGGACACTGTTCCATAATTTCGCCGCAGATACTGAAAAAGTTCGTCCGCCCTCGGTTTCTCTGCGGTACTTGGGACATAGAATATTTGTATTGGCATAGCGAGTACTGCGCTCGTGACGATTGTTATTTATAATAATGTAATCATTTAAGTAACTAAGTAAAGTCCCATTAATACGCTTATAAATAATAGAGCACTTATCAATCCTTGATTGTTCATAAAACGGGATCCTAGAGAGCTTGTTAAAGAGGGCAACAGCAGACGCCTGGCGATCCGCATAAAGAAATTACTCTTGCCGTGCGCTTTTGCAATTTAAGGACGCGATAAAGCTGCTCCTTGTTGTATGAAGACCAGATGACGCCAGCATAGCTCATAACGGGACGGATCACCGCATTATAGTATTTAACTCGCTGACTAAGCGGTAGGAAGGCTCTTATTTTTCGCAGCACCACAATTCGCGAGCTGAGCTTTTTGCATATTTTGATACCGAAGGGATAAATTTCTACGTCTCGTCAAACGGAACGGTTGTATTTGTGTTGTGCTTCGCACGATTGGCTGATATTTTGAGATTGTATAGACAATCATTTCCATGAACATTGAGGTCATTTCCTAGACAAGATCTGTTAGTGGACAAATTAGCATTTTTTTGGCTAGCCTTCTTTTTAATTCGTCTTTTACCGTGAGAAATTTTGTCAAGAATTTACTCTGGACACTACAAATAAGAAGCTCTATTCAAGGAAAAGAAATTGTTTTAAAAAGGAAGGCTCTATCAATGTTTAACGAAGGCTGAACTTTATATAATACATTTAAAACAAACAGGAATGAGAGCTGATTAAAAGCCGAACAGCTGCATGGCTATTTGCATTTATATATGCATAGGAGGATGTATGTTATTTCCACCAGCGATTAAACTTAAGCGTATGAGTTTGTTTTTGTAGCACACGCTTCTGTTAAATGAGCAAACCCTTGTCAGGAAAACGCGTGTGTTATGATATATTACGTCTGTGAAAATTAGTCAAAAAATTTCTCGAGGTCTGTTCCTGACTTCATATTTAGTAAAGACGAATATATTACGTGCATTTCTTTTCTGCGAATAAGGCCCACTAGTGTACTTCATTTTCCATTTGTCATTTCATACTAATGATCCATACCTAAAACAAATATGTACTTTTTAGTACGCAATACATGACTCCCCAGGTATGACCAAGTTCCATTCAATTAGTGGTGGATTGCGTGATCATCTTTTTCTTTTGTTTCCTTTAGCGTGCGTTTCTAAACCTTTTTCCCCCCATGTTTTTGTTTCTGGGTAGAATACTGTAGTTTACTGACTCCCTTCATGGCCTTTGTAAACTGGGCAAATTTACGAGCTGCTTTTAGAACTTGGAGAACTGCTTCTTCTCTGGAACGTTTTGCCAACTCCTTGCCCTCTACAACGTTTAGGAACTAAACAGAAAGTTCTACGTAGGATCCGAAGTGAGCCTTTTGGTTATCATTAGATCCCATCGACCGTAGGCCCTTCGGACACCTCATGAAATTTACACAACGTAGTTTTCCCCTTTACTAATTAGGGTTAAGCACTGCCTTTACCATCCTCGGAGACCCAGGGGCAGTCAGTCGGGTCGGGAGAAAGGGCGGGACGAAAGTTTTCAAGTACGGGTGAAAGAGCCCCTGGGTACCGACTCGCATCGAACTATTTCCAAAAATTCAAGCGGATGCCGGCTCCTGATTGGGCACAAAAAATGCTTTGTATTATTGTGCCCAATGGGCGAACAGTTTCTCCTGAGTTCTTTTCGTGAGTTCGCACACGACGGCTAT
The DNA here is from genome assembly GCA_964035705.1 of Porites rus. NCBI lineage: Eukaryota > Metazoa > Cnidaria > Anthozoa > Scleractinia > Poritidae > Porites > Porites rus. The sequence continues at coordinate 12,046,739 of OZ037997.1, read as the reverse complement.
TGTCTTGCCACACTTGCCCCGTTCGTTCACCAAGCTTGTACGTGCAAGGAAAACTTTTATTTTCTAATTTCCTAACTAGAAACGAAGGAACTACTGATGAGTCGAAAAAACGTTTGGGATGCTATCAGCAGGAGCAATTCAATTTGCCCCGAGAATATTCTGTTTTTGACTCATCACAATATATCGTAAACACCCGGGCGTAAATAATAGGAAGTTTAAGATGCGGCGGCGACGAGAAAGTCAAATAAGCAATAGAGTGTTTTCACATGACGTCACGGCGGCCATATTGGTGTTCCAAAACAATGAAACGGCGGCCATGTTGGTGTCCCAAACCAGTCCTTTGGGAGTTGAACTCTTTTCTTATGCAAACGCTTTCTTTTGTTCCAATAAATTTACATAGATGCTGACCACGTGAGGGAAAACACTCTATAGCTTGACAAGGCAAAAAAAAACTTTGCTCGTGCATCACACTTTTTTGTACATTTCTTTGCCGTCAACTGCACGACTACCCTTGAAAATGCCTAATCAATCATGTTTTGTGAAGGACGTAAACAAGCAATGACAAAATTCATTCTCTTCATGAACTTGGATAAAATTGATAGAAATTCAGCTCCAGAAGAGTTCGCTTGTATTTGACAAAGTAAGCGAGTTGGAATAATCACGATAGAAACTGAAAAAATGTGAATTCCCAGTCCATGCGACGTTTTCGTGGTTGTCAGTCGTCGTGGTATCTTTTAAAAACTCCCTAATATTTACGCAAGACGTGACAGATGCAAGCGTGAATACCTGTTGTAAGCTCAAGCTTGTATTTTTGGAAAAGCGTCTTTAGTTTTCGGGCAGACAGTATTTTGAAATCAGATGGGGATTTTATATCAAACTTAAAGTTTCCTGACTGCGTGCATTTCTTTGATACATGAGCCATAAAGGCCGTGATCGAGACAATAGCCGTCATGTGCGAACTCACGAAAAGAACTCAGGAGAAACTGTTCGCCGATTGGGCACAATAGTACAAAGCATTTTTTGTGCCCAATCAGGAACCGGCATCCGCTTGAATTTTTGGAAATAGCTTGGTGAGAGTCGGTATCCAGGGGCTCTTTCACCCGTACTTGAAAACTTTCGTCCCGTCCATTCTCCCGACCCGACTGACTGCCCCTGGGTCTCCGAGGATGTGCCTTTACTGATTAGGGTTAAACACAGTTTCGAAACTGGTTAGGTTCTTTTTTGGGGGTTGGGGTTGATGCTATATGTACTAAAGTTGTTTGACCACCAACCTGCAAATCCTCAGTGGTCTAGTTGGTTAGCGTAGTATACTGGACCATCTGGGTCGTGGGTTCGAATCCTACTATCTTTCTTATTAATTTTTTTTTTTCAAATTGAAAAGACTTGCACTTTCATGAACATTTCCAGCTTGAAATATCATCTAAGTGATATAAAAGCAGAAAACAATTGTACCTTATGTAAATTTCATACTGGGGAGAAAGGGGCTACAGCCGAGGGGATCTAATGGTGACCGAGCCTTTTAGGCATTCGCCACCTCCGTATTTCCCATAATGCTCCTTATTTGCCCCCCAAGATTTGGCATAACTTTAATTTTTTTTCATTTCTCCTGGGTATTACAGTCTTCTCAAGAGAAATTGAAAACAACGCTTATGCAAAATTTTGGGTGGCAAATAAGGTGCGTTATGGGAAAAGTGCAAGTGGCGTATTTCTCTAAATTAGGTATTTTCACGTGATAGTCGTGCATTGACGGAAAAGAAATGTACAAAAAGTGTGATGCACGTGAGAGTTGTTGTTTTGCTTTTAAGGCTGCGTTCACACGGCGAGGACGAATTTTCGACCGGTTGAAAAATTTGACCGAACACTTTGTTCACACGGAACTGACAAACCAGGTTGAATTTTCATTTTTGACTGTTAACTTTTGACAAATTCAAAATGGCGTCTCCCAGCCGGGTTACCACGCATCCACGCAACCGCCCCTTTGCCCTATAAAAATTTGCACGGTAGTGGTGTTCACATTGCACCGGTCAAATTTTCGACCGTACCGCTTAAAAATTCGGCCTCGATTTTAGCGTTGAAATTTTCGTACGGTTAGCGTGATTCCATGTGAAAGGAAAACCTAAACGCACGGATTTTCGACCTGCTGAAAATTCGTGCGGGACCTAACTTATTGTTTTTGTTGTTGTTGTTGTTGTTGTTGTTTTTGACGTTATCGTTGCCGTGGCCGTCATAAACTCCTTTCAGCGGCAGCAGTAGAAACTGAGCGCTTATTTCACTCGACTTCTGCCATATCCTCTTTGTATCTATAGCTTCCTCCACATGGCACCGGATGAATTTTCGACCGGCTGAAAATTTGTGCCTTCAGGTGTTCTGTTTACACGGAACTACGTTAAACGTAAGAAAATTTAGACGTCTAGCCGTTCAAAGTTCGTGTGAACAGAGCATATTGAGCACAGAATATATTGAACTATCGTATGAAGGAAGTGGCCGGTCAATTTTTCAGCCGGTCAAAAATTCGTCCAATACCGTGAGAACGTAGCCTTTATTGGGTTTTGCTAGAAAGCTTGTCATTGTAGTTATTTTTGTCCTCATGGGAGTAATTGTGTGATGCCAGACGGTAAAGTCTTTCTTCCGCTTTGTCCATCAGATGTGTTGCAATGTGAGATGTGACAGTTATTGCGATCTTGGAAGCAACAGTTTAATAGACCACTTCCGAGTACCAAAAACTCTCACTTTCAAAACGAGTGCAAAACCTTTCTTATCAAAATGAGTTTTATTTGCATGGGAATAAGAAATCATTTTCTTATCAATAGCTTCGCACGTAGCCTCGCTTTGAAACAGAGGCTTGGTGCAACTCGTAAATGGCCTATTTTACTTTCCGTGGCTCCAGAGGTCCATAACCCACTCGGTTAACAAACACTCCTGTAAGATGAACGTTTCCCTTTAACGGACACTCGTCATAGATGGACTCTGCTGCTCGTTAGTCATTTTATTTGGCTTATGATGTGTCGGTTACCTCTCTAAAAAGATACTTTGTGGTTCCAAAGGTGTCCTTCTCATAGGGAGAATTGACAAACGTGTAATATCATAAACTGAGTGCAGGGTTTGTTTTTTAAAAAGATACTCTGGCTCCCAGGGCATATTTTACTTTATTATGTAGACACAAGTGTTTTACGAGGAAAATATACTACTCGTAAAATACATAAAAACTACATCCGGGACCCGAGTGGTTTATTTTCCATAATCTCACACGTGAGTTTATCGACGACGTAATTTCGGTCATTTCCTCTATTATTTTATCGATGTCTTTTTGTTTATATAATAAAAAGAACATTACACGGCGGCTTGAGGATATGAATTTTATTTTCGAGTGGCAAAAACAATATTTTACTCATTCGCTGCGCTCGTTCGTAAAATATTCTCGAAAATAAAATTCATATCTTCGCGCCACCGTGTAATATCCTCTATGTACTTTCTGGTTTACTGCCCTGGGGCTACTGATGTTAGTCCTCAGACTATCAATAAAGCAGGCACCTCTTTCTAAACTGGACACCTGGTACCATTCCCAGTAGTGCCCGCCTCAGTAAGCTTATCCGGGAATTTGATCTCTCTCGTAAGTGTCCTCGTCACTACTTTTGTCCGCTAAAGCATGATATAATAAGGTCGTGCTTAATTTTGATTTTTCCACAGACATGAACAATTCACGGTGAAAGGAAAACGAAACCTTAAAAGTCTGCATCAGTGGAAAAGCGGAGTAGTTGATGGCAGGTTTTGTTACGGAACTGTTTCAGCGGCTTCAGTCTCACTGAACGACGCCACAACAAAGGTATCGTAGTCTATAAGGCTTTAGGGAGCTTAAGCAACTACGACGACAACGAGAACGTCAAAAAACAAGTGGTTTTATGAGCAAAACAACTGCTCTGCACGTGCATCACGATTTTTAGTACATTTCTATGACGTCCACTGCACGAATACGACGTGAAACCTCCCAATGCGACGTTTTATGGAGAACGTGGAGAGGGTTGTCCAGTACACCCGCACCGTAACGGTCCGTTTAAGCCATGTGTCGATCCGTACGGATCGAACAGATCGACAAAAGGGGTATACGGTCTGTAAAGAGTGTTTTACGGTCCGTAAATCGCATCTAATTAGTGGGACTTAGGATATTTTCATGGCAAGAGTGGTTTTATACGGTTTGTCGATCCGTACGGATCGAAAGGATCGATAAAAGGGGTATACGGTCTGTAAAGAGTGTTTTACGGTCCGTAAATCGCTTCTAATTAGTGGGACTTAGAATATTTTCATGGCAAGGGTGGTGATATACGATTTGTCGATCCATACGGATCGAACGGATCGACAAAAGGGGTATACGGTCTGTAAAGAGTGTTTTACGGTCCGTAAATCGCATGTAATTAGTGGGACTTAGAATATTTTCATGGCAAGAGTGGTTATATACGGTTTGTCGATCCGTACGGATCGAACGGATCGAGAAAAGGGGTATACGGTCTGTAAAGAGAGTTTTACGGTCCGTAAATCGCATCTCATTAGTGGGACTTAGGATATTTTCATGGCAAGAGTGGTTATATACGGTTTGTCGATCCGTACGGATCGAACGGATCGACAAAAGGGGTATACGGTCTGTAAAGAGTGTTTTACGGTCCGTAAATCGCATCTCATTAGTGGGACTTAAAATATTTTCATGGCAAGAGTGGTCATATACGGTTTGTCGATCCGTACGGATCGAACGGATCGAGAAAAGGGGTATACGGTCTGTAAGGAGTGTTTTACGGTAAAGTAGCATTTTTAGCAGCAGGTACACCATAGGAAAGGTTTATTTTAAAAAAAGCATGTTGTCACTTGGAATTATTTACAACTTTGAGATGTCATTGATCGTAAACAAGAAAGAAAATTATGATGGTAAGGACCCGTAGGAGATGAGAGTGTGTTTTTTTGATCCGCCGATTTCACGTTGAAAATGACGTTTTGCTAGTCAGATTGTGCGCAGGAAAATGATGCGTAACAGTAATAAGAGAGGATGTAAGCAAAAATAAAATGTGAATAATAAAGGCCCCGATGATATATTAACAATGAGATGTGAAAAAAGTATAAAGAAACAGAAAGGTGTGACAAAATTAAATGCTTAAAGTTAGTAAACAGTCGATGGTGATTGGTTGCTACTATCACACATTTAGATTAACGCGTGGTCTCAAACAACCATTTTCCCACCGTTGAATAATACTGAGAAACCATAACTCAACTATTGTGGGAAGATGTCTTGGGTCAACGAATATAGAGAGACCATCAGATGCCTGTCAAAGGCAGAAGTTCTACTTTGACGTAGACCACAATAAACTTTTGTATTTAAATGGACTACCGAAACAGTAATCACAGCACCAATAACACGCAGCAGAAAAACCTAGAAAATCCAAGAAAAATCATAAAAGAAGGAAAAACCCTGCACTGCCGGACACAAAAAAAGGCTCTTTTAGGAGCAACCAAAAGAATAAAAATCTCTAACCAATAAGAGTACATTTTAAGTAGTATTTGACGACTGCACTTCGTTGTGAAAATATGTTCGCATCAACATTCCAATGTCATAAACTGCAGACGATTGTTCTTACATTTTTATCGTAGAAAAGTTACATTTAAAGTGCGCTTGCTTTTGTTTTTGGCTTATAGAAAGAGGAAACTTAAATTGATATAGAGCATGTTTATCATGGTTATACAAAGTACTGCGTGCTTATTGCGAAAAATTTGACAGCTTATATAAAACGAGGCGATTGTTACATTTGAAGCGCGCGTGCCCTCGTTTGTGACATTAGAACGAGGAGCAGTTTTATAATGAATATTACATTTGTTTTGTGCAGCAAACGTAGTAAGAAAAGCAAGCGAAGAACATTTGCATTTAAAGTGCGCTTGCTTTTGTTTCTGGCGTATTTTGGTATAGAGAAGGGACATTAAATTTATATAGAGCATGCTTATCTTGGTTATATAAAGAAATACTACGTTTGAATATTACATTTTTAGTGCTTACTTATCTTGCCTTTACATTCGGTGCGTGCTTATATTAATTACAAACTTATTGACAATTGTTGTTACATTTGAAGCGCGCTTGTTTTAGTTTTTGACTTACAAGAACATCACAGTTAGACACAAGCATAAAACTTAGAGCGTGCATACCGTGGTTTGTGGGTTGTTTTGATTTACAGAGAAGGAAAATTACATTTGGAGGGTGCCTTTCTTGGTTTTTGCGCTTATGTTGGTTTATGGTTTATAGAACGAGGAATATTACACTTGGAGTGCGCCTTTCTTGGTTTTTGCGCTTGTGTTGGTTTATGGTTTATAGAACGAGAAATATTACACTTGGAGTGCGCCTTTCTTGGTTTTTGCGCTTGTGTTGGTTTATGGTTTATAGAACGAGGAATATTACATTTGGAGTGTGCCTTTCTTGGTTTTTGCGCTTGTGTTGGTTTATGGTTTATAGAACGAGGAATTAATATTACACTTGGGGTGCGCCTTTCTTGGTTTTTGCGCTTGTGTTGGTTTATGGTTTATAGAACGAGGAATATTACATTTGGAGTGTGCCTTTCTTGGTTTTTGCGCTTGTGTTGGTTTATGGTTTATAGAACGAGGAATATGACAGCTGGACTGCGCCTCTCTTGCCCTGAAGATCGTACGGATCGAACGAACCGTATCGCATTGTGCCCTGATGTAATAATGAGATGCACGCTCCGTATTTCTTCGGACCGTACGGATCGAACGAACCGTAACGCATTGTGCCCTCATGTAATAATGAGATGCACGCTCCGTATGTGCTCAGCATACGGACCGTGAGTAATAGTGACGGTTTGTGCAGAACGTACGGTAGTCGCCTACATTTGACGAATTGAACGGTTCCAAATAGACGCGATGAAGTTTGAAAGGACGCAAATTCATTTTTTTGGTGATGTTTTCACTGCCGTCGTCGTCGTTGTTGCCTAAGCCCCCTCTTTTATTCATAACCAACATCGCTTACACTGTAAAAATAACACTGTAGCGCCGACTGCCGGTTGCTAGCTTGAGAATACAGCCGCCTCACATAGCTCCCTGTCTTTGGGACGTTTCACGAGAGAGGCGTCTCGGCTGTGTCTCTCGCGAAACGTCCTCTTTTCATTTCCGGCAACAAATTCAGATCTAGAATCGGTATCGACACCTCAGACTTTTAAGTTAAGGCTTTCACAAGCCTAACAAATACGAACTATACCATAGGCAAACTGTTAGCACAAAAATATAAGCACTAATTGTCAATGGTAGATTTATGACACATTTCTCATTAAGTATTTAAAGAACACGGCGTGTCGGCGATTAGCTGAGGAAAAAAAGTCTATAACATTACTTGAAAGAAAGGTCAAGGTCGTGCCCTGATTATCATCAGTGTTTTAAAATAGAATACAACTTATCATTGACAGGAAACTTTACTCTTGTATGGTGGCTCAGCATTCTCACAAAAAAGATGGCCAGATTTGTGCTGCGTTTTCACCCCCCCCCCCCCCCCCCACCGGAAAAAAAAAGATGAGGTGCTTTTCTTCTAAAATAAGAAAAAACTTATATTATTGTCAACAGAATGTAAATAACAATAAAAATACATATTTTTACAACCAAACAAACAAAAACGGGGCCAAGAAAGTAAAGATGAAATAAACGCACGTGAAGAAAAAAGAAACAACTAACAAACAAACAAAATAAAAATAAAATAAAATAAAAGACAAAAAACAAAAGAAAACAAAAAAGAAAAATAAATAAATAAACCCTATAACACTACGACTGCAAAAGCCGTTAAGAACGAGGCCGATCATTCCTGTACAACATATTGAAACAAAAATGAAAAAAAAAAAAAAATTAACAATGAGAACTGCCTAAGAAACTGGTATATAAATTAAACCTGTTCCAGTTTGAAGCTCAATTATCGGTGCGTGCAAAGGAAAAGTTTGATGTCAAGAATCCGCACAAACAAAAAAGAAACGGCTTTAAAACTAGTTTGATCGTTGCAGGTTTCGTCGGTATAGTTTTAAATGCGGCAGGTACAAAACGCAAGTCACAGGTCACAAATGCAAGTTAGAGTACAGGTCACTGTGCTGCGGTAAATAAACATTTGTCTCCTAGCCCTAATCACAATCTGAAATAGAGTTTTCGCTTGAGAGGAAACTGCTTATCTCAGTTATTTATCATTAGAGCAGTGACCTGCACTTGTGACCTGTAACCTGTGACCTGTGTTTTGTACCTTCCATTTTGCATGCGTAAATTAACATTTTTAAAAAATCAGCTCTCGTGCCCTTCGTTTGACCATAAACCAAAATCCCGGGATGCCTGTGTAACTTCCTACCTGACAAACATTTAAATTACTCTGGCTGATTGGCTGGCTTGCTAACTAACAGAGTACTTAGATGGGCTTATGAATTTCATTATATCGAATGAAAAACTGTCCAAGTGCTAGTGTTAAGTTGAGAGACTTAAGCTCTGCTACCATTGTTTTGTTTTAAATGGTATCAACCCATTTGCTCCTGGAAACGTTGCCTAAAAATGCCCTTTAAAGCTAGTCAAGCCTTTGTATCTGGCCAAAACTGCCCAAAACGCTGTTTATAAGGCTATGTTCACTCTATACCGGATAGGTTTTTGCGCCGCCAAGAAATTCATAGCGGATAGGGCTTCTGTTCACACGTAATAGGGACCTTACGAAACTACGACGGCGACGGCAAGGAGAACGTCAATAAACAATAGGTTTAATGAGCAAAACAACAACTCTGCACGTACATCACGCTTTTTTGTGCATTTCTTTGCTGTCCCTGCACAACTAAGACGTGAAATGACCAAATTTTAAGTTTACTTGAGAACGGGAACGGCAAGGCGATAAATTCTACCATCTCTGTCTGAATTCGGACGCGGTCCCCTCTCGTCAGCTCCAACCAAAATTCCCTTCTTCTAAGTAACATAGCGAATTGGGATAATCGCGAAAAAGTTTAAAAGGATGCTAAGTCCATTTTTCAGGGACATTTTCATGGACGTCGCCGTTGTCGGATCGTAAGGTCCCTAATAACGGGCGGTTTCTGTGTTGGAGCGAAGTTGCACCGCGTCGATCTTTAAAGTGGAGAGTCACATATCGGATAGACGTTCATACTATACCTGACAGCTTTTTGTGGCGCCACGAAAACCTATCCGCTATGGTCTGAACATAGCCAAGCCAAGCACCTTGTGGCCTTCTTTTGCTTATGCTAAAGATCTTTTTCCGAAGCTCGGGCATGCATAAATTCGATTTCCGCCGCTCTCTCTGTCCTGTTCGGGGGAAGAGCGCGGGCTCTTTTCCCGAACAGCGGCTAGTAATCGAGCCTAAGGCATGCACAGAAAGCTCCAACCTCCCGGTGACTGAATCGTGCTCATTCTGGTATGGTTTGAAAGATCTTTTCCCCCGGCACAAATTAGATGTCAAAGTAGCCTATGACCGTTTAAAGTGATGGTGTCACAAGCGGTACAAGGGACGTGTATCCCCACGGGCGCTTACGTGCGGTTCAGGGGCGAATGGGTTAAGCCAAAGCTACATCAGTTTCTTGAGCAAATTTAGTTTATCTAAATAAGAAATCTATGTAAGGCTAACCCCTTTTTGTTTTCTTTTTAGTTCGCATATCTCGAGCTATAGTACTAGCTCGTGACAAGATTCCAGTAGTTTCCACTAGACAGTTGGCAGCCATGTTACTGCAGCCTTTCGTAACGTCAGAACTGACAGATTTTCCCGTCAAATGCACCCTGCTGCTGCAAGAACCTTCCAAACTCTACGCACACTCGTAAACGACGAGTTGAACGAACTTTAAAACAGCACATAAACTTCTTTGCCCTGCAAGGCACCTTGTTGTGATTTCCTTTCACGCACTAGACGACGCGTTTGTCAGACATTTCTTCCAAGAAACGCACTCCGAAGTGAGCCACCTGCGTTCGAGAACTTACGTTACGGGTAAATCAAAGACGAGTTCATGACTACCCCTCCATAAAAGGTGATAACCCCTCGGATGAAGAGGTCTACCTCAATCCCCTTTCGCGTTCAGCGAAGCCACGGGGGGCTGCGAAAGCGGACAATTTGGTTCTGGATTTGACTGAAGTTACAAAGTTGTTGAACAATAACACTGGAAAAACCTTCCATAACGGCACATCACGTTTACGAAAATGTCTTGAACCTTTACGAAAAATGTCTTTGAACTGGGCGCGCATGACCTTGTGCTGACAGGACGTCTCTTTTTACGCTCCCTGTTACTGACGAGTAATTTTCGAATTTCTAATGCCTGATTCATTTAGATCCCTCGAAAAAAAGGCAACGGAGAGCTGAAGAGGCAGCTCGAGGAAGCAAAGAGAGATTTGAAGAGACTAGAGCAAATAATTATTGTGTTAGTATATAGTGGTGTAACGATTAATCGAATTCTCGATCAATCGCGATTATGATCGTTCGGTTCGATTCACGATTCTTTGCTTCCACGTTTCGATTTTGGTTCGATTTTTGCGCAATTTTTTTGCACACCTTTTCCAGGGTGTCCTTGGTGAGTTATTACATTGTAAAATCGGAATCCTGGACGCTTTAAATTGTGCGTTTATGATTGACGAGCAAAGACGATAGCACTTCGTGCGCCATTCTGTGTTGCCCGGTAAAAATGCTGTCCTAGTATGAAATCTGTTATACCACTACATGAGAATTTTCTGCAATTTAATTGGCTTAGAGCAGTGATATTTCAGCTTAATTTGAAATACCTACATGTGAAAATTACAAACCTTTTGCGGGTAGTGGTATAAACAAATAATAGCATGATTTGTACGTGATATTTGGCATAAATACCACTTGTGATCTTTCAAAATTGTCTTAAATTTCACTCGCCTAACGGCTTGTGAAATTATGTATAACAATTTCGAAATATCACTCGTGGTATTACCTACACTAAAGTTGCTTTTCTATTTTGTTCTGTGACGTTATGTTGACCTATATTTCTTTCTTGAATCAGTGAAAAGTCAGTAAATATTTATGAAGAGTTTAAAGAAAGGCGGAAGAGTCTGAGGGTTTGTAAATCTGCTTGTTATAATATGAGGAAACCAGAGGGAGGGTTTAAACCAAGGAAATTTTAAACAGAAATGACAAAGTTAAAACTTTTACCGACCGATGAAAAGAATACTTTTAAGCGGAGGTCCTCGCGCGCGAAGCGCGCGCAGGCGTAGCACCATAGCTAAGAAAATTTAGTAATCTATCCATCCGAGAAAATTGGGTTGTGGCGTCAGCGTACGACCTCCCGTCCGTACAGACGCTGGGGGAGGGGGAAGGGAGTCAGACGTCAGCCCGTCGGGGGAGGGGTATGTTATAGCTGAGGTGAAATTTTCCATTTCAAGCAACTCGCTGGTCTCGGCGGTAAATCACATGGCCGCCAGGACTTTAAGAGAGAAAAAAAACAAAAAAAAAAACGAGCCTTCCTTTACACTAAATTATAATGTCTACATTAACAGTAGATAACAGGGAAAGAGCTAGAGCGAGAAATAAATAACAAAGGAGACAAATTTCGTTGGAAGAAAAACATGAAAATTATATAGCGGCGGTTAGAAAATGAGAAATGCTAGCGGCTACCAAAGTGAAAATGAGCGGCAGTGAAAAAACAGAGTGAACAGGAACACAAACATTTCCTCCATAAAACGTGGAAATAGGAAGTTAAAGAAGTTTCACATTTTAGTCGTGCAAAACAACGGCAAGGAAATGTACAAAAAAATGTGCTGCACGTGCAAAGTTTGTTTTTTTTTTTTTGCTAATTAGAAAAAAAGTACGCTGCACGTGCAAGGTTGTTTTTTTTGCTAGTTAGATCTATTGTTGCTGTTTTTTACCGCTCTCGTTCTCCCCACCCTGATATGCCAGCTCCAAAGTAATCTGATAATGCCCTCGAGCAAAAACCGGGGGTTTGGTTTTTTTGAAAGACTTTCTGTCAATCCCCGTCAATTGGATTGTATGTTCCCCTGACGGTTTCTAATGAACTGGTATCATCATCTACACGTTTTCGACAAACCGATTAACGTTTTCGAAGCTTTTAGTGATGTTTCAATTAGTTGACTCATACTCTACTTACTTGCCTTTATTCCCAAAGACAAACCAAAATGCAGGTAGGCTCACGCCTACAAAACAGCTGGGCCCAGTTGTTCGAAGGCCGATTAGCGCTAACCCTGGGTTAAATTTAAACCGAGGTTTCTATTTCTTTTGTTCAAAAGTATTTTTCAGGATAATTTTCTCGATCCTTTTTAGAGCATCAAATTGTGGACAAAAAGAATAAAACTGAATTTGCTTTTTAAGCTTTCATATCTGAATTGAAATTTTGCACTAACCTTAGGTTATCCTAACCCTGCTTTGAACAACCCAGCCCAGTACAATAACTTTATTACCTCTCCCGAAGGGGCTATAGACCTCTTTCATAATGGCGGCCTATTAATATATTCTTATATAGGTATGATCATAGCCTTTCTGACCTCGTTAGCATGTTTAAAATACAAAAGAATTCTTACTTTCAAACGTGGTCAGAAAGGCTAATTATCATACATGAAAGAGGTCTGTATGAGATAATTTACAAAGAAATGATAATTTTACCTTAAGTCACAAGCATCATTAAAAACTAACCTAAAATCAATCGTCACAATTCAGTCTTACTGGCTAATTTATTGAAGTTAAAAGAATCATAAAAAAATACATCTCCAGAAGGGGCTATTCTGCGATAATTACAAAGGAAATAATTACCATAAGTTACGTGCATCGTTAAAAACTAAGCTAAATATAATTTGGTACAATTTATATGCTAAATAGTTCACGCCTTACATTGTTTTTAAAATTAATAGGTGATTTGCTGTTTCAAGAGTTTAAGCGAAGGGAGTTCCAAATATTTATTGCACGATAAAAAAAGGAAAGCTGAGCGGTAGCAGTTCTACAAAAGGGAGATTGTAACTGATCTTTATTCCTTGTGCTGTGACTATGTGTATCAGACCTTTTCGGAAGCAGGCGCAAGGCCATAGTGACATATCTTGTACAAAAGTGTGACATCCCGTACTTCCAGCTGACTCTTAACTGAGGACCATTAAAACTCCCGTAATACTGGAGTAACATGATGGAACTTCTTGGTGTTAGTCACAATACGAGCGGCATAGCTTGCACCAGTTGCAGGTTTAGTAGGTTTTGCTTGAAGGTACATGCCCAAACCGTAGAACAAACAAAACAGGCGGGATAGGGGGATTAAGAAGAACAAGCAAGCGGGAAGGCGGGATTTGAGAACCCTTTTGTGGGCCCTCTAATCACAGGTAGCCCAAGCTTACTATGTCTACTATGAGATCCCTGAACAACATTATCCTACTTAGCTAATTAATTATTCATACGACAACAGTTAAAAGACGTTGTATGAGAAATATCCTACAGTATTTCTCCATATTTGAGAGAAACGTACATTAAATTTTTCCTTTTAGTATTTTGTTATGTTTATTTGTGTGTTGACTGCGTTTCAGGCCTCTTAAGATGCCAAAGAACCCGAAAACAACACTACCCATCAAGCTACTTAATTATTCATACAGCAAGAAAATTATAAGACATTGTATAGAGAAATTTTCTTTGCTCACTAAATTTGCAATATGTATATTGAATATCGCTTTGAAGCTTACGTTTAGCGTCTGCTTGTTTTTCTTTGTATTCTGACTGCATTTCAGACCTCCTAGGCACTGTTTAATGCCTTTTTCTGAGCGACAGTTTTTCACCCAGATGACAGTAGAGAGAAGAGGGTCATTTGGGTGAAAAACTGTCGCTCGGAAAAAGGCATTAAACAGTGCCTAGGAGGTCTGAAATGCAGTCAGAATACAAAGAAAAACGCAGTCAACACACAAATAAACATAACAAAATACTAAAAGATAATTATCATACAACGTCTTATAACTGTTGTCGTATGAATAATTAATTAGCTAAGGAGGATAATGTTGTTCAGGAATCTCATAATAAGCTTGGGCTACCTGTGCTCTAATTGAAACAGTAATGCGTGTATACAGTCATGCAAGTCTTCATTCAATCCGTGTTCAGTGACCAAAGGAAGTTGATAGGCAATACAAATAATGAGACAGCTTTTAAAAATTACCGCTGGAGTTTAAAGCTTATTGAAACTGTCGGATGATGAGTGACCTAACATGCTTGGAAACGTATCCCCTAATAAAAATGTAAAAACCATTCACTGTAGTGAAACCTGAATAAACTTAATTTACATCAATTTCTAGACTTTGCTAGCACTTTTATCTTTCCCGAAACTTGTTCCGCACTAAGCTGAGATCAGACTCTACTTGCAGTTTCCTGTGTAAATAGATTCTAGGCCGGCAAGGCGAATCGAAACGTCTGCCATTTTGTTCAGTACTTGTGTACCGAATAGAGAGGAGAAGTGTTACGTAACATTACCATGGTAGCAAAAGCTTGGATGACAACAAAAGAGATGTCGACGATTTCGACGACAACGAGGATGGCAAAAAAGCAATAGGTTTAGATGAGCAAAACAACAACTTTGCACGCTTTTTTGCACATCTCTTAACCGTCGTTGCACGACTGCGACATGATACCTCCTAATTTCACGAGCCCGCTTTATGGTGTAGGTGAACACAACACAAAAATTTTCTTTTTCGTAAACTTAGATACCGTCCTTTGGTATTCAACCCAGGAATTTCGCCAACATTTGACAAATTAAATGAAGTTGAATAAGACCGATTTAGTTTGAAATAGTGCGAATTCACTTTTTAAGTGAATTTTCATTTTGTCGTCATCCAGAAATTATGCTACCATGGTAACGTCACGTAACGACTTCTCCTCTCTATTACGTGTGCTTGCGATGATGATTGTTGAAAACTCAACACCAGGGCCCTCGCGGCCACTTAGCATGCATATTAGTCGACACAGGCATCTCAAGAATGTCGTCAGAATGGGGAAAAATCTCGCTTATACAGTTAAAAGAGTGCCGTTGACCAAGAATAGGTGGCGGGCTTCTTTTGTCGCCTGCAATAAATTAAACGCTGCCCACTTTGCTCTTTGCTCTGCCCTTGAACAGTCTAGAGTGTTCCGGCTGGGAGATTTTGACTGTCTTAGCCAGCCATAGTCGAGACTGAAGTGTTCCTTGATCGATCTCAGTCATATATGACACAAGTCATATGCACGCAATGTGTATATTTATAGCTCAAACGTGATCGAGTACATTTATACCGCATTTTTGCTGTTAAAATTATTTGCTGTCATCAGGAAAACCAGAAATTCACTATACAGTGGTTACGCGTCCAAGTCATCTTTAAGTTTGACAAGTTCCCTAGTCTAAGCTGTAGTCTACAGAGTGGAGGCCTCACTCCGCACTGCACACAAATGAATAGTCAATGCACTCTTTTCATATTCCAGAGGCAAAAGCCTTGGACTACCCAGATGCTTTACCCATATATTACGTCAGTTACTATAAATGTATCATGGCGCTCTTTATGTTTTCTAACTGTTTGTTTGTTTCTTCTGTTTAGCTGCTACGTCAAGGTAAACATGGCCGTTAATGGGGTTGAGGTCACTGATCTGAAGTTCTAATTATATAAAAACAACGGAACTGTCCGAAGTTCTTTTTGTGGCGTTGTTCGCTTTAGTCAAACCGCCTGTCAGTTTTGGCCTTGTTTGTGCGCCTTATCTAGCTCTCAACACGATCAGAAAAAGGCCCAAGGGAGCTCTGGAAATACTCCCCACCCCATGATTAATGGGGCTGGTGTGGCGTCAGTCATGTGTATGAGACCTCCTGATCAAGTCGCCATTTTTTCGCCCTTAACTACGACATTTCTGTCGTCTCCTTCTTTCACAATGCAGATTGTAAATTAAATGGTATGTAGCCGAATTACATGATGTGTAATTTTAAGTATGCCGAACAGCTGTAATTTTAGATTACATGCTTAAAATTATTTTCACCTAACCCCGGTAGATCGTATCTCATAGATGATCTTGTATTACGAGATATGTGTTTATCTACTGAGTATAAAGAAAATACCGACATAAGCATTTTCAGCACACTTGATATATCTTACGTCGTTAGTGCAGTCATGCAGTGATTTTTAGCGAGTCCTCATTTTTATCCCGGGGGGTACTTGGGTTAATTTTTGCTTGGTATGTGCCGTTGGCCTCTCAGAGCCCCTACCCCATTATAATCAATGTGCGACCCCATTCTAGTAACTCTGTTGAAAATGCGACCCCATCCAGCGGGCACATCCCCATTAGCCTCTTATAAGGAAGTACTCCCCCGGGTTTTTAATACCGTTTATCGATTTGTTTGTTCAAAATATCATAATGCAATTTACTATCAGGTGATTTGAAGAACACTAAAAAAGAATACAGTGCAGGTTCTTGATTCCTGTCGGTAACTTTTGCATCGCTCAAGAGTTATGTTGCCTTGACAGGGTTTACAAGAGAAAGGACAATAGGAAATTGTTAGAATTTTGTGTTGAAAGCGAACCCGATTGCTGTAAAACGAGGAGATCGTGATTATTGGAATAAAACGTGAGTATTTATCAAATTGTGACTTTTGTTGGAGAATACTGTACTTGGAGGCAAACAATTTTTCAAAGTTCCAACGTCGTGAACGCCTTGAAGACCTCCCCTAACATGTCAAACGACGCTTTGTTACTCCTTCTTTACTCTAAGCATTGGACCGTGCAAGCATCTTTTGGGGTAGGAAGCACAGAAACAACAACAACAACAATAAGCTTTATTTGCATGACCATAACAAAGTATTACAGTATTGCAAAAGCTACTTGAAATTACTCATTGATTCCTTGTAAATTAAATATTTAAAATAATTTGAAACTTATCAATCATAGTTTATTTCTAACCATCAGTAGGATTAATTATTCCGGAGATAAGTTTGTCTCTCAATTCAAAGCAAGTTGATATAAATGAAATTAATTGGATGTTAATAAAATAGTCAGGAGAATTCATCAGATGTGATAATAAGGACTCATGTGATTGTAGTCGCAGAAACGGTATTTTAGGATCTAGTTTAGAGAAGAACATATCTCTTATGGAAGAAAAACTTGGACAATCTAATAGGAAGCACAGAATAGAAGGATACATTCAAGTGCGCGTCAAGGCCTACTGAATCCGACGAACTCTATGGCTCGCTTGGTTAGGTAATGAACTATACCGTAGGTCCATATGTTCACTGGCTCGTTTGGGCAAACGAGTCTGAAATAGAACTGCATGAGCCCGTCGTTTTATAAGAGATTATTGAATTGAGGTGGGTTTGGCAATGAAGAAGCCTAACACAAATCATTTGCAGCTATGGACGTCACCTTCTTAACGTCCAGAGATACTAAAAGCCAACGATCGATCATTTTACAGAAAAAGCCTCTGAAGCCAGCGTATTCAAGGAAAAGGTGGGGAAGAATGCTTCGTTAAGTTGGTCAAATAAATGTCCTCGCATGGGCTAAGTGAAAGGTTGGTCTCGAGTTCGTCTAACAAGTCATAGGCAAGGTTGCTAGTCAGTTTGGGCAGTTTCCTTCGGCCTGATATGATGATGCTCGTTTCGTGGAATTCAGACGTAGACAAATCTCCTTTGCGCATTTGTTTGTGTTACGTATTTTTTCTCAAGCCCTGTTGCCAGATCTTCCACTACACTCTTCCATTTTAAAGAAATTTTCTGTCTTTGAGTTTGAGATTTCGGTAAGAAGCTTCATTCTGTTTGTTGCCAGTACCTCGTTTCGTGGAATTCAAATGCAGACAAATCTGATTTTGGCCTGCCTTTGCGTGCCAAAACCCTTCTATCCTTCATGATGTTCCTGTGCATGTGGGAACTTAGAATGATCCCTCACATCATTTCTCTCTCCGTGTAAATGAGTAACATAGTTCTTTACCAACAGTCTGTTATTCCTTCAACATTTTCTTCGTCTTTTTCCACTCCCCACTAGAATTTCTTGAATATTTGTTGTTTCTGAAGAATCTGTTCAACGTGGTTCAAGCCAGAGTCTTCGTTTCTTGGAGCAACCGAATTCTCCAGCTAACAGGCAGCTATAAAAAAAACTGACCTTAACAGTCTCAGCTAGTTGTCCTGGATCAGCTTCTTCCGGCGGCCTTTTAATCGGTTCTCTATGACACAGAGAGGAGAAATAAAAGACTCAGTTCACCTCGAATTTACTACTGTCTCGCCTATTAAACTCGCGGCCAGCATCTTGAAAGCATTTTTTTCGCTTTGTGAATGGTATCTGATTTCAGGAATCTGTGGGCATTGGATCCCGGATATGCCTGATAGCTAAGATATCAAAACGATTCAAGTGTGACACGCAAGAGCGCCGGAAGCATATGTTAAATCTCGCACCCAAAGTAGAGTTGTTAAATTGGGCGGGTTGATCCGCTTTACATCGCTTGCAGCAGGATTGGTGTCTAACCTGCGTGATATAACTTCTGTGAACTCCAGAAATGTTTGCTGCAGCTATAATGAAGCACCGAGCGGATAAACATCTTGACTCTGATTCCTGCGTGACGTGACTTCACATAATTTCGTCATCCGTCTTGGAGTTTCACGTAAACGGTACCAACTGAATGTTGCCAGAGCTGAAGAGTCCAGGTTTGCTCGTTTCTTTTTTCTTATGCTGCTTTCAGGTTAAAATAATTGATTTGTATCATTATAACGAGTTACGGTATCATTTTAAATAGCTGTTATAGAAAGATAAACTCATGCTAAGTTACTGTTCCCCACTTTGTCGTCCCAGTTTTGCTCCATTAGTAGTATACATCCCTTCCCCTTGCCTTATTTTCGGCATAGAACAAAAGACATACGGCTCGACTTACCTCTTAACGTGGCAATTCACTTTGCCGTCAGTTCTGTGCACGGGTCATCAACCGAGAATATTGAGCGAGAATGTTGATAAGCTTTTTATTCCGTTGGGATTGTCTTTGTTTTCTCAGTTGCAGCTTTACAAATGCTTAATTCTTTCCCCCCTCATTCAACAGGTCCCACATCCCTCCATTTAATTATGGTCTTGCTGGTGATACAAGTTTCATTATGGTTTAACATTTGTTGCTCAACAAAGGGTGCTGTTAGCGATATTGAAGCTTCATGGATGGCTTTTCCATAACTCATTTCACATTCATCCCTGAATTTGCGGTTAACCCATAGCCTTTGTGCATGATGATTGTCTAAGATAGAGTTTAGCTCATGTTCGACGAATGATGCTCTACATGTCAGTGCCTAGTTGGAAGTTCAACACTGATGGAGGTACACCAATAGGCCTCGTTTAATTAGCAAGTAATAAGCTGTCGAACCTTTACAAATAAGGATTCGAGTCACTTTCTTCTTCATTATAGATTACAAATTGCAGCATTTATAATCATAGTTTTATGAACAACAAATACTAAACCGTATGTTAAACGGCTTATTGTTCGAGTTTTGTGCGTGTCATAAATGGAAACAACTTTATAACGTATCTACGGCGAGACTTACTTTGCTTTTCAGCAGTTATGCTTTAAAGCACATAACGGTAGTCGTGTTACTTCAGTGATGTTACCCGTTTCCTAGATAATTTAGTTTTTAGTGAGTATTTCTTTCCTTATTTTCCAACACAACCATGAGATTCATTTTGAAACTTTCTAAATATTCTGGAAGTTATGCCAGAGTAGCCCACCTACAGTACTCTAAACTATCGAGCCGATAAACTATGTCGCTCTGCGCTTACACCACCAGAAACTCAACTTAAACAGTTTCAAATTAAGGTCCAATGTTCTCTTCGTCTGAAACGTTTGTTCACTTATAGCAACTCCCTGATTACTTATGGTTTATTGCGTGTGGAAGATTTGGTATTGTTTAAGTTGCAAGTCCGAATATGCGACAGATGAAACGAAATAGCGCCATTTTTTTCGACAATAAGAGGACAAAATGTTCGAACTAAGTTAGCACAGCTCCGACGGCATTGTAAAGTTAGGTTTCAGCTCTGCGCAGGACACGAGCATAGCTGCTTTTTCTCCTTTTTCTTGGAGCCTTTGATGTGTCAAAGTCTGTGGCGCGTTTGTATGAACCACAAGGAAATACCGCAAGAAACCGACTACAATCATGTACTGCATAAATACTGATACAATTCACTAACAAAGATCTTGTGTTGAATGCAAATTTACTCAGTTGCTTTGAGACCGCAATGGCTTTGTAGGTATTCACGTAAGAATGTGTTAAGTTTAGTTTATGTAGAGGTTTAAAAAGCTTCCATGGTTTTAGGGTTTTTAGTGACAAGATGCAACTGAGGAACAAACATTTGCAAAATTACCTGTCGTTCTACTCCGGGGGAGCGTAGTGAGTTATGGGTGTGGTGTATGAGTAAACTGTTTTTGGTGAGTTATAACTGATTTGAAAAAAGACAAAGGGTATGAAGACTACGAAGAAAATACTCTACAAGAACAGTGGAAACTCGTATAAGATAGAGATAGTTTCAGTGTCGAATGCGCCAGCAACGTGAAGGGTTATGATTTGTAGCGACACATTACCACCGATAAACGTACATGATGTCAGCCCGTTTTGTATACTGATAAGTTTCGGACTCTCAATACTTGAGTGATTAACTCTGAGATAGGAAATATTGATCTCGACTAACACTTACTCCTTTGTGTTGAATTCGCAGGTTCTCTCAGAATTAAACACAGATGAAATGCCATCATTGAAGTTTTTCGTTCCAATAGTGAGTATAGATCTGGGTAATATTAACATGATCAAAAACCTCTGTGCAACTCCCACTACAATAAAGCCTCTATTGTCCTATTCTACTCCCGATAAGCTCCATATTTTACTGAATTGGATTGTTACGTTTTGCCATCTACTTCAGCGATCATCTCTCACTGTTGTCCTTTCTTACTTGCAACCTATCGTCCACAAATAATGGTGATAAACATCCTACTGATCTGCCATCTTCTCTTTACTTACGAATTACATTCATCCCGGCCTGTTCAAGCGTAAGGTCATGAAAAAAGAATAGTTGTTTGTCCTTCAATAATTTTTCTAACCGTTATTAGAATCTCAAAGCCGTGGTGGTTTACAAGGCTTATTCCTTACGTCACTGGTTTTTTCCTTGCGGTAATTTAAGTGAGCTTATTACTTCATCCAAGAAGTACATAATTCCTAATGCTGAAAGTACCTATTCGTAATATTGAGTCAGGCAAAGAGCGTTCTGTCTAATGCATTGTAATTGACCCTTTCTTTTTTTATTAAGGCTTTCCTTTACTGCGTATGTATCTTATCTTCTGACTCACGAGCAAACAAGCGGTGGTTACGAAAAGAACACAAGCTAACAAAAAGGCAGTAATAAAATATTAATAAAGAAAGAAAATGAACAAGCAATGAACAGACAAAAGACAAGATGTATAGCAGCAACATTCGGGCTACTGAGCAAGCAGCAAGGGGATCACAAAAACGTTTTAGAGCAAAGTACTGATAAAAACACTGAAAATGGGTTAATTTACTTCAAGGAAAATATAAAGGCTAGGTAGATGTGCAGCTGTTAGCAGCGAAAAGATAGTTGACGTGCTCCTTGTCGACCGCGCTGCCGGACCTTATTGGGCGAAGACAGAACAAGTTCTCAGTTTTTGTTTTAACGTCTTCCAGCTGGATGTATGTATTTTAGAGACATTAAAAAGTATTTCAATCTTGGAGACCTTAAATGCTTGATTGCTGGCACTCAGCAGAAATTAATGTGGAGTTTAAAAGAAGACTGACAACGTGGCAGAGTTTACGACCGGGAATGTGAAATTTTCAGAAAATGAAAGAAGTAAACACAGTCCACACCAGCAGCCCACCTAAACGATTCTGGTTCGAAAAAAAGGTAACCAAGTTCATTTTAGTAGCGCCTTTCCTTACTTCTCAAGTCTTCTGGCTGCTTTAACAGAGAAACGAGGCTACAATTATGAATTTTTGACTGTCTTCAGCTGAAAAGTGAGTGTTACGCTTAACGTAAGAACAAACAGAAGAAATGCCGCGGTTTTACTGCCCAACAACACAGCTAGCACCATCGTTTCAAAGAAACTTATAAGCTCTAGTTTGGTCTACACTGTGCCATGCGTCAATGCTGTTGCCTGAAGGCTAGAAACCGCTTCTATCCCGGCCGAATTAACTATGCTGCCTTGCTACACGTAAAGTGTACTGTTTGAGTGCTCCATTTAAGTCTTAAATTAGTCAGAAAAGCGAACGTCTTTTCTAGGAAGATCCAAGGGCGTCTGCTGGCAGGGTAGCCAACAGTGTGCTTGGATATAAAAAGTATTGAACAACAAATTTTTAGCAGCGACCTCTGTTGTTGAATCAGCTCTCTATATAAGAACCTGTTTAGCCTAACATGAACGTAGCCAGCTTTTCAATGCAGGTTCTTAGTCACGGGTTTTTACTGATCATGGCATAGTCTGCGAAAACAGCCGTTTCTCCTCGCTCCTCGCTGCTGTGAACGTTTCGCGAGGAGGAACGTCTGCGACCAGCAACAGAAATTCCATACTAATGATGTAAATCAAAGTTTACATAATAAATCCGGTAGTCATGGGGTTCCAAATTGCAAATTTGTTAAATTTTAGGTTTCTCCTGGTCGATTTTGGTAAAGTGTTGTGCTTATCTGCGAAGGTGCTCCAGCAAAACTCAAATGCTTCTTCTAGAGAAGAATATATTCGACAAATATTGACTGTTTTGTTATAGATTCATCGCGTTTACATTCGACCTTTGTAGCCATTCGTCTGCATGTCATTCGTAAACAAAAGCTGAAACAAAGTAACTACTCCGTCGTCCAATCAGCGCTTATGACCGGATTCCGGACAGGTTTTACGTCATCAGTATGTAATTTCTTTCGCTGAGTCGCAGACGTTCCTCCTCGCGAAACATCCTCAGCGGCGAGGAGCGAGAAGAAATGGCTGTTTTCGCAGGCTATGCCATGATCAGTAAAAACCCGCGACTAAGAACCTGCATTGAAAAGCTGGCTACGCTCATGTTAGGCTAAACATAGCAATCTTAGCAATTATTAATTAAGCGCTCTCTTCTCTGAATCGGTGACAATAGACCGATTTAATTTCGATATATCATTATTATTATTATTATCTCTATTATCACAGTCTTTGCTGGTGTTCTTTTTGTGCATCAGCTGGGCCCAAACCATGCACCTAGAGTGTCAGTCACTCAAGTCAATCATTCTGTTCATACACTGAGCACCTTCTAAGGATTCGTGCAGATCCCAGCATGCAGATCTTTTGAATCTCTGTCATACTAGTTCTCTCTGATACTTTCTTGATGTTTTCTACCATACCCTTCTTCACTGTACCAAGCGCACCAACAACCACAGGGATCACTACGGTTTTCATATGCCACATTCTCTGTATTTCTAGTTCTAGGTCTTTGTACTTGCATTTTTTTCCAGTTTCCTTCAGTGCGATGTTTCTATCTGATGGAACAGTCATATCAATAAGTTTACAGGTGGAATTCACCGAATCTTTAACGATGATATCTGGTCTGTTCGCTGTTATAGTTCTATCAGTATTATTATTATTATTATTATTATTATTATTATTATTATTATTATTATTATTATTGTTATTCATAGTTGTCTACAAATAATCTCATTGATATCAAAGCGTGGAAATCAATTCATCTTTCGAGTGGCGAAAACGCATAGCAGAGCACCATGTGTGCGACAATTTGGTATCGTTTCGATAGATAGCTATAGATAGGCGAGAAATTTTTTGCTATGACGTTACCGTAAGGAAAAAATTGGCGGGACTGGAAATGTTGTGGCAGGCTGCGTTACTTTTTGGTGGTAAATCGGATATCTAACGGTGTAATACTGGCAAACCGAAGATACCAAACAAGAAAGCGGAAGATTTTTTGGTAAATACAAGTACCGAAGTACCGGAAAGACTTAGTGGCAGCTCTAATGAGGAAAGTCAGGTCTGCTCTCTGAAACCAATGTAAGACCTAGCAGGAGCCATAATCCGGCAGAGTAGGAGACAGCAACTGAATACCTTTTCCAGTAATGGGGTTGGTTCCATCGAAACAACCAAATGTTCTATTTTTAGCACATACATGTACTGTGCCATCTCAGGTGACAGGCGCGCGCATTTTTTGCGAGGGCGTCGCGCAAAGGATAAACAATCAAAATGGGGTCGAAAATTCAGTACCTTGTATGAGACGAATACATTCCATTTCTGTCATCATTGCTTTCCCTGAATTTGAAGCAAGACCAAGAGGAGACCCTCATTGACAATGACTCAAATGCGAGGACTGTGAATGTGAATCTGCTTATATTAAACACCGTAGAGAGAGTTCTTTTTTACATATCCAGTGACGAAGAGATGTCAGAGATGTCGTGCGATTAATATCCCGTCAGGACGAAAGAGGCAAAAAAAAAAACTTGCGGGGAAAAGAAAGGCGGAAATTTAACAACAACAACAAATAATTATAACTAACTTGTTGTTGTCTATATAGTCTAAAAGAGCTTGCTTATAGCTGGTTTTAACTAGCCTGCGCCTAGCAAGCGTTTCCAATCGAGTTATTACGAGAAGGCGAACTCGCGCGGAAACGCTTGCTATATATACACAGGCTAGTTGACGGCTATGCAGGAATAGCATGGTGCAGATATTATTGGATTGAAAGTGGACTTCCTTTCTTTCTTTTCTTTAGTTATTATTATTATCATTATTATTATTATTAAATGGCTTGATATTCCGATATCTGGAACACTGAGTAATGTTTTTCTAGTGGATGAGATTTTCTGTTTTGTTTAAATTCTACCCTCTGTTAAATTTACTCAGTGCCAAACAGTTCTCCAAAATTAATTAAAAGAGTCACAAAATGATTCTCTAAAAGATCTCTGGAAATCGTCGAGCTGTCACACTAATATTCACTATGATGTGTGCAAATCTACTGAGGAAGTTCTTAAAGATTTCCTTTCTAATCAAGAGGATAAACTGCTACACCACGAAGCATCTCAAGGTTTCTTCTTCTCAAATGTTATCAAGTATTCATTGACATCTGTTAATTCTATTCCAGACGTAGTCAATCGATAAAAATCGATATCGGAAATCAATCGACATCATCAGTATAGGAAATTTAACGCTCCATGAAATTAAGGTATTAAAAATTAACGCGAATTTTAATGGAACCGACTTTTCAATAAAGGAAATAAGCACGAAAGAGAGGGTAACATTTCAAAATGAAGGAATTGAAACAAAACTTGTTGAGACATGCAACAGGAACAAAGTTACACCAGTTTTCAAAAAAGGTGACAGACAGGAGGAAAAGAATTACCGCCCCATAACATTTCTTATCAGTGTGGACGAGATCTTCGAACAGTTACTCTGTAATCAGATCACAGGTCGTTATGACCCAACCCTGTACCACAAAATGACGGCCTACAAGAAAAAGTATAGTGGTGAAGTAACTCTGCTAACTCTAGTTGAGGAATGGAAGCAAGCTTTGGACAGGAAAGAACTCGTGACAATCTCATCTAGTGATATGAGTAAGGCATTTGACTCTTTATGTCCTGCACTTTCCATAAAGAAGCTGTAGGCCTATGGTTTCGGCAATTGTCCGTTGGATTTAACGCGATC
>OZ037997.1:12006127-12016127 GCA_964035705.1 Porites rus | reverse complement strand
ACACTGTCATGACAAATAGCGTGACAATGATGATCTGGTTGTACATTTTTTGCTAATCTTTTGCTTCAATTTTTGTAACAGATAATTTGATAGTGAGGATCTGACCACATCAAACTCAACTGGTTACCTGCCCCTGTTTTTGTCTTATAATTCTTGAGAACAATAACAATAGTGGTAATCTGGTCATGCCAACTTAAGGCGGTCACTTGCTACAATGTTTGGCATACCATACTGTTTTTACAGACAACAAGACAGTGATGATTTATGGTCACACCAAACTCAGCTGGTCACTTGCTACTATGTTTTCCCCAAATACTGTTGTGAAAGGTAGCATAATAGTGATAATCAGGTCACGTCAACCTGAGTAGGTTGCCTCAATTGTTGTAATGTAATACTGTTGTCATGCATATCATGATTATGTTGATATGATCACACAATACTGGAATAGCAGATGACAAGGTAGTGATTATCTGGTCAGGCCAATGTAAGTGTGTCCCTTGCTCCTTTGTTTGTCTCACAACACTGTCATGACAAATAGTGTGACAATGATGATCTGGTTGCACAATTTTTTGTTACTCTCTTGCTTCAATTTTTGTAACAGATAATTTGATAGTGATGATCTGACCACATCAAACTTAACTGGTTACCTGCACCTGTTTTTGTCTTATAATTCTTGAGAACAATAACAATAGTGGTTATCTGGTCACGCCAACTTAAGTCGGTCACTTAATTGCTCCAATGTTTGGCACACCATACTGTTTTTACAGATAACAAGACAGTGATGATTTATGGTCACACCAAACTCAGCTGGTCACTTGCTCCTATGTTTGCCCCAAATACCATTGTGAAAGATAACACAATTTAGTGATAATCTGGTCACATGCTCCAAATACTTGTAAAATGATACTGTTATGATACATAACATGATGGTGTTGATCTGGTCGCACCAAAGTCAGCTGGTTAATTACTTTTTTATCACACCGATAATAAAGACAGATAATTGGATAGTGATGATCTGGTCTCACCAACTTGCTTCTTTTTTTGTCACACAACATTCATGACAGATAGTGTGACGGTGATGATCCCACCTCACTAATGTAAGTTAACCACTTGCTGCAATGTTTGTTACAGATAACCTGAAAGTGATCATCGATCTGGTCACACCAACCTAAGTTGGTCCCCTTCTTCAATGTTTGTCACATAATACTGTTGTGACACATAACATGATTGAGTCAGTCTGGTCAGCCAGGTCAATTTCTCCTATGTCTGTCACACAACACTGAAAGGACAAATAACAGGACAGCGATGATCTGGCCACCAGAAGAAAGTGTGTCTATTGCTCCTTTGATTCTCACACAACACTGTCATGATAGCACAGATAGCATGACAGTGATGACAGGATGTTCATTGGGCATCGGAAATTGGAGAATTCTGAGTTTACTACACTGAATTCTCCCCGGCTAACGTTCAGTAGGGTATGCCTATTACTTACTCAGATGTGGGCCTCTTTTGAAATATTCTTCTGTAATGTTACACCTTTCTCCTGCTATTCTCCTGGAATTCTTAAAACCCTGGATGATCTGGTCACACAAATGTAAGTGAAATTGCTTGCTTCAACACAGTAGTGTTGTCTATTAAATTTGTGGTCCTTCTTATTCTTAAGGAAAGGTGCATGAGACAACATCAGCCCTCCTAATAATGTGATTGTCGCAACTGAATTAAGGTCTTATTCATAGCCAGTCAATGACCTTACCAATTTCATTAAGGTCTGGGCTGGTTGTCCGGCCCTGATTTTGAATGCAAGACCGCCTGCTCTCAGCTAACTGGGTGGAAGTCAATGGAAGCATCTCTGTATTGGCGATAGTAGTAATCATTGTGATAATAATTGTATGATAGACTGAAGTACTCTTGAGGCTGATTTCCATTTGATTGAAGGTAGCAATCATATGGAAATTGAACCACAACACATACATTTTCATTTCCCAAAGTAGTAAATTTGATTTTGCAATAACCTTTCTTTATTTCCCAGTTCAATGTACAGTTTATTTCTATACTTTTTTGTTTCATTTATTTCAGTTTGTTTCATTCCATTTCATAGTGCAAAAACACGCCTGTTATTGAGTTTTGAAGCAGTCCTAGCAAATGAAGATTCAGCCTTCACTTGGGACAAAAGTTTTAAGAGTCACCTTTTTTTCATAGCTTTCCACTTTGACAATCATGCATAACATCAAGTGAGCACAGCTGTAACAGGTATTACAGTTTATGGCCCTTAATGGCAGCTCTGAACAATAAAAACAAAACCTTATTCTTCAAATTAGGCAAACGGTCATTTATTATTTGGCTTTACAACAAACATTTAACTGAAGTGTGATTATTGTTATTATATATTTTTTTTCAGTTCTTCCCAGTTTTTGGAGTACAAGGGTAGTACGTAGGCTGTTAATGGATGTATAGTTAAAGGAAATTAACAGTGGTACCTTTAAGGTCAAGTCACCAATACTCATCTTGAGAGAGGAACTGTCGAGATGATGCATTTTTCAAGGAAGGTTAGTGCATGGACTCAATATAATGGTTAATAGTTCTCATAGATGTCAACTTTTATTGTTATACAAAGTTTGATTGGTTGCAGTTAACTCTCAATAATTTGAAAGTAGATTTCTTGTAAAAGGGGTAGTATCTATAAGTGTTAGAGATTTATCTGATTTGGAGAGTCATGCAACTGCAACAATTTTGAAATTGTACATATAAGTCACAAAATTAGCTCATTTTAAAACTAAACATTCAGCTGTATCAAAAAAAAATTACTTCTGTATGTAATACAAAATAGTTAATTTTATAAATAGTCTAAGACCTTGTAACAAAAACAAGTACTGTTGGTGTTTGCAGTTACATTGTAGCTGTTGTTATGGTTTGATTGATCCAGGCTGCCTAAGAAAAACAAGAAGAAGGGAAACGTTAAGTTCCCCAACGGGGAGGGTGTTAATTTCAAGCACTTTCAAAGGAGGGGGGCTTAGTTACTTAAGAGACATTGGTGGTATCAATTCTCCCTAAAGAACTAGAACATACTTAGTGGAAAAGCTCAGGTACGTAAAGTTGAAGGTTATGCACCCAAAGTTAAAAAAAATCTGAAATCCAGCACCTGGCCATCCTCGGAGACCCAGAGGCAGACAGTGGGGGCGAGGGAAAGTCTAAATGGGCGGAAAAATATGTCACGAAGAAAAGTAAAAAACGGCGAGAAGAGCCCCTGAGGACAATGTCTTACCAGACCAGTTCCAAACGGTCACTGCCATTCTGGCTTCTGATTGGTGCCAGAAAACTTTTGTGTTTTTCTGCCCAATCAGAAGGCAGAACGACGGCGACCGTTTTGAACTGGTCTGGTAAGACATTGTCCCCAGGGGCTCTTCTCGCCATTCTTTACTTTTCTTTGTGCCATATTTTTCCCCGCCCGTTTAGACTTTCCCTCGCCCCCACTATCTGCCCCTGGGTCTCCGAGGATGGCACCTGACTAAACCATACATATACATTGTACTAGATCAGTCCTTGTATAGTATTACAGTTGTGAACAATAACAATTTTAAAATCTGTCATTTAAGAATAAGGGGGAGGGGAGTAAGGGCTTAATAACTCTCTTCCTTTGAAAGCAGTGATTCAGATCCATGAAAAAGTGTTTAGGACAAAAATGTCCTAAAGGGCTGAATTTTCTTGGACATTTTTAGTTTTTGTCCGACATTAGTTTGTTTTCTTATGACAAACTAGATGAAAATTAGATCCTTTCAGGATACTTTTAGTTTAACAAATACTTAAAATATACTTTCACATGTTAAAGGCATGATGGCATTTAACGTGAATAATTATACTCTTTCAAGTTTGAAGTTTGTGTTTCCAGAATGAGATGTCAAACATGAAGTGGATTTTAAAATTACAATCACAGCGCAAAAAAAAATTATGTTCAAACTTGCGACTTTCATAACAAAGAAAAATCGTCACAGGATATTCTTATGTTAGCCAAACATAGTCACATAAACTGCACTTCATGCTGTTGTTTTCTTGATCATAATCCAGCCATGGGTAGCTTTTAAGCCATCGCAGCTGGAATTTTCTTTGAGCTTTGGCGGCAATTTCTTTTGTTGGATCATCAACAGTCACTTTCCTAAATTTATGCAGAGCACATGAATTTAAATGTTAAGCATTATTTAGGTTGGATTCTATATATTGACCATATATTCTGGAATAAGATTGCATTCTGAATTATTCCAGATAGTACGCTTGAAAAACATAATTTTATTTCTTCAGAACAGTGACCTTCTTTGTCTCTGGATTTATGTCACACAAATGTTGTTAGAAGACAACATTCAATTTGTTACAACGGGAATATATATATATTTTTACAACATTGATCAACATTTATCAACATTTATCAAGTGGTTGGTTGGCCGTGAGCTAGTCCACAACGGGGACTGCTTTACCCAACAGATCGATTGACTGTAATCGACTTAATGTAACAGTTTAAAAACATGTATCGATCTTTATTGTAGTAGAGGGACTTTCCTTTTCTTGAAAATTGAGGAGATTTCATGGCCAGGCAGAGATACAATATGTCTCTTTGAACATTGAAATATATTTCATGAGTGAGTACAGCAAATGACTGAGTGAAATTTATTTTTAACATTTTGTAGCCCCAACTGGCTATGTAATGTTCTATTTATTATATAAAGACAAATGAAATATCAAACCATTTCACTTAAATATGTTTTTTTGCTGTGAAAGGCATGATTTATCATGTAGCCATAGCAACAGTGAATTTTTCATGCTTGAAGATAAGATGTTGTTTTGCATGTGAAGATATCATTTTTCAGGACAAAATTCACGTGGGACTTCATTTTTGGTTATAAAAAATGTAATAATTATGAATTTTAAGTATGATTCTGTCATACTCAAGTATTAGATAATAAGGGACAAATTTGCTTTTATTATAAAACATACATAAATGGTGCAGTAAATTGTGCAGTTGTGCAGTAACAGTTCTTATTATTTTTTGCCTTGATACTAAGTTATTGTATTAAAGCAGAGATCTCATTATTCACAATTTGTAGTGTACCACTTTCCAACTATAACATCATACAAATATTAATAGAATATCCATTTATTAAAATAAGCTCTGCCCTCAAGTAAGTGCTGCCCCTCTATTAGCATTGCAATTTAGACCAATATTAGTGATAAACGCTGTCTTGAATGAGCACCTAACCCTTGTAGCAGCAATTTATTGCCTTCTTAAAGTCCTTTTTCACTTGCAAATGACAAAAATTTGTACAAGCGCTGTCCTCCACCTAGTGCTGCCTTCAACTAAGTGCCATACCAAGAAGTCAAAAATATATTTTAATTTCTTATTCAAGTAAATATCGAGCTTGAAAACTGGACTGCAATGTGTATGAGCAAAGAGTCATAATGCTTTGGCCGAAGGCTAACCTCTGTGTGCAGCAGTCTGTCATTGTATCTACTGAAGGGCACATGAAATTTTTTACCTTGTTTCTTGGGTTCTTCAAGACAGTTCTGGATGTTCTCCCTAAGCTACTACAAAATAGATGTAGAATACATAGATGTTATGATAACAAATTTAATTTCATTTGGTAAATTTCAAATTATTATCTTTACATCTTCAACTCAATTTCATGTACCTTTATGTACAGTACATGTAAACAGAGCCAAGATGAGATTTAATAAGCTAACAGGAAGTGTGTGCAATTTGCTAACCCACTTACAATGAGTGGGAAAACTCTTGGGACATATATATGTTATATAAAAATTAAAAAAATGAAATTCAGGTTAAGACTTTTAAACTTAGGTTGACAAAATCAATCTCCTTTCTCTTCTAGCCCTGTAATAATATTATTCATGAGTAATTAGAGCTAGGACACAAGAAAATTGAGAACCAACCTAGGTTGAAAAATTTTAACCTGAATTTCATTTTGACCCGTAAAATATATATTACACAGCAGGTATGGTACACTGATCATGTATTTTAAGCAAGTCACTTTTATAAAATAATTATGCAAACTATTTTTTTACCTCTAGGCTCTGGGTTACTGCCTCTATCAAAATTGGATCCCTAAATATGTGCAAAAAAGAAGAACTTAGAAGGTAAGAACAAGTGTTTAAGAAAGAGCCAAATGACAAATACTTATAGAAGTGCCCTCTCACCCCCTCAGTTAATGCTCCCTTTAAATAAGTGCCACACCCTCAAAACCCAACTGCAAAGTGTATACCTGCCAACCTTTTTAAATTTATAGGCATTACATTTTTATCCTGAGAGTGCCAGGATTTTTTGTAGGGGTCTGATAATATCCGAAGGTCTCCAATGACCTTGCAAAGATTTCCGAAGATGTTCCGAAGATGCCCTGAATAGGTTCGTCTAACACAAATTATTAACACAGAAACGGAAAGGAACACGACCTCGTCTCCAGTGACTTTCCGTTTTGAAATAAGAGCATTCTGAGAAAGTCAATCATTCACATGGACCTTTCTGTTCTCTTATTAGTGGCAGTTTCTTTATATAATTGATATGTTTTTCAAAATGAGACAGTTAATGCTGCAATAACTCAAACATTTATACCGGGCATGAGAAATTGCAACACTGGCATGATTAGGAGTGTGATTGAAGTTTGGGCATGACACTTGGCAGGTAAAAAAGTTTATAAGTAAAGAATCACAATGCTCATTCATCAGAGGACACATGAGCTTCTTAAATTTTCTACCTTGTTGTTTCTTGGGTATTTCTTTGTGGCAGGCCTGGATATTCTCCCTCCTGCAAAAGAGATGTAAATTAGTATCTTTTTTATTATATGTTCTGAGAACAACTTAAATTTCACTGTGTAAGGTTAAAGTGACCACTTCTTTTGAGTAACTGAGGCTTCACTCCTGGGGTGGAAACTAACTGGAGATTCAACTGTCATTGTTGCAAAAATTAATGGAGTATTTATGAGAACCCCACTCACTGCCACCACTTAAGGTGAACACAATGTATTTTGTCAAAACTTAAGTGTAGCTTTTTATGGTATCTAATTCTTACATGTAACAGAAAAATAATGTGCCTTATGTACAGGACGTGTGAACAGAGCCATAAAGGAGGAGGGTTACTTATTTTACGGGTCGTTTGTGTAATGTGCTAACCCTCATACAATGAGTGAAAAAACCCTTGGTGGATATACCACCACCACCCCCCCCCCCCCCTTCCCAACACATGGTTTGCAGTTTCAACCATCACTTTTTAATAAATATACAAACTTTTTTTTTACCTCCAGGCTCCATGGTGTTCCATTGAACAGAATAATGTGATGCCTACGTGTGCAAAAAAAGAAGGACTTAGAAGGTAAGAACAAGTGTTCAGTAAAAGAAAAGCCAAAAAATAAGATTGTAGTTGCACAATTTTTAGCTAAGTAGAAGAGGTAATGATTAGATGGTTTATACACTTAAAATAACTTCTGGGTAAGTTTTTACTGATCTCTAAAATCATCAAAGGTGAGGTAAATGTTTTCTGATATCACTCACTAAATCCTTCTGGGTGTCACAAAAGCCGGGGGGGGGGGGGGGCAACTGAATAGTCATGGGGTCAGTTTTATAATAATAATATTCAGGGCTGCGAGGCAGCGTCAGCTCTTGATTTGACCATTAATTTTGCCAGGTGGGTTCTTTAAACGTAGTCTTATTTTTTAAGAATAGTATTATTTTTTTTATTTCACTTTATATTTTAGACATTTGATCAACTTTTTAACGCTTCTGAGGGTGCAAACAAAACCAGCTTTAATGAAATGCAAGCAACACTGCCCACTCGCTCATACCAATTCTGAAAATAACACACTAACAAACTTTGGATTTCGAGTCTAACACTCAAATGTTTTATTGGCTGAAAGCTATAACTCTGTCCCTGTCTGGTGTATCTAGATTTTAAAATTTTCAGAAAAATGCTGGACCCAGGACTCTGGTATCCTGGATAAGGGCTAGTCTGGCTTCGGAGGATGGCTTAACCCTCTCACTGCCAGAATGAATGTTGGAGTCCCTTTAGGTGGTTCTACTTATGAATCTGTGGACAAAATTCTGTGATGTGACCATTCAAATGAAACCTCTCTTCCTGTAGTTTTCAAATGGCGCTATTTGTTTTCAACATTTTTACAAAACAAAAATGTGGGAAATTTTGTTCAGTTTTGCCCCTGGCCACACTGGGCACTGAAAGGGTTTTAAAGTATATTGGATGATTGCCACAATAAGACAGTACAAAGGAGAGGTAAGGTGTTTTCAGCTAACACTTACTGAGCCCCCAGATGGCGACCCTATGGAAGTCCCTAAAACCAGGCTCATTATTGAATTATTTGCTTCAGTCAGTTGCTTAGTCTCACCTAGCTGTAAGCACTGCTAAGAGTAAACATACAGAAGGTTGCGTATAAACTAAATAAAATGCAACTCATACCATATGAACCCACTTGTTTGCCAGCATTCTAAACATAAACCATTTTTAAAGCTTTGATATGTACAATTTGTTTGTTTGAGGCTTAAAATTGAGCATTGTGCATGTTTTTGTTTAAAGGCTATAGGAAAGTACAGGTCAATTTGAACCATTTTTTGCCCAAATTTTGTCCTCAAAATTATAAATTTTTATAGAAATTTATTAATAATTTGTTCCTCAATATGTCATAAAGAAACGTCCGCATAATACTGTCCAATAGGAATGATGCTATGCTATGCGCTAGCAATCAGTGTGATCGTAACTGTTTCACTGCTCTGCCTATGTCATGCGACATTTATTCGTACGGTATCTGACCTGCCAAACTGTTGTGGCCCTTCCAGTCTTTCCGGTCCACCATTATGGCATCTAATGTTAACAACGTGTTCTGGTTCCTTTTCCCGTGTGTAGGAGTT
The DNA here is from genome assembly GCA_964035705.1 of Porites rus. Lineage (NCBI taxonomy): Eukaryota > Metazoa > Cnidaria > Anthozoa > Scleractinia > Poritidae > Porites > Porites rus. The sequence goes on along the minus strand of OZ037997.1, from coordinate 12,007,217 downwards.
TCCTTTTCCCCTTTTAACTGCCTGTGAGGCAGGCTACTGATTCCTTAGCGGTTGGCGCCATGTTGAAAATTAATTTGAAAGATTGCGTGACTCGGAAAATACAATCGACTCCCGATAACTCGAATCTTCAAGGGTAATCGAGAAAAGTTCGAGTTAGCGGGGGTTCGAGTTATCAGCAGTGCGAGCCAAATAACTGGAAAGAGGAAATGGGATGGGGAGTGAATGCAAGTAACATGCACACTTCAAAGCTTGATAAATAAACAGTGCTGGACACTCTATTTAAACTTGACTAACAAAAACGTAAAGACAAGGAATACATGGTGGTTAAAATAATTTCAATGTTTCGGACTGTAGTACACTTTTCTCCTCTTGTCAAGCGTTTAGAGCATGGTTCGAGTTATCGAGGGTTAATTTATATAAGAATGATCTGTAGGGAAACGAAAATTACTTCGAGTTAGCGGGAGGTTCGAGATATTGAGGGTTCGAGTTACCGAGGGTAAAGTAATAGAAATGTAAGAGGGAAATCCCCGGGCCATGGGAAATCGATTTTGGTTCGAGTTAGCGCGAGGTTCGAGTTAGCGAGGGTTCGAGTTATCGAGGCGGGAGAAGCGTATAAACTATTCTTCGTGTGTGGATAGACTGAATATACTCGTGTCTGAAACATGTGGTTTATTCTTTGGGATCAGTTTTTAATGTATCAGCTATGACTTGAATTAAACTTGGTGGCGTCTGAAAGAGCTGTTGGAACTAAACAAGCCCGAGACTTAGCGCTCCATTCTACTACCACAGAGATGTAAAACAGAATTCAAGTGCTGCATCGTCCATTACTGTTTTCCCCTTCTTGTCTTCATACGGTGGATTCGTTTCATCTTACTCGCAGGAACAAGCCTCCGCGATGTATAAGATTGTTAACTTAGCATCAACGTGAAGGAGCTTCACGAGTAGGTAGAACGGAGAGTGGACTTAACGAACTCAACGAAATATGTCTTGAATCGATGGTCAACTCTTATTATGTAGAAGAGAACTGATCTATCTTGAGAATCACGATGCACTGAAATGAAAATTGTTTAGCAGCGTTCATGAAGCAGCG
>OZ037997.1:11963627-12001127 GCA_964035705.1 Porites rus | reverse complement strand
CATCGATACTCCAGATGTTTAAAAAAAAAAAACGAGCAGGAAAAATTTGGCGGGAACAGACACGCGAAGATCGTAAGTCCCCGCCCAGCTCTAATAAGTGCCTGTCCAAACACCAGTAAGTCCTAAATTGAAACTGCTCGAGTCCTTACTTAACAATTTTTACCACCAAACGTCGGTAATAGAGTATACTGAAAGGAACAGACGTTTTTTTGTTCTTTTTTAAATAGCCTATTCCAGGCGTTCATATAGTAGAGCGCGGCGTTCAGATTGTGAAGAGCGAGTTAATTCCTCCTCATTAATTTTCTGCGAACGCTCTACTATCTGATCTCCTGGACTGGCTATTTTTTAAAGAAAGACTTAAAAGAAATATGCATGAAGTTATTGAAAACAGAAACCACACAAATCACACGAACAGGATATTCTACAAAAACATTTTCAGATCGATCGATCGATTGACCGTTGCGTCCAACAGGACGAATGCAGTGAATTTTTTTGCGTCGTGGAGATATTTATGCGTCAGGGACGCAAAATGCAAGGGTAAAAAAGAACACTGCTTCCTCCCTGCCCCTAACGTACTCAAATAACAAGGAAGTAGTGGTATAGGGACCGAATTATCTCTTTTTTTGAAGTGGAATCTCATCAATGTGAAGTGGAATACATTAACGCCGATGACGTCATAGCCTTCTGTCTTACTCTCAAGAATAAAATGCGCAGAAATCTCATCATCTCCCATCTCCTGTATTTCTTATACAAGAAACTCACGTAGCCTTGATCGGTTTCTAAACATAACTAAAACCGGTTTAACAAAACAGGAACATGACAAACATGTTAAACCGGTCTGGGCTACGTGAGTCTATCGTTTGTATTGTATAAGAAGTACAAAAGATGAGAGATGATGACATTCCTGCGCATTTTATTTATGAGATTAAGACAAAGGCTATGACGTCATCGGCGTTAATGTATTCCACTTCACACAATAGAGATCCCACTTGTAAAAACCGGATAATTTGGTCCCTATACCACTACTCAAGGATATCACGAGAAAATTCTCTTTCGTTTCTTGCTCATTACATCATATGGGCGAAAAGCTTCCTCTCCTTTAAATCAGTTTCATCCTTATGTATCTTTTGTTGTTTTAAAGTTCTTTCATGCACATTATCTGTTCTTTTAATTTTTGCTTTAAACCTTTCAGGAAAACATGATACCCTTCCTGCTAGATTAGTGCCCTTTTTTGAATTAGCGCTCCCATTTTAGTTGCATTTTGAGGTCTTTAAAATGACCTTAAAGGGCTATAAAAGGATTTAATGGTCGTTAAAGAGTCGAGAAAAATGTCTAGTTTTATGATTTGCAGTCTACAATCTTTTCCCTCCCTCTCTTTCCCCTTTCCCTATAGACTGATTTAGCAACAGAACGGGAACGTCAGTTGACGACGGCGAGCGCAAATCAAACAACTGGCTTGACCAATGCCAACGTTCCCGTGCGAAACGTCCCCAGCGGCGAAGAGCGAGGAGAAACAGATGTCTTCGCAGGCTATAAATAACTCTAATGTTGTTGTGACAACGTAAGTTTCCAATCGCATCTTAACATTGCTGAGGGAAAGGAAAGTGCATGGGTGTTTCAAGGATTTTTGGCGAGGATTGTAGGAAGCTTTAGCAGTTCGTGTTTTATCAAGTCTTAACCCGCTACGCTTGATGTTAGGAATTTGTTAAGGCACTCCTGCTCGTTTGTTAAACAGTGCTTCAGTACAGAATGACTGTCTTTACTGCCCTGCCAGGAAACTGATTGTCTTTGCTCTGTAAGGTCCATTGAATTTACAAGTTTTATTGGTTTCTAATTAAGAAAAGCAAAAAGAAAAACAGAAAAGTAGCCACTTCAGTGGCCCATTCAGCGTGCTCCTGTGGAAAATGAAATTAGAAAGACGTAATTAGAAGCGTAACTAGAGATTTTTCTATAAATGATCGTAAACAAAAAGACTTTGGTAAAAGATGGATTCTTATCCGTAGTGGAAAAGTGGTGGTTCTACCAAAGTAATGCGTCGTCTTAATGGCTTTTGAAATCTTTTATCATGTAATTTTAATACTCATACACTGTGTGTGCAAATTCACAGTCCGTGCTTTATTAGTCACCTTGGAAACAATTTCATGAGATGCTACTACGAACTCGGTTGTTTTCATTGCAAAGTTTTAGACATGCGCAGCCGTCATTAAATTTTTGTATTCTCAGTAAATTGTATTGACAGTGTAAAATTTCTTTTGTTAGGGATACGGTGTTTGTCTGATCAGTGGAAAATACGAGTTCTTATTAACAGACTTTCATTGCATTAAAAACTGATACGAATTTTTCTGCGAAGTGTTTTAACGTACACAACAGAGTGGCCAAAATTGAGAGCCGCCCTCTCGATTATCCTACAAAATAAGTAACAAAACGGATGTGTGTAGACAGAGCCTTGATTTACAACGGTACAGAGGAATCACTGACGATATGGATTATATCCTTGTCCGCCTTAAAAACATATTGCGTTACGGTTACTGTCTTGACTACTTTATAATTAACTCAAATATGAGATTCATATCATCTGTATTATACCTGTGGCTCTTGTCGCCGCCAATACTCTACAGCGACGAGATTTTCTGATTCAAAGCTGAAAGAAATTTAGAAGCTGTGGATAAGCGGTTCTTAACATAGTTATGCTGGGAAGTAACTTGTGACTTGTGCCTAATTTGTTTCATTTTACGTGCCCTTTCCCTTGTTATCTTATACGGGTCATATTGAGTGTAAACAGATCTTCGTCTACCAAGGAATAGTTCTTTATCATTGACATGAATGATATTCATCGTGCTTTGTGTATGGTAGGTTCGTTTATCGTTTTTCTAACGGATAGCCACTTTTTGCTGATTGAGACGATTCGACCGCGTTTTGCTATGGTGTTCTTTGGTTGTGTGAGACTGTTAGTGGCAAGAAGAAAAGTGTTAGTGATTGGTGTATTTCAATCCTCGCTGGATCCGGGTTGGTAGATTTTGATCCTCATTTTTCGTGCTACATAAGTTGTCAGAACCGCAAATTCAAGCGGCTGCTAGGTTGTGTGACTGTGGGAATTCGTACTTCCGGGATAGTTTCCAGTGTTACTGTTAGCTGATACCTTGGGCTGATGGGCTCTTTTAGCCTTAGAGAGTACGGGTGGAGGTGCGGGTCCCTTAACTTAATTTGGTCCCAAAGTGGATTTCCTTGCTCACCTGGGTGAACTTGGTTCACCGCATTCTTGATGTGTAGACTGCTGGACCTTAATTCCTCTATGGTCTTCCTCTTCTACCTCTTCTTCATCCACCTCCCCCTCTGCATTGTCTTCCTCTACGCCTCCATTCATCTACTCAGAAAAAAAAGAATCAGAATTGCTTTAAGTAGAGGCTTTGAGCTGATACATATCGTAGATGAGATTTCACAAGGAAACCTGGATTTTATGAGGCAAATAAAACAGATCAGTGATATAAAACACCCTTGCCTACTCCATTAAGTCTAACATGGGCTCAAAAAGGCGTGATAAAATTGCCTGATTATCAAAACACCTCGTTCCGTTTCAAGGTGAAATTTCTTTCAAATTCTTCACATGCCAATCGACACAAAGAGGGCTAATTAACGTGAAGATAAAAGAACAGTAATATTGCTCTTATTTTGGAATAAGATTTCAGATCTTTACCTGATCCATTATGCCGTTGATTTGTCCGTGATATAAATTGGGACCGAATACAGGTTCTTCCTCAATTGGGTCTTCTGTGTCACTAAGTGAAATGAAGTAAAAAACCTGACGGATCAGATTTTATTTATTACAAATGCTCCCTTGAGGTCCCGTGATAATTCTTTTAAAATTCCTTTTTTGAGTTTTAAGCAACTAAATTGTAGGCTTCCAAATGATTGTCTTGAGTTTTTTACAGCCTCAAACAGTGTCCTGCATTGTGATGGGGTATTGTACCTCCTAGAGTTGTGTCGTATTGTAATCCAAGTATATAACTACATATTCTATTCGTGTATAGAAAAGATTTTCTACCCGTACTTGTAGTTTGTATTTTTAAAAATTAAAAATCTTACCTTTTATCTTCAGTCGACGCTTCCGTTTCCTTACATAAAAAGAGAATGATAAGATCCTATCAAGAGCTTCCTGACAACTACTGCATCTTCGTTTTCTTTCCGAAAAGAGAATTCCAAGGCATATTAAAGAAAGAATTGCTTTAAAAATTACTGCCATTTTTAAAGGGACTTATTAGTAAGCGAATTACCCCTTGCATTAAACGGAGGACCTTAAGCATCTGCAAAAACACGTAGTTGAAAAGAATAGATTTAAACGGGTTCAACAGTTGTACAGAGTAACATATTATTGTTATGTTGTAAATATCATTGTAGTCACTACTATAGTCCATTATACCAAGCAATTACCCCGCCAAAGGCAAACAGAAAGAACAAACAACCCAACGAGTTAAGAGATTATGGAAAGGGGATGTTACGGCCTTATGTGCCTGCTGGCACAATTGAGCGATAATGATGATGATGATGATGATGATAACTCCCTTTTAGTATCCCAAACCGAGCGAGTGGACCATAATCCTTTTACCATTATGTAACAATGGGCTAAAAAAGGGATAACTTAAATAACTTATCTTACCACATTTTCGTCTTCAACTCTTAATTCGGCCATCTACAAAAGATGATAAAAACAAAATATTTAGTAACCCCAAACAGCCGGTTGAATGATCCTTTGTGGCTTTTTATTTCGCCCAATGCTTTGTTCCGGTATGAAAATCAGTGATCAATTTATGGAACAAAACATTCCTTTTTACTCCTCTCTTTCTATCACACGTGCATATGAAAGCTATTGGCTTCTTCCCTCTACTTGGTCTGGCGACAGTGTAAAATGGTAGCGACCATTTTCATTCACGAAACAACTTGAAACTGGAACCGAAGTTCGAAAACTCGGCAGGATTTTGAGCGCTGCTAAATTCAACTTGAAACACTTTGGTCGAAACTGTTTACGATTTTTATGCTAGCAACAACAACATTTCCTGCGAAACTGGGTTCAAGTCTTTCCTTTACCGCTGTGTAACTGCAAATATGAAAGTGATCCGTCCCATAAGATCACTGCAATTGCATAACTATGTTTTTATCCTTCAACGTAAGATAACGAACTTTTTGGATGGTCTCCTTTTGATCTACTGGCCAAATGACATTTTAAGTTAAAAAATAGTTTTGCCTTTGAGAAACAATTAATTGGCAAAGATAAAGAAAGTTGAAGAAATTGATTGAGTTATTAAAGAGAATTATAATCACGTTTATGACAAACGACAAACGCGAATTTGTGCCTCGTGATTTTGCTATTTTGAGAAATTCTTAACTCGAGTCTGTCGTTTGCACCTTCCTGTACCGTAAACGTGACTAGAGATATCTTTATTACTCCGCGCATTGATGCGAAGCAAAGAATTCAAACCTGTCAACCGTCCCGCACGTAGCTTGTTGAGAACTCTAAAATGCGATAATTTAACTGTGTCGAAATTTACCTTGTGTGTAAAAAAGTTTTAAAAGTTGTTTTCACCTATTTGCAGTTCACTTCGCGTGCCAGTTTTAATAATGTCACTCGTATAACTGCGTTATTTTAAAACGAAATTAAGACCTTGTTTTTATCAAGTGTACGATAGACGACCCCGTTTGCGTTATGACACGTAATGTTCAGGAATTTAGATCAGTCGTAGGAGCGATCGTGATTAAATCTAACTGCCTTCTCTCAGTGCTCTTTACTTCTCGCTCTGGAAGTTAGATAACAGACCTTATCAACTGCTCAGTTTGACATAGGAAAGTATGGAAGCGCAACATTTCTAGCACGTGGTTTGTCATCTTTCTTGTAAGTTTTGCTGTTCATTTGCGTCCGAAAGCGACTTGTTGTAGCTACACTTTGCACACGATTTCCTAGAAAGAGTGACCCTCAAGCAGATACGTCATTACATTTAGTTAAGAAGTGTGTTGTTACCTTGTTTTCTACCCGTAAAATGTCTGCGGCATCCTTCATTAAACTTGTATGAATTGATGTCGCATAGTTGCATTTATTATGATCCTTCCTATTGTGGTACTTAGTTCTCTTTCATTTTCAAGACGCCTGGCAATTATTTCCTTAGTTATAGGATCAAACAACAAAACTTTTTGACAAAAGTTGTTCGTTTTCTTTCGTTAGATCATCAAGTCTCGTGAGACAGCTATCTATTGCATGTCGTAAAAGAAAAAATTACAAGTTATTCATTGCCAATTTTAGCCGTAAATTGTATTATCAAACGTATGAAATATTTGTTATTGACCGGGTGCGGTAACGAAGCGGGAAATCCCAAGTAGCCAAGTTCGGTGCATCTTGCCCACTCAGGTAGCCAATTAACACACAGTATTTACGTAAACTTCCCTTATAGGGGTGCCATCTATCTTGTCAAAGCAAAGCCACTGCATTAAAGTATTTGGATAACCTCTATTCGACGTAGAGTCCTTGGATTGAGCCTTGGACATCCAGTATTTGTCTAGCGGTTAAGAAACACCTTAGCAACTGTGTGTACTCGGCGTCATTTGTTTCTATGGCAAGAAAAAAACAGTTGACTGACTGTGAACTGTTTAGTTGGGAGTCACTCTAAAATGGTCAAATAATTCCATGTCAACAAAACATGCACAGCATGTACAGTGTAGTTGATAATTAGTTGAGACAACCTGCGTTTATTGGAAAAAGCTAGATGCTTGAGAGTGCTGTTCTATTGTCTCTGGTCGCGTGCTAGTGTAAAGAGCTATTATGACCTTCTATTTAAACTTATCTATCCCGGGCAGTTTAACCTAGGTGAAACACACCTATTCTGTATCAGGACAGGGTTCACTATGAAAAGAATGCGTCAGAGTGTTGTTCTATTGTCTCTGGTTGCGAGCTATGATGACTTTCTATTGAGAGTTGTATTTCTTTGGTAGTTAAACCTAATTGAAACACAGCTTCAGTTTTGTATTAGGGCTCACAAAAGAATAACCACGAAACATTCTTACATAAGATGCCCGGGGGCCTCATTTCCCGCGTTTGTAGTCAGTCTCGTAGAAATGTGGCTAAATTGTAATTTAGGCAAGGTTAACCTTGAGACAACGCTAGCAGGTCAGCAGCTGGGTGGGGCCTTCATTTTCGCTTGACACTAAATTTAAATTTGGTCCCATCTCAAGTATTTACCAGCGTGCAAAGAAAGTAGTGTCCGATAGCCCGGGGCAAGTGAAGTTTCCTTTCGGGCTATTGAATTCTGTTCTTAACTTGCCCGACGGGCAAGTGATGTTTTTTGAGGAATTCAAATTGTAGAAGAACTGTGAAATCAATTCTGCTCGTGAAAAAGCTTTTGGGCTAGTTGAAATGACGTTTGGGTTAGTAAATGCTAGCTTCAGCTTTCCCGAATGGCAAGCTGTAAAAATGCTGTTCTTTGCACCCTGATTTACGGTGAACCCTTCCCTTTAAAGCTGGGGTATATCAAGGTTTGCACTGGCAATTTTTCAAGCAGATGAAAAGTGGTAAATTTGCAGCTGCGTGCAAACCTTGATATAAGTGAAGAATCTTGTACCATAACGCACATTATGGACATTGAGCTTAAAAGATTTCTTTATCAAGAAGCTCAGGAAAACAGACACGACAAAGCATTTTTGCGCTTTAATGAGGAGTGGTATTCTCTAAAAAAGGATCCTAATTCCATTACACCAAGTACAAGCGCGAATTTAATAAAGATAAACGTTGATTTTAATTTTCTGTGCTCAAGGGTGTTTTACACTGAAGGATTTCGTTATTGAAAGTCGACCCTTTCACGGTTCAATATATGAAAGTAGATGACATTATTGACGGGATCATGTCGCTTGGTCGGGGCAAAGTTTGATGTAGAAAGTGCCTACCGCATTATTCCCGTTATCTTATTGGCATGCAGTGGCAAGGCAATTACTTTGTGGACATGGCCTTACCTTTTGGTTTGCGTTCAGCGCCTTACATTTTTTCTTAAGTTGCGGACCTGGCGGAATGGGTTCTCAAAAAACAGTATGACGTAAACTTTCTCCTTCACTATCTGGACGAATCCCATACCCTGGGTCCTCCTAATTCTCAGACGTACCAACGGAACCTACACACTTGCATCCAGCAATTTCAGGATTGGGGGATTCCCCTTCACCCTGACAAGTTGTGTGCGATTATCGGAGGCGAAACGAAGAGTGGAGGCCAAATATATATTCAAGGTTATACAATTTAATTGTTAAAGGAGATTACATGAGCAAGGCCTAAGGTCAACTGAACTATTGTACAATCATATCAGGATATATAAGTCGAGCGCGGTTGCTAAGTAAGAGGATTAAGGGCTAATCCCACATCCCCCTTTCAAGACATTTTGGTACTTCTATAAGAATGTCTCTGTGCAAAGTTCTTTAACGATAGGAAGCGAGTCAATCAAGTATTTCGATCACGAAACGAATCACTTATAACAAATCTTCTTTCAGTCCTAATCAAAACCTAATCTCTTGGGCGGGTTAACTTTTCTTCCGGAACGAGTAGTGTTTCCAGGAACGGGAAGTGGAATGGAAGACTTTTGAGCAACCGTAAAGCATCTTTCTTCTCTGCCGGAACAGGTGGCTGATCCTTAGAAGTTTCAGGAGGATCGGGTAAAGGGCTTCCTGCTACGTACTTTGCTTCCTTAGGATTTGGATTGAGCTGCCGTCTGTTTCTTCTAACCGTTGCGTTACTGTCAGTGTCGAGGTAATAGGAACGTGGCTCTGGTGTTTTGGCTACTACTACTGCGTTCTCTTTACGATCAGGGATATAAACACGATCGCCTGGTGACAGATGACTTAGCTCTTTAACTGCATGTCGTCGGTTGTAATCTTTTGTTTGCCCGGTCTTAATCTTGGCTTCCTTTTCACGCAATTTCGTTAACTCAGGCCATTGCGGTGTTAGTTTAGATGGGGTAGTTGGAGGGGTGGTGCGTAGTCGCCTTCCCATGCATAATTCGGCTGGGCTAAATCCGTTTTCAAGTGGGGTAGCTCTGTAAGCGAGTAGTGCTTCATATGGATCGTCGGATTTGGTAAGGAGGTTTTTAGTTGTTTGCACCATACATTCGGCTTCTCCGTTGCTTTGGGGGTATTTTGGACTGCTGGTAATGTGTGTAAATCCCCAGTCTTCTGCAAATTTGGCGAATTCCGCTGAGGAATACTGTGGTCCGTTATCGGAGATCACGGTTTCTGGAATTCCATGGCGCGCGAAAATCGCTTTTAGGTGATTGATCACTTCTTGAGAGGTGGATTTTCGAAGTACTCCAATTTCACAATATCGCGAGAAGTAATCTACCACGAGGACGAATTCTTGTCCTTTCCATTCGAATAGATCGGTTCCTACTTTCTGGAATGGACGCTCGGGTAACTGTGAAGGAAACAAGGGCTCTGCACGATTAGTTTTCGTCTTGATGCAAGTAGGGCATTCTCTGACAAGATCTTCTATCTGCTTGCTGAGATTCGGCCACCAGACACCACTTTTCGCTCTTTCGCGACATTTCTGGATGCCTTGATGACCTGTGTGTATCTTGTCTAATACATCGAGCCTTAACGCTGAGGGAATGATGACTCTGTCGTCTTTCATTAGGATTCCCTGCTGAACAGTGATTTCTGCTCTGTACTGCCAGTACGGTTGGAGTGAACAATTCAGGTGGTGTTTCTCTGGCCAGCCTTCACCGCAGAACAGCTTAAGCTTTGAACAAACTTCATCTTCATCCTGATGAAGGCGTATTTCTTGCAAGCGGCGCTCTGTAGTTGGCAGGCATTCTACTATGTGTGAGACATAGAGGTTTAAATCTTCATTAAGTTGCTTCTCGTCTTTCGTGAGACTTCGGTGAAGCGGCGCTCTTGATAAGGTATCAGCTGTGGTGAGATCTTTTCCGGGTACATGGACTATTTGGTACGAGTAGCGCATAAGTCGCATCCGGAACCTCTGAATACGTGGTGGCATGTCCTGGAGACATTAAGATCCTAGTAACGGCACCAACGGCTTGTGGTCCGTTTCGATAAGGAACTCTTTACCGAGGACAAAGTCGGAAAACTTTTCGCAAGCCCAAGTAGTTGCGAGTGCTTCTTTCTCTATCTGAGCGTATCTTTGTTCGGTAGACGTCATAGAGCGTGAAGCGTAGGCGATTTGCTTCTTTGTGTCATCCTCTTGGACTTGTAAGAAGACTGCTCCTAATCCATAAGACGAAGCGTCTGCAGATATAATAGTTTCTTTCTCGGAGCAGCAATGAGCGAGAACTGGCGCTTGAGTCATTTCTTTCTTCAGGCGAGAGAAAGATTCTTCTTGAGCTTGGCCCCAGTGCCATTCGTTCTTGCTTGAAAGGAGATCGCGAAGAGGCATAGTCTTCTCGGACAGGTTTTCGATGAACTTCTGTTGGTGGTTGATCATACCCAGGAATCTTCGTAGTTCTGCAACATTTTGCGGTCTCTCCATCTTTTCGATTGCTGAAGTCTTGTCTGGATCGGGGCCTATTCCTTCAGCGCTGAGGCTATGGCCCGCGAACTTCAATTGTTTCCTTGAAAATTCGCACTTCTCTGGGTTCAGGGTGATTCTTGCTCTGATCAATCTTGTTAAAACTGCTTCAAGTCGTTCATCGTGTTCTTTTTGCGTCTTTCCATGCACAAGGATGTCATCCATAATGCATATCACTCCTTCCAAACCTTCCAGCTCGTTTAGCATTCTCTTTTGGAATCGTTCTGGAGCTGATTTTAAACCAAAAGGGAGTCGCTGAAAACAATATCTGCCAAAGGGAGTCAGAAACGTAGTCAGGAGTTGAGAGTTTTCTGCTAGCTTCTCCTGCCAAAAACCGGAATTTGCGTCAATTTTTGTGAACACTGTGGACTCTCCAATCTCTCCTAGCAAGGCGTCAATCTTTGGAAGAGGATACGTTTCACGGCGAACGTTTTCATTTAGCTTTGTCAGATCCACACATATTCGGAGTTTCCCGTTTGATTTAGGTACTGTGACCATTCCAGCGCACCAGTTTGTAGGCTTGTCAACTTTCTGATTACTCCCAGCTTCTCCATTCTAGCAAGTTCTTCCTTTACTTTGCTTTTGATTGGTAATGGAATACGTCTTGGGGTCATGATTGCAAACGGTTGAGCGTCTGGCTTGAACTTGATTTCATATTCTCCCTCAAGTTCTCCTAGTCCATGGAACAGTTGAGGGTATTTCGCTTTAATCCTTTCTTCGTAACTTTGACTTTGGATTTCATTGATTCTAGCCAATAAATTTAGCTTTTCAATCGCTGGCTGTCCCAGAAGAGGCTCTTTTAAACCTTTGACGACATAAATATCTTCCGTCACGCACGTTTCTCCCAGGGATAAAGTATCACGAACTGTTCCCATTACACGAAGACCATTGTGATCGGCTCCAAAGAGTCTTTTGGAGGTGGAGTGCAGTTTTCCTAAGTTGCATTGGCGAAAAACTTCTTCAGGAATAACTGTGACATCCGCGCCGGTATCAATCTTGAAATTTATTTCGGAGTTTCCTATTAATAGATTTGTACGCCATTTCTCTGATGTTTCGATTGTGTTGACAACTTCATTGACGGTCATTACAGAGATATCATCTTCGTCCGAATCTTCGCCAACTCTATGGACTCGTTTTGAAGATTTGCAGACCTTGGAACAATGACCCTTTTTGTTGCACGCGTTGCAGGTCGCATCTTTGGCTGGGCAACGCTGACGAGGGTGACCTGGCTGAGCTCCGCATCTGTAACACGATTTTTGCTTCGTTTTCGAAGAACCTCCAAAATGCTTGGGTTTTGCACTTCGACGTTTGTGTTCTGGAACTTTCCTGTCATGTACTTCCGATATGTCGGCGGCACTTGAGTTGTTTTGAAGAATTTGATCTTGATGTTTCGTGATTTCGGCGGATTTTACTTCTTTAATTACTTGATCCAGAGTTAAATTGTCATTTGCCATCAATCGTCGCCTGAGATGAGAATCACGCAAACCAGCTATTATTTGAGTGTGCACCATTTGGTCATGAAGGTCCCCAAAAGAGCAGAGGTCGGCTCTTTTCTGAAGGTCTTCTATAAAGGTGAGGACAGATTCTTTGTCTTGCTGAAAGCGTCTTACGAACTGTGTTCTCTCGAAGACTAAAGCGACTTTTCCTTTAAAATGATCCTTGAATTTTTGTTTGACGTTTCCGTACTGGAGATCTTCACTAGACAGTTTGAAACTGTCATAAATGTCGGCGGCATTATTTCCCATTACGTAAATAAGCGTATTGATGCGCACTTTATCTGACAGCCCATCACGTTCCGTAGCTGCTTCAAATAATTCATATCGCTTGATCCAGTGGTCCCAATCGTCTGTTTTGGGATCAAACTTAGCCGGAGGAGGAATATTAAAATTAGCTGCGGCCATTTTCACGCTTCCACCTTGTGGGTTATTCGTCTGTATTGAGCCCGTTAAACTCGATGCCCCTGCGGCTGTGGGAGGTGACGTGACTGGCGTGCTTGGCGTGCTTGATTCCTCGATTCTTTCTTCGTTGGGACCTTCAGCGTTGGAATTCATTCACGCGATGTGAAATACAGTGGCGAAACAAATTTCTTTCCCGCTACTTCTTGTTCCTGCTGTAGGATCCCACTTCTGACACCATGTGCGATTATCGGAGGCGAAACGAAGAGTGGAGGCCAAGTATATATTCAAGGTTATACAATTTAATTGTTAAAGGAGATTACATGAGCAAGGCCTAAGGTCAACTGAACTATTGTACAATCATATCAGGATATATAAGTCGAGCGCGGTTGCTAAGTAAGAGGATTAAGGGCTAATCCCACAAGTTGGAGGGCCCTTCCACTCTCCTGACCGTTTTAAGCATAGAACTCCACTCTCCTACTCCAGGCGCGCCTCCCGCAAGAAAACTTTGATCGTATCCACACACTCCTAATCTCCTGGTCACAAAAACACCATTGCACACGGAAGGAGCTGGAGTCTTTTATTGGCAATCTTCAACATGCATGCAAAGTCGTACCTTCTGGTCGCACCTTCCTCCGCCGTATGATCAATCTGCTCTCAGCTTTTCGCAGAGAGGACCATCCTATAAGGCTTAATAGAGAATTTCATTTGGATTTGTCTTGATGGCTCCAATTCTTCCAGTCATAGAACGGGTACAGTCTTCTGTTGTCTCCTCGCTGGGCTCCCATTCCAGATCTTCATGTCTCCTCTGACGCTGCTGGCTCTGTTGGATATGGGGCTATTTTAGGTAAAGACCGGTTCGCGGGTAGATGGTCTCTATTACAGATGCTCTTATGCATTACCTACAAAGAACTCTTTCCGATTGTTTTGGCAGCTTCCCTGTGGGGTCAGCAGTGGTCTACAAAGCGGGTTGAATTCTGTTCGGACAATACAGCAGTGGTCGAGGTGTTGCGGTCCGGTACATCACGAGATTTGAACTTGATGGTGCTGCTTCGTCACCTCTCCCTGTTGGCAGCCTGGCACTCCTGTGTGTTCACTGCTCTTCACGTTTCTGGAAAATCAAATGCCATAGCTGACGCCATTTCTCGTTGTGAATTTCAGCGGTTCCATCAGCTAGCTCCTTATGCGTCTCCCACAGCGACGCCAGTACCTCCTTTGGTCTTGGCCCAGCTGCGTATAGTTTAGCCTAAAAGTGCCAATTTTGTCTCTGCAATGGTCTGGCTCCTCCAACCCGACGGGTGTATCGTTCAGCGCAGCGTCAGTTCATCGATTTCTGTACTTTAGATGGCTATACTGACATAGCTATGTCAGTTCAAATGGTTCTTTACTGCCCACTAATGAACAAACCTTGCTGCGTTTTTGTTTCCACCTAGCGGATCGTTTTCATCACTCCTCAATAAAGGTTATCTCTCGGCGATACGGTCCTTGCACATCGATCGGGGTTTCTCCGATCCCTTGGTGAACTGCCTCTAACTTCAGCGTCTTCTCCGGGGCATTAAGCGCCATCAAGGCTCAACTCTCCCACAACGTCAGCCAGTGACAGCCGACCTCAAGCGGTTTATCCAGCGTTCCTTGGATACCCACAACTCGGAGCACGTCATGCTGTGGGCTGCTTGTTGCCTAGGTTTCTTTGGATTTCTAAGGGCTGGGGAGTTCACGGTCAACTCCACCTTTGACCCATCCATCCATTTAACCTTTCAGGATTTCCAAGTAGATGCTGAGGTTAATCCTTCCATCCTTCGGGTGTGCATCAAAAGCTCAAAAACCGACCCGCTTCGCCAGGGATGTTTCAGATACCTGGGGCGTGGTCAGGCATATCTCTGTCCAATTTCGGCCATCCTGGCATATTTACATCTTCGAGGGCCCTCGTCTGGTCCCCTGTTCATCGACACCCATGGTCGGCCTTTAACTCGTTCTCGCCTGTCTTTCTGCATCCAGTCTGTGTTACAGGGGGCGGTAATCTCTGGGCAGTTTTCAGGCTACAGTTTTCGTATTGGGGCCGCTACAACGGCCGCGCAATGCGGCATTCCAGATCACCTTATCAAGACCATGGGCAGGTGCACCAGTGATGCATATCAACTCTACGTTAGAACCCCAGTGGAATCAATTTGGAAGTTTCTCGGAGGCTGCTTCAGTAACAGGTACCTTATCAAGGGTGGTAGCATACACATACGTACAGGTGCCTTCGGGTTTGGCCGTTAGGGGCTCGTCTCCCATCCACGAGCCCCTCCTCCGAGCCTTAGCGCCATGGCTCGGAGGTCCCTTCGGCTTGGTGTGGGGGCTCATGGCTGGGTTGCGCTGTGGTGCCAGTCATGGGAGCATTATTTCAATCCAGGGGCTGGCTGCCAATGGTGGAAGCCCCTGGATACTCCAGGCACCCAACCTCCATTTTAGCGATGCAGTTGTTAATACACAAATAGCTTCTCGTGAAGTGGATCAAGTGAAGCGCCTTGTCGTCTACTTTCTACGCGCCATATGAATAATGAGTTACCTGGAAAAAAATACTAACTGACAACCAATTGAGCTCCGTCGTTCCATATCATTATCGGTAACCAATCCACAAATGGTGATTTCTGATCAAGTAACGATCTGGCCCGCGTCTCAGACGAAAATGTGAGGCGCGAAAAATCAAAGCGATACAGTCATACTCGCGGGGGAACAAGACACGCTCGTCCCCCTCCCGGCGCTCAGTGGGTATATTTTGGGAAGCAAAACAGTCTGCCCCGACCGCCCGCATTGCATGCTGTACTATGAACGTTTCCCTCTAATGGTCTCTACTGCTCTTCTTCCGTCATTTTCTTTGGCTTTCGTCTCTAAAACGGATACTTAGTACTGGTCTTAAAGGGTGTCGTTCGTAAGGAGATTAATTGACAAAGGTGCAACATCAAAAATCGAGTTCACGGTTTGAATTTTGGAAGGACCCTCCAGCACCCGGGGCATATAATTTAACTCACTATACAGGCTTCTTCTTTCACTATCCTAGGGGTACTGCTGTTCGGGTCCCTCGACTATCAATAAGGGCCTGTTTACATGGAGGTAGGGGACCCCAGATAGGTGAGTTAATCCGTTTAGGTGATGTAATCTGCCTGTCCATATAATCTCTTTTTTAATTTGATCACATTTACAGGATAGGTGGGGTGACCCGCCGCTGGTTACCTCACCTACCTGGGGTCCCCCACCTCCATGTAAACAGGCCCTTACTTACTTTACATGCTTGGTTCACTACCATAGGGGTACTGGTTTTAGGATCCCTCGACTTTCAATAAGGCAGGCACTTCTCTATAAGCCGGACACTTGGTACCTTTTCCAGTAGTGGCTCTCCTACTCAGCTAATCCAGGAATTTGATCTCTGTATTAATCGTGTACTCGTCACTACTTTTTCGGCCATATAACGTCATGTTTAATTATTTTTTGTTATAGACATGAATAATTCGCCGAATTTCAAGTAGTTTTCGTGAAGGAAATCAAAACCTTTACTTGATAAAGCTTTGCATCATTGGATATGCGGATTGAATGATGGCAGATTTTGTTCCAGAGCATTTACTTTCTTTGTGGAGTATTTTCGTTAGATCGCTGTTTTAGGTATATGAAGACAAAGATATGACAACCGATACATTACCAGGTGGGATCCTCACCAGTCCTTGTGTGAGGGTCACCCCAGCTGTATTAGTAGGAGGGGTGCTGGGTCCTTCGTCCAAGTCCATGGCTTCTTCATCACCGCTAAGGCGGGCGAAAACGAAAACAAAAAAAACACAGGTTAAGGAAATCTTGTCTTTTTTAGCTTCAGAATTTTCAGGGTTTTTTTTTGTGTCGTCATGTTTCTTTTTGAAAGGTACGGGTGTCCATTACAATGTTTATTACCTTTAAGATAAGCACAATCAACATGCGCAGTAGCAGTAGCGTACTTTCATTTTAATTGTGTTTTATGAGAAAATTTTTTTGAGCCGAATTTGAATGAGTGCAAGTGTTAAGAATACTAGAACTTTCATAACACGTTTCTACCTCGGGACGATGGCTTGGTTTGGGTTGGCTGCCTAGAAAGAGAGAAAAAAATTAGCATTATGTAACTTGGAGATTAAGGCCGCTGAAATCAAGGATCAAAAAGGGAATTCTAAGGGGAAAAAAATTTATTGGGCACTTGAAATGTAAAAGAAGTAACACGTTGATAATTTACACTCATACTACTGTCTCATCAGAATAGTAGGGCGCCAAACGCAAAAGAAAGTCAGTCGGCCTTTCCCCTTTCAGTTGGCCGCTTGGCCGTTCGGTCAGTCAGTCGACCAGAGATTCAGTCAGCCTTTTTTCGGTCCCACACATGTTTTATAAGAACGTGATTTCCAGTCGTATGACTTTTCGGATGAACTAATTGAGCTGACATTTACTTTCCGTGTGTAATGATCATATCCCATATTACCTTTCGTGATTGTCGGGTGCACATTTTTTTCCGACAGCCTTTCTCGAAATAGCTGTATATGTACTGTTCTAATTGTCATGGACTTCTGTACGGGAAAAAACTCCTCAGGCCTCAGTTGTTCAAAAGGTGGATAGTGCTATCCACCGAATAAATCGCTACTTTCAAGGACATCAAATTCACATCACTCTTTTACACGCTCATCAATTTCACAACACCTCTACATAAAAAAAGAATCTAGACTTGATACACTTATTTCAAAAAAGGTTGTCGGATGGAACGGTGAATGGCGGAGATTGTACGACCGAAAGGAACTTTCGGTTTTGAATATTGATGGTTGATAATCAACTATCTAAGCTATAACTAGTCAATGATGCCGGCTCTATTTAGTGAAGGACTTCGATAGTGGGTTATATGGTTTGTCCATGTTCTTCAGCATTCAATTGCAGAGGCTTCATTCTGAAAGAACAGTGGAGCGCTATATTTCTAAATTTCTTGTGACTGGCGATGTGAAGGCGGAAACAATAGGCCGTTCATACGAGGAAACGAGAAACGTCTTCCTATTGAAAAAAGCTCGAGTTTCTTTTGTCTTCGAGTCAAGAACCCTCAGACAAACGTTCATAGTTGGTGTACTCATTTTCACGCAAGGTGAACGCAAGTTATGATATCAAATAGCATAACCACAGTTGCTTTCGGTCGTGCATCCTCTGTTCGACATTCTCTCCGACAACCTTTTTTTGAAATGGCTGTATACAAAAGCATGCGTTCTCTTGTGTTGGCACAAAGATATAGAATAACATGCCAAATAGCTTGAAAAAACATATCAAAGAAGACCTTCAAAAAAACTTAAAGGATGTTTATTAAATGTATTGAAAACCGAAGACAACTATATAGATAGTGACAAAATCATGGCCAAACTTAAAAAATATTAACTTACAACTCTTCTCTCTCTCTCTATAGTACCTATCATCATTATCATTATTTCAATTTTTTGTCCTTTAATTAGTTTTAATTAGTTTCCTTTTTTGATTTATGTGGAACCATATTATTTATACGTTTCTCTCTGTTTTTGCAAAACTGTTACTTTGTTAATCTCTGTTTTTCAAACTTTTTTTCAAATCGGTAATTTTTAGAACTTGTGAGACTGACCTGCCTCGATTAGTTTAGTTACCTGCAGGTCACTCAGAGTGATTGTAAATAGTTGGTTATATATAATAAATAAACTTAAAACTTAAAAAACTTGAATTTCTTCTTTCTGTGCATGAATCCTGATAACCTAAAGAATCACTACTTAGTTGGAATTTGCATCTGTGGATTTAATGGCTCGATGAAAAATTTATTTGGGCGGCGAAACGTATGCACAGTGACTGGGTCCACCTGTATATTCCTTCTTCCTGCGCATAAACCCTGATAACCCAACGACTACCTCGCCTTTGTCAGCTTTAGAGATGATTATTTCAGGGACCCCTCTTAATCATTTAGTGCTTTTGTTCCTCTTTCATTAAATTGGAGCGTCAAGTGTCTTTTTCTTGTGATTCTTCATGTGGAAATTTCGTGAGGAAGTCTGCGTAGTTTTCTAGGGTAATGTAACTCCCCCTAATGTTATTAGGTGGAGTTACTTTTCTTTCTCGCCAAGCTTTTCTCTGTGTCTGAAATGCTGGATTCCTTTTTCCCTCGTGCTGTATAAAAACTTTGGATATCGGCATTAATTACTTTACATACGTTCTTTTTTGGTGTTAGCGTAAACTTTAGTCCCCTGGATAAAAGTGTAATCTGCTCTTCTAAAAGTTCCTTGGAAGACAAGTTTACAATTTTTCAAGAGAGGATAATGGCAGGGAGAGGGAATCTCAGTGCGTTGGCCGGGATTTGTGAATTTCATTTAAGTTATTTTTAGAAGTTTTAATTAAGGAATCTAATTCCTGGGACGTCCGCAAATTTTAATCGAATGTTTGGAACGTCATCACGTTCACGCGCGATTACCTCAACGCAAAACATGCAGAATAATGCAATGGTGACTGTTAAATTCTCTCTTGACAACACTGAATAAAAGTTTGCGGACCTTTCCGGAAACCAGCTTACCATTAATTCAGGCGTTTAATTGGTCTAAAAAGAACTTTAATGAAATCACATCAGTCCCAAGGGCTGGACTGGCCGTTTCACTCTCTGTCCCGTTATTTTCTCTTGAATTTTAAGATTATAGAAACAGCCCTCGCGAATATTTTCCCTAAACAATTCCGACTTTAGGCTCGGCTCGGATGGTTCCTCCGGCCTTGCCCTAGCAATAATCGTGATCATGGCGATAGACGCAGGAGAACTGGGAGACTCCAAACTCAAACCCAGCAAAGTTTTGATAGTCGCCTGCTTTGCCGTGTTTTATATTCCAATTTCAGGCACATTTGTTGAACCAAAAATACCAGGCCCATTAACCCTTTTAACTTGTCATTTTCCGTGATTTCAAATCTCAAATCCAAGTAAACTGCCGCTTATAACCCCCTCCCCGCCCCCCCCCCCCCCTCAGTTATAGGCCCATCTACCTGTAGACGGGAAAATGAATCTGATTATGAGCCCCTTGGATAAAGCGATTGGTTTGTGGACACTTATCAAATGGATAGTTGTTTGTTGGACAAAAAGGCAGGGGGGAGACAAGAAACGTTGTGGTGGTGGTCAAGAGATATTAGGGACTTTAAGATCCAAGACGCAACAGTAAAGAGAACGTGGCTTGAAAAGTGAATTTGCGTTCTTTCAGTCTTTATCGCGATTATTCCTACTTATTACTTTTTCAAATGTACGCCAACCCTCCTGAATTTGAATTCCAAGGGACCATATTCAAGTTCAGAAAGCGAAATAAAATTTCGCCGTTGCTTGTTTACATTCTCCATAAAACACGAAAATAGGCATTTTCACGTCATAGTCGTGCAAAAACGGTAAAGAAATGTACAAAAAAGCGTGATGCACGAGCAAAGTTGTTGTTTTGCTTATTAAACGTATCGTTTTTTAGACGTTCTCGTTACCTTCGCGTCATTGAATGTTCAAGTCCATACTAAGTCTTGGTGGGCGTGGTAGTAGTATAGTAAGGAGGAAATTAACCTTTTTTGGCGCAGGAACCTCATTTATTTGTGCACGAACTCAGTGGATGTGCCAGATTAACTGACATCATCGAGCTGAACCTTTCAAACCGTCTTAACCACCAAAAATTGCACGTGGCGTTATCTTAAAGAGAGTAAACACACTTGGCAATGCTAATGTGCATTGGGGTAGCGTCGGGGTATATTATAAGAGGAAATGCTTCACTTCTGGTTGTCTTCCGTCACTCAAAACGCTGTTGCTTAAGTTTCCCAGTTACGTTCTCGGGCGTCACTATCAAATCAAAGGAAAATAGCATATACATGTTCTATAAACACAAGAAAAACAAGAGATCATTAAAAAGAAATATACTCTGTTGCAAGTTAAACAAAGGGTAATCACTCTGCGTATTACTCACTGGGTCTGAGTTCCACAACATCTCATAAATGAGGCAATCAAATTTACCGTGGCACTTCTTTAGAACGCCAAATTGGCCCTCAATCACCGGAGCTTCCAAGAAAAGCCCACCGATAGCCAAATACGGTGGAACCCGCTTAATACAAAATCAAGGGGACATACTGTCCGTGAACCAAGTGTCCGTATTAAGCGTGCTCTAAACAAAAATGTCTCATTATTCTCTCACTTGCACGGCCACATGTTTTTTCGATATAAAGACGAAAGCAGACATTTTCACGAGAACTTCTCGTGAAAATGTCAGCTTTTGTCTTTATATCGAAAAAACATGAAACTGCTTAATTTCTGAACTACAATCGTATTAAGTTCACCCTGAAGAAACCCGACGCTCTTTCATCGTATATAGTATAGGACAGTCGCACTAATTACCTTTTGTCCTTGAAACACTACAGTTTGTGTGACCTGTGTAATCGGTGAGTTCACTTTGTACTGACGGTTTTAGTTTGTGACTCAGCCTGGTGGATTTATTATTAGACAGAACCTTTGTCGAGTGCAAAACAGTCGGTTTTTTCCCAAAATCGGTTTAGTGTAGCGTAAGAGTCTCACTCTCGCGCAAAGCGCGCAAGCCTCACACGCCAGTAGGGCATTTAGGCTGCAAAATAGTCCGCATTTTTGCGCATTCAAGTTCTTGCGAACAATCAAACAAAAGTTCTGGAGCGAGACTGGAGAGAGACGCTAAAAATACGGACTGTACGTTTTGCATACATTATAGTCGTTCGAATTACCTGCTTCTCCCAGCCACGGGCAATTCCCATTGGCTAACTTTTGATTTAAGGTGATTCCCTAGTTTTGCACTGCGCATCTCTTAATGCGCATGACAAGATGGCCGCCGTAAAAAAGAGCATGTGAAGTAATATTATTAAAATGAAGTTGACTGAAGAGAAACGCTATTGGAATTTTTGCTTGCTGTTGTTTTTTGCCGAGGTGAGACTTAATGTGTTTTGGGAATGTGCATAACGTAAGCAGTACGCGTGTTGCTGAGTTCGATCTCCTCTCGGAGAACCTCGATAGTGGATGTTTAACTTGTGCTTACTCACTTTGATTTTCATTTAAACTCTTTCTTTATCACATTGTGTCCTAAATGTGATATCTCGATGTAAATTCTGTAAAAACGGATTTTTTAATACTTTCTTCCCCCTTTCACATACATTCTATTTTGAAACTCGCCCCAGTCCTCTCTCAAAAATCGGAGAAAATGCGTTTGGTGCGCACTTTCTGCAGCTCTACCGCAAAAACGAGTACGGTGATCCTCATTTTTTCTTTCATGATTTTAATAAGGACAGTGCTTCCTTTCGATAAGAAAAAAATTGGCACAAATCTATGTTCAGTTTTTTGGCAATTTTACTAAATTGTACGGATTGAGTCATCACGGGTCGAAAAGCGCGCGTCCAATTTAGTTCTACTTTGGAGCGTAAAGTAAAAACAAGGGCATTAAAAGGAATTTTTCTGGTACGTAAGTGGATAAACAATACATTAAAGCCAAATTCTGTGTGATGTCACATGCATCATCGAAAAAATCTCTCCTTTTTGTCTAGTTTTGCGCTGCCCGCGGTTTTTGTAAAAGGGTCCTAAATAGCCGTATTTGTCAGCATTGTGACGTCAAAACGAGCACGGTGACCCCCACTTTTTATTACTTTTTTATCATCTTCTTGACTTGTTACATCAGTGTACCAAGTTTTAGCTAAAATCTATGTTAGGTTCTTTTACTATGGAATCACCTTAAGTTGTTAACAAGCTGTCAAATGTTTCCAACAAGTCGTTCTCGCCCTTGACGTGTTCAGTTTTTCTCTAATTTGTGAAAGCATCGCGGCGCAGTTTCTAACCTTTGTTCCGCACGGCGAGAAAACTTTGTGGAGAAAGATTCTCCTTCGTCTAGGACAACGAAAAGTTCGTTTTTCAGAAGATCGGCCAACTTTGGTAACGTTTCACCTTTTTCTAGTAAGGGCAACAAACACATTTTCAGCTTTTATCCATCCACTCTTAAAATTGCCGACTTGTTTTTGGAAACAACAGCCTCGCATTCTACAATTATCTGAAGTGCTCGGCTCTTTCGGCTTTCACCCTTTTCGAGGAGCAGGCACAGGCTTTGTCGGTGTACTGCCACTTCCACTCATTTTAGCGTGTCTCCCCAGTCTCGCTCTCCGTTTTCAGCCTCGCCCAAGACCTTTTGTTTGACTGTTCGCGCGAACTTGAATACGCAAAAATACGGACTGTTTTGCAGTCTAGAACCCTTGAAAGGCCATTTGCCGTTTCTGTTAGGTTTTGCAGTGGTAACGTATTCAGTCATAGACTGAGTGCGCGGATGAACATTGTCCCTAAAGCAGGGTTGACGATATATTTGAACGTTTTCGAAGTCTTGTCCACTGACATGTCAAAGGCATTCGATTTGCTGTACTGATCAACGAACTGAGAGCATACGGTTTCTCTGACAACTCACTAACCCTGATGCGATCATATTTCACAAATAGGAAAAACAGAATTAGGATCAGTCAAAAAAAACAAAACAAAACAAGCGATTGGTACGCGAGAGGTTGTCCCCAGGGATCGGCCTTCGGGCCCCTTCTCTGGAACGTCTTTCAAAACGACCTACACCTCTCCACCGATGAAAATAGGTTACGAAGCTGAAAGCATTTTAACTGAGGAGGGAAGCAACATCTCTGAGTGGTATGACAACAATCTTTTGCAATAAAATTTTTCTAAGTATCAAGTGATGAGTCTGGGCCCGAGGAATTGGCACAAGGATTTACACATCGTTATTAACGACACTGTATTTGATCAAAAACCAGAGATAACGTTCTTAGGGGTTACCCTAGACGATCAACTATCATTTTCGAGTCATGTAAGCAATGTTTGTAGAAAAGCCTCTAGCCTGCAGTGCAGGCGTTTTCTTTGAGCGCGCAATTTGCTCGTGAAAGCGTCGAAAAGCGCCATGTTGAAACTTTCCTTCTTTCGCCCTCGCCCCTACCGTAAGGGTTACTATTTCTACTCTCCCCAATCTTCCACTGTCATAAAATCAAAGATGGCGGCTACAATAATATTACGAACACGAACAAGGTTTCGCCCACCCAAAATACGCCTGCACTGCAGGCTAGCCTCCTCAAACTGACGTTCTCCCAAGATTACGTAACCTCATTCCTACATCGGCTAAATTGTATATTGTTAAATTCGCTGTTATACCCCATCTCACATACTGTCATACTGCCTGGCATTTTTGTTGTTCTTCTGATGCCAGGAAACTAGAACAAATTCAAGAACGAGCACTACGCGCTGTGTACTGTGACAACAAATCGACGTGCGAGGAACTCTTGCATAGAGCGAAACTACTAACACTTCATACGCGGCGACTACCAGCCATTGCAATCTTAATGTGCAAAGTAAAAAATGGCCTGGCGCCTCCCTATACTGCGGACTTATTTGTCGTTACCAATTCTCAGTATCATCTTAGAAATCGTGACTTCGTCATTCCTAGATTTCGGAGTGTTGCTTATTGCAAACACAGCCTGACCTACCTAGGCCCTGTCATTTGGCCCAAACTCGATATATATATTCTATGGTCTGAATCTTTGGACATTTTCAAAAAGCGTATTAAACTGGTTAATCTCACAAGTCTGCTTGACAGCACTTGTAAAGACTGTTTTTTATGTAACAACTAACAACTGATTTTACATTTCATTTTTTATTGATTATTACATTTTATATTTATTGACAAAGGTCCCTTGCAGATTATGAAGAAGGCGATGAGAAAGAACAGCGACTCATTTCTTCAATCATCAGTGCAGAGTGTGCAACGGCACAATCCAGCAGAGTTCGTCAACCGCTTGAAAGATTAGATGCTGAAAGATTAGATGCTGTAAACACAGCTGTGGCGAACACTTTCGTCATGAATGATGAAAGGTCCGCGACCGTTAACCATTTCCATGGCTGTCAAGTTACTCTAAATTACAACATCGCAAGCAAGCTGGGAAACGCCGATCAGCAGCAGCAGATGTTAAAATCTAATTCTGAACAACTTTCATTGAGACAAACTTTCGAAAACTCAAACTTTGATTAACTTTGGTGTTTTTTCTTTACATGTTTTTGCAATCGATCTTGTTGTAAGTTTTGATTTCGGATCACATGATATCACATGTTGTACACTGTCAATCAAAATACGCGTCACAAAATAAACGGATGGCGTTACAAAAAATTTCTCATGTAGCAGTATAAACAAATAATAGCATGATTTGTACGTGATATTTGGCATAAATACCACTCGTGATATTTCAAAATTGTCTCAAATTTCACTCGCCTGACGGCTCTTGAAATTACGTATAACAATTTTGAAATATCACTCATGGTATTTATGCCAAAGATCACTACAAATCATGCTATTACCTATACTTATACTAGAGGATGTCTCAGAGAACTAAGGCATGTAGTATTATGCACCTATCAATGTAAACCCCGTGGGGGGGGGCGGGGGGAGTGCGGGCAAGGGGTGGGGATTTGACAAATTTTGAAATTTTTGGATCAAATTCCCCAGGGTGGGAAACGAAAGGTCGATCAAAAGTGTCAAAAAAGCCCCCACCCCAGGGGAAAAAATCTAAATAAACAATACTATAACACTATATAAAACAAATTAAAAGAATATTTCAAAAGTACGTTCTTACTACTTTTATTTATGGTTAACGTAAGCTCCGTTAAATTACTCGCTGTAATTAAGTATTTTCTCTCTCCACTAGCATCTCCTACTTTGAACAACAAAATCACTCCAGAAAGATTGACTGTGCTATTATAATATTAATGAAACGTAAAATACTCTATAACATCTGCTCAACATGTCGGAACAGGTCGGATCAGTGACCCGTAAAAAATCCTCTGACTTTCATGGTGGAATTCGATGCCAATCGAGTTTTACAATCAGATCAGAGATGGGAACTTGAAGATAAAACCTTTCTCAAAATAGACGTTATCTGTTTAGATGACAGTTTAAAGTATCGGATTATGGTGATTAAAACAAACGAAGAGTTCATACCTCTCTCCAACAGCGTGACTTTCAGAAAGCCTGGAGGGACGGACTTGGTAACCGCTTCTGAATTGATAACAGGCTTCTGTCGGTCAAAGTCAAATGTCCCGACCCCGGGGTCGCTTCGCACGATCAAAAGCCCGACATGGGGATAGTCTCAGGCATCAAATCCCCGCCCCTTACCCGCACTCCCCCCCCCCCCCCCCCCCACACACACACGGGATTTACATTGATAGGTGCATTATAATTATTATGATAAATAAGGGAGATGCATTTAACTTCAGGCCCCGGTTGTTCAAACGTTGGATAGCGCTATCCAGCGGATAAATCACTATCCAGCGGATAGCGTAATTGATTTCCGTAATACTTATCGGCTGGATAGTGATTTATCCGGTGGATAGCGCTATCCAACGTTTGAACAACCGGGGCCAGATCAATTAAATGTTTGACATTTAGCAGGGGCACCCAACAAGAATATAGTTCAAAACCACTTAAACATAGCATTGTTACACGTATTTTAGTATTTAAAGCGTAGATATAGGTATATTTTTATCCCCTAAAAATATTTCATCTGTTCGGATTTCCCAGCTGAATGTCTGAAAATTATAGGGATCAAAACTTTCCATAAAATTCCGAAAATAAGCCGCTCCATGTATAAGCCCCTCCAAATATAAGCCCCCCAAAACGGTAACGCAAAAAACCCTCCGTTAAATCGCCCCTCCAAATAGAAGCCCCCTGGGGGCTTGTGCTTGGAAAATTGCCCTCAAGTACAAAGTAAAACAAAGCAAAAACGGTAAATTTCCTTTCAACTATAAGGCTAGCCAAATCGATTTTGAAACACAAATTTCCTTCCGAATATAAGCCCCTCAAAAAGGGTCTTTGAAAAATATAATCCCCGGAGCTTATTTTCAGAATTTTACGGTACCTTTTCAAAAATTTCAGCCAGAAAAAAGGCTCCTGAAAATTCTAGGTGACCTTTTTAGGGTAAAAATCGGTTAAAAATGGGCAATTGTACCACTTTTTAGATGTTCGAAAATCCTAGGAGAGGCAGGCAAGCAAGAAATTTTACAAAAAATGTTCCAAAAATTCTAGACCTCAAATCGTCTTCCGAACAGATATTTCCGACAATTGACGTTGGGTGCCCCTGATTTTGGTTCCTCTAATCTATGCACTTAACAGACGTTTAGTTGCCTTAGACATTTATTTATGCCCTTTGGCATTGAAATGGGACAGACATTAGTTAACGTCACACTTAAAAGTCCAGTGGTAAAAAGGTGGGCTTTGTTATCTGCTAGATAACTCTCTATTAACCAGGTAATGTCTTTCCTTTTCCTAATACATATCCACTGGATAGGTATTAGGTAGATATGACTGTCT
This sequence comes from Porites rus, assembly GCA_964035705.1. Taxonomy (NCBI): domain Eukaryota; kingdom Metazoa; phylum Cnidaria; class Anthozoa; order Scleractinia; family Poritidae; genus Porites; species Porites rus. The sequence continues at coordinate 11,974,302 of OZ037997.1, read as the reverse complement.
ACCTTTTGAACAACTGGGGCCCCCACAGCTGTTAATTATAATATTAGTTAACTCACCCAGATATCATAGTCATCCTCTAGAATAAATAAAACCATTGTTATGTACAGATCTGTAACGGGCAATGACAATAAAGGTAATATGTTTGTATACCGGACCAAGGACCACATACCATATCAGTTCAGGTCAAAGGTTAAACTGACTCCTGTAACCTCTGTGTGGCTATTTTATGCAACAGGTTTCACATTTTGAAGCTGCAGTAATGTGTTGCACAGATTGAATGTGACCTTTACATTTCACAGCAAAGTTGTATGTTTAACTCCGGCTAAAAAAATTATAATTTGCAAATAATTCCCCACTTTAAGAGTGGGAAATTAGATTTTTTGAGTAGGGAAACTACTGTGAGTGCAAAATCCCCTCTCTTTGCTGGGGTAGAGAATGGTTTAGGGTGCATAAACAATAGGTGTAAAGATGCAGTGTACGTGGGTTTGTAACGATACAGTATATATGAATGTGATGGTACTATAGCAGCTATAGTGATAGGCACATCCAAGGTGACATTCATCTCGCAATATACATGTAACCTATTGTCTTGATATGTTTACTGGTACCTTATGTCTGTTATACAGCAGTTATTGCATTCATTGTTATCATAAATTCACAACACATTTTTAATGGTTACAGTCATACAAGGTATTAAATGGTTCAGGCACCTTGTTGTAAGCAAGAAGTATGAACATTGTGTGTACAAAATGTATTGCAGTTAGTTTTTTATTTCAGGTAATTTTTCTTTTTCTTTGTTCTTTGGTATAGTTACAGTGTATGTATGCTTATGAATTTGAAAACTTAAAGGTACATGTACAGCAAATATTGAATTAATTTTTGCCCATTAAAGTGAAAATTTATTCAAAGACAAAATATATTACACTTATAACATTATAACAGTTGATGAATATGCACGCCTATTGGCAGAGTGCTCAACAGAAGGACTAGAACGCAGTATAATCAAGGTTGTCTGGTGTCAACGTGAGGTTTGACTTTGCATTTTTATTACTACTTAGTTTCGTACCGCACGGCATGTACGGCACTCCTCAGATAAAATTGCCAACGAAAACTTTGTTACAACATACACTTATATATAAGAATAACCTTATAACCTTCAAACATTTTTTGCAACGACAACTGTAAACATGTCCTTTTATTTAATTAGTCTGTTTTGTTCTTTGTACTTGTCCACCTGTTCATCACAGAGGATCACCACCCTACATGTGAAATAAGAAATATTGTTACATTGCTACAGGCTATAGGTCACCTGAAATCTTACAATGAAACTGTTTTCTGCCAAAAGTCTCAGAGCCGGCAACAGTGCAAAGTCTATAAAAAAAAAACTGTGTACTGTTAACCTTGAACGACAACTGCTCACCAAGGTTTACATGTATTTGTAGAAGTTCTTTTTATAGACTGTAAGACAAATTGAATCTCAGTATTTTCTTCGTCTCTCCCTTGGGTAACATTGAAACCTAACGATTATTGAAAGCAGTGGCTTATTACAGCATTAATGACATTACATGATAATTATTCCTGGGGGGGCGACCTTTTGGCCACTGATTTGTTTATTCCTTTATTTATTCTGGCTCCAAGAAGAAATAAGCATATCAAAACAATGTTGTATACAATTCAGACGCAGGGGTTTCAATAAGCACTGATGACCAACGAAACACGTCAGCTACATTGCTCAGAGAAGTCGGCTTCTTTTCCTCCAAAGAAGAAGCAACTACAATGTTTGAATAATGTAATGGACAAAAATATAAATTATTTGTTCACGTGAAAATGTATAATGTAACTTAGTATAATAATCATTTGTTCATTGCTTGCAGGAGTTAATTGTGTGGCTAATAAATCAAAATTTGACTAAACCCCAAATCTTCTTGAATGGAAAACTTGTCTTTTATACTCAGTTTAGTCCCCTAAACGCTGGAAATCGCTTATTAGGGCTTTGCAATTTTAAAATTTTCTAAAGGAGCATGCCCCCAGACACCTCTTGAAAATGTGGACTGTTGATACAGTCAGTTACTCTATTCAACTCTGCTGGCTACTTCAATTTTTATTGAAACCTCTGCAGACAGGCAATTTGTTTTAGCTGTTAACCCTTTCTCCTAACATTAGCAATGCACAATCAACAGAAAAAGTTATGAGAATTAATAAAAAGATGATCACCAAATGAAAAAATGCTCTGGCCTTTTAAGAAATTCTCCCACCTAATCCTTTGAGGGAATGTATGGAGTTCAGTTGGGAGAATTTGTATGCAAATATTGGGGCATAAAGAGTTGAACCATTGTTGAGCTATTTTGAAAAAGTAGCTCACATGTCAGTGGTCTAAGGGTATGTTTCTTTTTGGCTTTGCTTGTTCAGATGCGTGTTGCAGGGGCCAATAAGGTTGAAGGTACTACGAGTTGATGTGTAGGAACCAATGAGACTCTAAACATGACATTGCTGCGCTAAAGGTCAAACAAGGGCACCTTGAGACTGGTAGTTTGTTTCTTCACAATTTAGTCATCTTTTGTAACGGCCAAAGGTGTTTAGAAGCATAACATTTAAATATCTTCATGATTCAAATGCTGACTACAGTGATGCAGCTGTTTAAGGGTTCATATTTTAGTGTGGCTGCTGGTTCAAGACGTTTATGACCTAATTCGGTTATCGTGAACAGCACAACGTACGTGAACTATGTTTCACCTGCTTTAAAGTGAAGTATAAAAATCATTTTTTTCAAAGGTTGACAAATGAAACATTAATAATTGGTATTTAGATATTGACTTTAACTTGCCACCTCAGCACTGTGTAGGCCAGTTCTTGCTGTTCTTTCATTTACAAACACCCCCTGTTCTGTCTTTGCTTTAGTGGGTGCAAACAGTCATGTCAGTGGCTATACTTCCAGTGCTGGTCCCTTACATGTAGATCCTGTTCCACCTAGCCAACACTGGTTCTCAGCTAGCTAGTTTCTCAGATTGTAGGAGACAATTTGAGTTGCCTGTGTATAACCTAAAACCCTGCTGTTGTTGAAGGAAATTATTCGCTCTTGGCTTTCTTGGAACTGGTATAACCTCCAGGATTCCTTTGCCCATTCCCACTTTTTACAATTGTTTGTTGCTTTCTGCAGCTCATTTCAATTTCTCCTATTCAGCTTGTCTTATATCTGGCATAGACTAGTAATAGTTGACACTACAGCTGCCCCCGCTCTGTATATTGTCGGTCAATAGTATTCTTGCTTGTTGTGTAGCTCTTTGAAATATACCGTTTCATAATGAAGATTTTCACACATATTCCATACAATAGGTGAGATAAATACAGGAAACACAATGTTCCATGCACAGTTTCAGTTTGATTTACACAGCTTTGATCAAAACATTCTCAGTTCTGAGAAAAGTTTATTCTAAACCATAAGAAAAGATTTAATTAGAAGTTATTTTTTGCTATTTCTCTTTCACTTTTTACATTCAGTTCATTTTATTTGCCGGAAAGTAAGCCTTAGAAATTAAAAGGACGTTTGATCAATTCACGCTCGTGCATTCTATAGCGGAAGGACATCTGTGAGCAGGGAAAAAATCAGCACAGAATTTGATTATCAGCGAATTTCTGTAATCATCCATCGTTCTGCCAGTGATAAGCTAGCCGTTGTTCACTCATCTTGCTTGTTTGGGGCTGAGTCTTATTCCGGTCGAAGAGAGAGAAAGAGTGTCTGGCAAGGTTTCCGATATAAATCAAATATTTGTGAACTGGTGTCTGGCAAACTCTCCAAGTGTTTATATATACACAGTTATACGCACCCTTTAACTTCATCTGCGTTTAACAAGTGTCTTTTGGTCCATAACTTTCAAAACAACTACTCCACACAATGTCACTGATAACACATAGCACAAAATAGTATCGAAGTATGCCTGCACAATAAATGTCAGAAAATCTACCTAAGCAGTCCCTTCAGGATTTTCTGTCTTTACGTCATCCTAACCATTTCGTACTTGTGGGCGCGAACAATAGAAACAACATCATTACCTACTGATTCTTCACGGCCCCTGTTCAAGCAAATCGAGATTTTTTCTGGTATACTGACTATATATTTCAACAGTTACTTTAAGTACTTTCCTTAATATACATGTAAAAAGCTGTCTCTCATTTCTGTTTTCAGAAATTCTGTTGGCTTCCCCCTCAATGCCCGGCTTTCCCCTATGAATCCCTACAAACTCATTGTTGGACTTACTTGGTTAGCTTAAGAGCTTTACAGTGTAGTTTCTCATTTTGACTCTTGGATTGGTTTCCTCTACATGCCAGTATTATGGTACTGCAGAAAGGGAAATATTTTATGAGTTTTGCTGCATGTACCCTTCAGGTTCCCCATGTCCTGATGAGGAATGGAGTCTGTATGTATTTTCTATCTTTTTAGCAAAAAAAAAAGTGTTGAAACCGTCAAAGCACAATTCCTTCGATCTTTCAACATTGTATTGGGTGGGGAAGGGGAGGGAATATGTATTTGTAAAATGACAGCACTGCTTTTTACGACATTACTTGTGATACACATAGAATTGCAGTTATACTGTCACTGTCCCAAGGACTTTTGTCCAAGATTGTAGGTTTGAAAAGCATAGATCGAGCTTCTGTCGGAAGCGCAGAGACGTGTATGTCCTTAACACGTTATGATGTAATGTTAAGAAACGGTTACAACGTTTCAACAATTTCTTTTGAGCGTGGATTTTTTATCTTAAAAGATATTGATAACGGGCAAAAAACAAAGAAACAAGCGTACAGCCTTCTAAGTTTTCTGCGTAAAGGTAAAATTTTGTAATTTTCTTGGAATCGTTTTAGAGCGTTTTTACAACAAGAAGATGATTGGCGCGATGTTCATTGCGCACCCCAATACAAACAACAAATGAACGAAAAACAATGATCGCAAAAATCGCACCCAACGTAAAGCCAGCCTACAGAGCTAACTAAACATTTCGTTTTTCACGTTTCTCGAAATGCGCGTCAAGGTGAACTAAAGATTAACGCCCTCGAGATCCACACGCCATCTTACCGCAAACAGCAATCCGCGGTTTGCAGTTAGCGATTTCATGTTATCCGTCCGCCCTTATTTAGGAATTAAGATTCGCGGGTGGTAGCTCGCAGCAGCCATGTTTGTTTATATTCATTCGTTCACTTCAATTTTACCTGAGAAGTCGTGTACAAAGTTCTAAAAGGAGTACTTTCTCTTAATCGTGGGATTGTGATGTTGTAGAGTGCAAAAAAACCTCTAGAGCCTGATTTAGCCGTACAAACGTAAACCTCAAACCGCAAACCTGACGGCAAGACACTAGTCACGTGACTTCTTGACGTTTGCGGTTCGCAGAGAAGGCGAAAAAACCTCCATCTTCAGGTCTCTATTTTTCAATCCACAACTTTTTCTTTCCGGATACGTCTTCCGTCCACACGTATCCGGTGAATCCGACATAGGAATTCGAAACTTTTTTAAATCTGCTCTCCAGAGTGGAAAGTTTTGAATAGGCTATGAATCCGGAATCGTGCGGACGCTAAATCCGGACATTTCTCATCCGGTGACGTAACAAAATCGAGCACCTTACCGATCTCGTTCCTAGGTTCTCTCTCTTACCCATCGATGCAAATTGCAAGATGCAAATTTCGCTCTCTTTACCACGCATGCTTTGTGGCCAATATTCCCAGAGGAGTCCTGAGTACTAGAGTAAATGTGGATATACGTGTCAAATACGTGTGGACGGGCAGATTTCATTTGATCCGGATGCGTGTGGAAGTCGAAATTTTTGAATCCGAAAGAAAAAGTTGCGGATTCAAAAATATCCGGATACTTGTGGAGGGGGCCTAAATTTGTTTTATCTGATGTTTAACCTGTAAATATATGTTTCTTTTCTCATTTACAATTATATTGTTGGTTTTCACATGACGTCACTAAAATTCAAACTAAAAAACTATCAATCCTACCGAGAGTTTTCTTTCACGGTGCATTAGAACAGCTGAAAACTAATTTTCATACAAATTTTCGCTTCAAAAGGGTTCTTGGTTTTGTGATAGAGTACCATTGAATTTCTAAGCTTTTGCTTGACGCGGCAATTACATGACGGCCAAGAGAGCTGTCATGTAGGTTAAAAAAATGACTTATTACAGGAAATTTTGCTATCTAAACAGTTCATGTATTAGAAAAAGTATTACTTTAATGTTTATGAGTTTCTCGAAGCATAAATTCGCGCTTTTGTAGCAAAACTCGGTAACAGATGTTTCTGTTGGTTTCCGTCCGCCATGTTGGAGCTCATCCAGGTGAGCACCAGCATGGCGTCTCCATACAAATCTCTGTAAGTTTGGGTAAAACATTTCTTCGGATATCTCGTATACGAAATATTCCTCTGACCTGAATCTTGGCGAGGGTCTTTGTATACGTACCTCCTTTCATTTCCCAGATTCTGGACTTTATCTGTTGAACGGTTTTGATTTTTATTTTGATCTATTTTGAATGGCGTGACGCTGAAAACCAGCGATACAACACTAGAGAGATAAATTTTAGATAAATTTTTCTTAGGCGACATGGTTGATTTATTGACTAACTAATAAAATGTCCTCAAGTCTGATTGGACACGGGCACACAATACACTTAATTATACACTTAATATACTTAAAAGAAAACATTCGCTTTTTCCCCATACGAATCCATATATTTCGAATTTCGGCTACCAGTAGAGGGATGAATTAATGAAAATATACAGAGAACAAAACAATACCAGAACGAGGAGAAATAGAAATAAATCAAGATACTTACTTCGAAAGAAAGAGGGGAAAACATTTTTCTTCTTCTGCATCAATTAATTTAGTTAGTTGACAGAGATACGTAATGTGCTGTGATATTTTGTTGTATCAGGAGTTAATGTTACGCTGAAGTGGCATGACGTTAACAAAACTTATGAGTATGAAATAAAAATTTTTAGACAAGGTTTTCTGAATTTGCATTTTCATCTTTCACTGTTAGTGATGATATTTTGACCTGGAAAGTGAAATAGATGGACATTATTTTGCATCGAAGGGGACAATGGATGGGTGGTTCCTCATTATATACGTTAATAAACAGGCTATTTTATTATGCAGACCTGAAACTTACTCATATCAAATAAAAGATGAAACTGTGCGCTGTTGTTTGTTTTAGCTATTTGCAAAAAAAAATATTGCGTTTTTAATGTTAGTAATGTAGGTGGCGTATTTAATAACCTTGATAAAAAAATTTGGCTGAAGGTGGGTATTTAATAAATATTGAAGTTAACATTTGAGATGTTTATGCTTATATCACGACTATGGTTTTTTTAGTAGCCTCAAATTCTGGATCGGACAAAAAAACAACAAGAACAAAGAAAACGACAACCCAATGAAAAGAGACGGAAAAGGTTAACGCAGCTTATTAAACTACATTGCAATAAATGCAGTTATAGTTTGCTAAGTTTTTCCGTAAAATGTTATTCTCACGAAAATGAAGTGGAGCCTAAAATTTAGACCTTCCCAATTCCAATTTGTCAAGTGTTGATGGACTTTTACTACTCTCTGCCTTCAAAGAGGGAACTAAATTAAGTATTCCTATGAGTACGTGACTCAAAACTGGGGCTAACAAACACGATTAAGCCATACAAACAGCTGGCTTTGCTAAAAAAAAAATGGTACTAATTGCTCGCAATTAAACAAGTTTCAAAGCAAAAAAAGATAGAAATAAAATAAATGTAGAAACCGTGAACGCGTGTTTTTAAGGATTTACCTATCTTTATGAACAGGTTTTTATACCTCACCGACAAAAGGTGCCCTGTAATCTTACCCGGAGCTTAGTTTTAACTCAATTTAAGCTATAAAATATACAAATATTATGATTTAACATAACAACGATAGCTCCTTAGCTTACAAACTAATATTTAGCTTGGTAATTGGAATCTTCTGGGAAATTAAGGTAATGACGTTAAACGTCAAGCTGGAACCCATGACAACGTCTGTTTTCTGTCTGACAAATGCAGTGGAGACAACAGAAGAACTTATGGTTCTTCTGTTTTTGTTAAACAGAAGTTCATAATCATAACAAGAAGAAGGGGATTAACGCACACCTGGCTGATTATTTAAATTAAAGATGAAATGATATCACTTCCAGACTGACTTGTTGTTTGAGTTAAAAGTGCTCACTTGCAGGTCGTCGCATCAAAGAGAAATGGCGCTAACAAATTTCACTAAAGATGAAAGCGAGAGCAGACAACTGAGCCAGTGCTCGGATATCGATGAATTTACTGGAGAAGTAGATGGCGAGTTTATCTTTCTTTCAGTTGTAAATAGTCTTCTATCCGTTACCGCATTTCTGGGGAACACTTTGATTCTAGTTGCCCTACACAAGGAGACTTCACTTCATCCGCCGTCCAAAGTTCTGTTTTGTAGCCTAACGTTAACTGATCTCTTTGTTGGTATCATCGCTGGTCCATTGACTGTAACTTATGAAATTTCTGTTGTGAAGGGAAGAAGCGATATTTGCTATTACGCAGTTTTGATGTCAGATTTCTCAAGTTATACTTTGTGTTCAGTGTCTTTATTAACACTGACTGCAATAAGTGTGGACAGACTTGTCGCCTTGTTGTTGGGTCTTAGATACAGACAGGTTGTGACTTTGAAAAGAACACGTTTAACTGCAATTGTTTTATGGATTTTGTCCATTTTTGGGGCATCTACTTTGTTTTGGAATCGTCTTATTGTTTCTTGGTATCAATACATAGGTACAGCTGTGTGTCTGGTGACTACAATCTTCGCTTACACTAAAATTTTCTTCACTTTGCGTCATAACCACATTAACCATGTTCCTCAAGCACAACCGCGCAATGCAATTCCCCTGAACATAGCTCGATACAGAAAGGCAGTGTCCAGTGCATTGTGGGTACAGGTAACATTGGTTGTTTGCTATCTGCCGTTTTCTATAGTGGTAGCTCTCACACCTCAAAAAGGGATTCCTTTATCTTATTTCCTTGCTTGGGAGTTTACAGCTACTTTACTGTATTTAAACTCTTCGCTAAATCCATTGTTATATTGCTGGAAGATTAAAGAAGTAAGGCAAGCAGTAAAAGAAACATTAAAGCAACGTTTTTGTTCATCGAGTTAACTTATTCCATGCTTGAAGACGTAAAATGTAGACACACGCGGCTCTTCGCACTTTTCTTCGCGATCCGTTCCGCCCACAATCTTGGAGCCTGGCCAGTCGTCAAGGCTAACGTTACCAAAAATCAACCAATGGCAGTTTGCTAAGTGAAAGTTTAGGATTAGACACACCTCATTATCTCCTTTCCCAGTAACAATTATATATAAAACCTAAAGAAATGTAGACCAGCCATAAATAGCCACTTATTGAGATAAATTTTGGCCAAGAGAATGAAATTTTAGAAACTTAACGCAAATAGATTATTCTCTTCAAGCTGTGACTTTAGATATCGTAGACTGTAGGTAGACTTTTTTTTTCTTATTAAGAACTGGACGGATTATAGGAGAGAAGTACGACTGGGAACAGTCTGGGGAAAGAAACGCGTAAAAGGTTTTAGCATTTCCAGATTAAAAATTAAGAGAATCATTTTCTAGTTTTTACTTTTCTTAGTATTCAATAGTGGTGGTATGAGAAGTAGAGAGTCTACAATTGTGAAAAACCTAACAACAAAGGTATTATGTTTAAAGCATGCTGCTGGTTTCTTCTTCTTCTTCTTACTCTTCCATATCTCTCAATTGTATTCCAAAAGGGTAATTAAAAACGGACTAGGGTAAATTATTATAAGATCTGAGTGCTCAGTCAGAGGGATAAATAGAGGCAAAGACAGAAAATCAAACCCAGTGCTATTAGGCCCGGTTCAGACGTCGAACTTTTCTCGAGCCGAACCTAATTCGAATTAAGGCCGACTCAAATTATTTAGACCGGCTGAATTGATTCAGACGCCGATCTTAATTCCAGCCGAACTAAATTCAAAAGGAGAAAAATGCTCATTTCGGTCAAACTACTTACAAAATACGTTGTAATAATTTATGCATTGGGTTCGGTACATGAAAAGTTCGCCGTCTGAATTAAAGCCCTTCCAAAGTCGCTCCAAAGGCGAAATTCCTGGCCGGGCCAGGCGAAAAGAACGACTGAGCCGTTCCAAACTGAAACAGGCGTTCCTAACTGATTCAGACGCCTAACTTTTCATGTACTTAATTCAATAGATCAGGTTCGGCTCATGAAAAGGTCGGCGTCTGAACCGGGCCTTAGGAATGGAAATAAAAATAACTAAACATACGTACTTCGATTAAAGGTGGGTACCTATTTGTTTTCTACCACACCAAGTCAGTTCAATAAACAGCAATGGTGTGCCAGTCATCGATTATAAACTATCATCGATCGAAATCTTTGAGCGATGCGATAATGGGTTATGGAAAATGTTCAACTGATAATATAGCGGGAAAAAATATAATCTCTTTTTGCAAATATAACATTAAGGTGGCTCGACTGGATTTTTTTTGAGGGGATACCTACTATGTTTGAGCATTAATTACGTTGCCATGAGTAAAGATATGGAAAAAAGGTTTTCCACAACTGTATTATATAAAGATGAAAATTTCTTATGATTTGGGTTTTATTGCAATCGGAGTC
>OZ037997.1:11953627-11961127 GCA_964035705.1 Porites rus | reverse complement strand
TTCGATACTTGTCTTCGTGAATAAAAATTGTTGTCTCTGTAAATCTTTCACCGAATGATATTTCTTGCCGTGATTGTTGGTAGTCTTTTTCGCAATTTTAATCGCTGTGCCGTTTGTTTTCAGTCGTACATGTACCTGAACATCCAAAGCAGGAGTACTCAAAATGCCGCGCGAATCAATACAAACGCTTAAAGTGCCTCTAACCCTTCAATGTGTTTTCTTTTGGTAGATTTCCATACCTTTCAAGAACTCATTTTCGAAAAAAAAATTTTCAGAAATATTGAATCCTTTTGTTTTTACGAGCGCTAAAAGTTACTGAAATTTTTAAATTTTTGCGCGCTGTAAGCCCCGCTGGACAAATTTTTGTCTCGTGGGCTCATTAGGAACGAGCCAATGAGAAGCGTCTGATATTTGACACTTTTTTAGCTGTGACGTAAGAAAAGGACACCATTCCAAAGCACGAAGCATTGAAAGAATAAATCTTATGCAGGCTAATTCCTTTCTCTTTATTTCGAGAGTTGCTGCCTCCAAAAACCACACATTTTTCAACCATTTTCTCTGTTTAACAATAAGGATTTACCGCTAATCTTCGCATATTTTTGCGCAATGTCCTTTTCTTACGTCACGCTCCATATTTGGACACATTTGGCCGAGTGGAGGACTAATGCGAAGGATAGGTGAAAATATTCACAAGACTGCCTTCACTTTTAGCGCTCGTAAAAAAAAGGATTCAATATTTATGAAATTTTTTGTCGAAAATGAGTTCTTGAAAGATATAGAAATCTGCCAAGAGAAAACAAATTGAAGGGTTAGGGGCACTCTAAATTAATGATTACACATAATAAAACCATAAAAAAATGATAATCATAATAAATTCTTTATTATATTGAAGCGTAACTCTGTTACTGTTCATTCAACAAGACAGCTCGCACTGCACATTTGCCGCCGGTTTTGTCAATAGTCAGAACTGGCTGGCCGTATGGGTGATTTTTGAAATTAAATAAAAATAGGCTTTTTTGGAAAGTTTTCGCTAAAAGCCCATTATCACCCTGCATACCACATAGGAGCAGACTGATCTGACTGAACAGTCCCGAAATTGTGAAATTCTCTTTATGAAACCGTTTTATCAAATGTGGTCAATTCTATAATTTATCGTGCAAGGGATAGCGCGTGCTTCGATCGTCCTGAATATTGAATGAGTCCAATTTGTCTTGTAAAATTGTCGAAAACTACAGAACTATAGGTTTAAATAAGGCAAATTAATAACAAATTCTGTCCGAAGTCTGTACGATAAACAAACAGCGCCTGATAGTACTGTTTACCTCAGATGTGATGTATAAAAGGCAGGCTGGTTTACATGCCATCATGCTCAGATTTGTCGGCAAGATTTTGTAAAGTAAACTTGTTGAACACAAAAACTCCGGCCTGATTTTTTATTTTGTTTTCCCTTTCAGACAGAGGAATATGGATGTAAATTGGCTGCCACTGAGGAGGACTATCTTGCCCAATAACCGGCCTTCACAGCATAAAATTAATCTAATTATATCTCGGGGCTGTCCCTGAATAATCTTATAAAGTAAAGGTGGTGTCACTGGGCGACTGGGTTACTTTGTTTGGGAAGAACTGGTTTTTAAGCCTGATCTACTGTGGTAAAAGGTACATGATTGCCATTTTTTGGGAGTCCATATATTAAAGACTATTAACTCGATGTAAGATTTGTTTCATTTTTGGACTGTACATGTTTTCAAATTATTTATTTCTGTAAAATCACTTAGCTTTTCCCTCAACAATCATATGGATCTGCCTACAGTTAACTGGTTTGTGGATTAGAAGTTTATTGTTTGATTTTACCGGAGAAAGAAGCAAAAAACCACGTGACATTGACCTGAAAATCTCCATGAAAATTTTGTTCCATTGCCCACCTACCTTTCCTTTCACCTAATCCTAAGATCCTAACAGCTTTCCTAAAAACTCTTCACACCAAAATGAAGCCTACTAAATGCCCTGCAAGAGAAAAAAAAAATGAGGCAAGAAAAGCGAAAAAAGAAGTGAGGAGAAAAAGCGAAAAGTAAAAGTCAAGACTGCTGTGTCACTTTTAAACCCCAAAACTCTCGAAATTCTGCTTTCTGCGCATGCCCGAACTTCGCAAGCTGATGTTTTGCATCTGGATCAGAAGGCCGCCAAGTGAACGACCTGTAAACCGGTTTGTGGTAAGTTTTAGCCCTTTATAATTATAGCACGACAGTGACCAGAAAACCACTTGACTAGCTTCAAAACGCGTTTTTCGGCAAAATCTCCAGGAGCGAATGGGTTAAATAATAAATTTATCAACGGGAGCTTCTCCTTTAGCCCTGGCTAAATCTATACATTAGTTTGTATTTTTTGTAATTTCAACCCATTTACGTGATGACTGCACACGAGCTATACTTTATGGTTGTAGTAAGAGGTATAAATAGAATACTTCATGGAAAGTGCGAGCGTACGGTATTTACGCGCGAGTTGTTGACGTATCAGAAATCAAACGAGTGAGCGCAGCGAACGAGTGAGATTTCTGATACAAAAACAACGAAATTTGGCGCTAGACACCGCGAAATGACAAAAAAAGCGAAGCATCAGCATAGTAACAAAAACGTTTGCTAATAATGTCAGTGAGGCTAAGGATATGAGGTAATCCAAGAATTAAAAGTAATGTTCATTATTCGTTCTGAATGCACAATCCCGAAATGAATGAATTTAAATAAAATGGCCAAATGGAATTTAAGTAAATAAAAGACAACGTAGCTTCGCCAAAAGCACAACTTAAGCTTACGTCTCCTTCTGTTTTCCACTTCTGCTGTTGTTTAACCAGATCTCTGCATATTGTCGTCATCGACGAAACTATTCCACCCGAATTTCCGAGAAAAACTTTTCTTCAAGAAAAAGATTTCTCGTTGAATGTCTGCGAAGCACTCGCAAAACGAAGATAAATGGTGGAGTTTTTAGCCTAGCAAAAGCGATAATGATTCCGCTTTTTAAATTTCTTCACTTCAAATAACTGTAAGTTCTGTTTCTTCGGAGTAAGATGATCGAAGATTCTTACTCTGCCAAGCTAGTTATCGGCACACAAACCTATACCTGTGGGGTTAACTTGGGAGGCACGTTGACGAACTTCCAGATAACATGAGATAACTTTCCCTTTCGCCAAACACCTGACAAATTTACATAACACAGGTTTTGGACCTTCGCTTTTGTTCCTTGTTGATACACGATGCGTTATATCGATGTCAAGAATTGATACTTCAGCTTCCATTTCCTGGAAGAGTTTTACGAAGCTTGTTTCGGGGGCAGTTTCACTTGAATTTAACTCCGGCAGACCAGTCATTTTAACGTTAAACTGTTAACTGTACTCCTTGGCTTCATTAATGACGTTACCAACACGTTCCACCTGAGCACTGAGTACATTAAGGCGGTGAGATATTTGCTTAAGCTGTACCAAGAGACCAGAGTTAGAAGCTGCCAGGTCATTATTCTCGTCGCTCAAGCACTGCAAACTTCTAGCAGTTTCAACGTTCGAGGCACTAGTGCCTGTAGCGTTTCTGCTTTCGTTAACAGCACCCTCTGTGGCGGCAAACGTTTCTTTCAAGGACTTAACTCCTCTGCACAGAGCGACAACCTGCTCTTTAATGATTGATTTTGTTGCTTAAGCGAGGCAACCATCTCTTTTGGCATAATAATTAACAGTTTAAGGAGTAAAATAGTTCAAAAAATAAGTGGCAAAAACGTCTAAAAGGGTCAGAAGAGACAGAACTCAAAAATTCGCGTCCATCTTGTCTCCTTACCGCTGAAGTCAAAACAGTCGTTGGGTGCCCCTGCTTTAAGATGAAAGTTTTGGCGGGTTTACAGCTTGAGAAAGAGTAGCAGAAGGCTAAGGTTTGTTCAGGCGAGTAAACAGTTCATGGCTACTATATACGGTGTCATCCTCGGAGACCCAGGGGCAGATAGTGGGGGCGAGGGAAAGTTTAAACGGGCGGAAAAATAAGGCATGAAGAAAAGTAAAGAACGGCCAGAAGAGCCCCTGGGGACAATGTCTTACCAGACCAGTTCCAAACGGTCGCCGCCGTTCTGGCTTCTGATTGGTGCCAGAAAAACACAAATTCACGCAACAAATTCGTTTTCCAGGCCAATTAAAGACCCCATCTTAGTCACTTTTGTTGGGGAAAATATGTAATTCTCGCGATCCCCACTTAGTCACTTTCTAATTTTACGAACTTACCCATTTTTTAGCTTGAATGAAAAACACTTTACTTTTCATCTACAGTACAAACATTCTGGTACGTTTGCTAACCGTAAATATGAAGGATTTTCTTACCCACGAAAATCCGAAAATGTGCGAGCCCATTCTAAAAACTGTATTGAAAATGCGACCCCATTATAGTCAGTCCACATCACCATTAGCCTCTTATAAGGAAGTATCCCCCTCCTTAGAGGGGGGGGGGCACATGTGGCCTGATAGTCAAAATGTTTAGGGTCGCTGAGAAGGAAAATGCTGAAGTGATCTGGAATACTTGAATTCTCTGATACGTGAAACTAAGCGATAAAAATGTGCACAATAATTTTGATCCGAGAAATCGACACTTCTGAGGAATATAATGTCATGCCAGCTTCTAAAACATTTTTAAATGTTAAAAAACCCAAATATTATAGAAGCTTTATGCCGTATTACGACCCCCTATAATATCTTGTCGTTCACCTTCCAGAAGACGCGAGCAGTCTAATATTTTTATTTTAGTATAAGTCAAGTAAGCACTCCTACAAAGGTGACCAAGGAGTAGAAGTCTGGGCTTTAATAGGCAGACGTGCAGCATTCTTTATACACCTTATGAACTACGTCAGGCGCGCGAGAAATTATTTCGCGTTTGTACTTGCTTATCATACCTTTAATTCAGTCTTCAGGTACCGTTTTGCCTCCTTCAAAGTTTCCTTTTGCCTTTTTGCCCATGTAAGACCCATTCCGATTTCTCCAAGCTGATGAGCGACATTTTCTAGTCCTTCAAATGCCTACGCACCAGAGCAGCTTACGGTATCTAGCCCTTGCAATGACTTTCGAGTCGCAGCGGAACAAACATGCGGAATTCCTAGCAGTGCACTGTGACTCATGGGTTTGAAATCATGCTCAGCAGAATATTTTTGGTACTGGCAAACAGGTCGTTCAGGTATCATGTTCCGTACCATATTTGGAACTTGGATCACTTCGTTAGTTGACAATGTTATTGTCTTTGCTCCGAATGGAAGATCAAGAATGACATGGGAGCCTGTGATAAAGTCTAGGGAATGCTCTAATTTTGCCTCAGGTATGACTGACTTCGTTTGTGCGTTCATAGGCACCGGATTCCCACTGCCATGGACTGCAGCATGCTGCCTGGCGACCATAAACCGATACCTTGTCAGACCTGTGATCCATTGTCGAATTGTTGTTAAGCTAACCTTATCCGCCATGATGGATAATATCTGCCTGCGAGAATCCCACTCGTTTGCATTTTTGTAGCACTTTGCCACGGTGTCCATCCAGTTCTTTATCCACACCACAGGAACAAGTGTGATCTCCAGTTTGAAGTTGTTTTTAAGACGCATTATTATTCATTCAAAATATTTTCCCAAGTCCGATTAGCTAAAAGCACACGTTTAATTCACCATAACCAGTTACTGATGACCAAATTTGGAAAAACTTTGTGTTTAGCGAAGAAATGACGTTAAAAATACAACGTTCTTGCAGGTTAATGCACCGTTAACCGACAGGACTTGGGGACGAGGTTGAGTTGTTTTGGGTGTGAACTTGAAAAATGGCGGACATTTCACTCGTTTCTAGAGTAAGAACTAAGCGAAAAAATAGCTAAAAACATGGCAAGAACAACAAGAAGACAACTCGAAGGGCGACATCTGCTATTTGGAGAATATTTGCGGAGCTAAACAACCCTAAACGTGCACTATCGAAGATGAACTTTACATCGATGGAGGTAAGCATGTTTTAGCCATGTTTTTAAACTAGGAATTATTTTGAATGAATAATAAAACAATTATTGAATTCGGCTTTCATATCATATGAAGAATTATGGAGATCTCGGAGGGTGTTATCCGCCTCGACGGATAACACCCTCCTCGATCTACATAATTCTTCATAAGATACTCAGCCTCATTCATTAATTGTTGAATAGATTTCCAGAGTAGATCTGCATCATTAGGAGCTATCTCCCAAAGAACAGCTGAAACTGCTTGCTTGCTTTGTGCTCATGCAGTCATGTGATCCTTCCACTGGCCTTGTTCCAAGGTGTCTTTAGGGCGGGTGTACCTAATAGGACTAACGTCTCGACTTTTTAAGAAACTATTTTAATAGTTTCTTAAAACAAAGATGATTAATGGGTTCTCCTGACTTCATTTCGGTAGTGCTGCGTTGTCTCAGTTTCTTCTGGTAGGGCTGAGGGTAAATATAATGACGTTTCTGGGTCTTGTAAGGCATGTGCTATCGCTGAACAAGGAGTACTTGAAGCAATAGTAAGGTTTGACATCACGGCCAGAACAAGGACGCACAAAGAAAACTGTATATTACTGGGGTGTATTATTTTCCAAGTTGACCAAGAGTTAGACATTAAAATCAATAATCTGCCCTGATCTTTGTCGTCTTTGTTAGGTACTAGAATTTCTGGATTTATTTCACGTGCATTAATTTTAGTGAATTCAAATTGACTGATCTCAAGACGGTTTCACTGGTTTCGTATGTACCAGTGTATAGGTTAAATGGTAAACCAACCGCCCTGTCCATTCTGTATCCCGTCTAACATGCAGTTCAATTCTATGTCTGATGGCGTGTTTAAAGTTCAGCTTAAATGTCTCTTTCACAAAACAGTTAAAAAAAAAAAAGCGTATCAGCATATACTGTAAAGGTTTTGTGTTTCTTGTGTCGTTGATAGAGCTGAACGTTTTCTTGAAAAATACAAGAGATTCAGTAGCACCTATTGTTGGATGCTTTAAATGAAGACTATTTTAGAGTGATTTCACTTTACTTTACTTTACCAGTATAACAATCTAACCGTCAGTGCCAAATAGCTACAAGCAAACAATATTGCTTAGAAGTCTACTATCTATATCGCATGCCCAGTAAACTGGCTCTCTCTTGACTAATCATTTTCTGATGTTTTATTAATGAGAATTTGTCAAGCCTTTCGCAGAAATGCGAAAAGAGAATAATCATATTATCATTGTCTCATTCAAATCTTAGCCCTTTTTCCGTTCCCAGTCCAAGTTAAACTCGCTCAAATGCCATTTTCCCAGAACAAAACAAATCCTTGTTCTCATTTCACTCCTTATTAAAGTATCGAGGGGAAACAAAACTTGCTGTGTACGCTTGTTTATTTCAGTTTTCACTACATACGTACAAGAAAAGCTGATCTTTTTCAGTTTTTATCATCACGTAAGGGGAATTAGTTCTCTCGAGAAAATATGATAACTGATTATTGCCCTAGCAGG